>JAOQMS010000006.1:18630776-18650267 GCA_027563885.1 Erythroxylum longipes | reverse complement strand
CCGCAATTATTGTAACTTGTGTATTCGATTATTTCTATTTTGAAATAAATTTCCAAATTGGAAATGTTTGTATATGGCTTCGTAATGAAATGAAATTTTGACAAGTATTTTATATTTGTAACAGGCCCAAATGTCTATTGAAATTTTTTATGATTGTATTGCTATGATTGAAAATGTTTATGGAATAAAGTGGGCTCTATTTGATGATTGATCTCCGCATACTATATTGTGGTTTCAAAAAAAAACTACAATGAGTTTTGACCGAATAAGTGCTCTAGCATGCCACCCTCGCAGGGCACGATCTCGGATATCACTCAGGACGGCACATGTCTCACGGGAGTGGGGTGCTACAGTTATAATCTAATGTAATTCCTAGAAACCATATATAGTGTATGTTCATGTTAAATAATTTAATTCAGTTGTTTATAGGCATTAATAAAGTGAGAATCTTCTTTTGTAATAAAGTATTTTTTATCATTCTTATTGTGATGTTGGTTATGATATAAGTTGAATTATGGGTAGCCATGGAGATTAACAAATTCCTTTCCTTTAGTGTATATTAGACAAAAAAAACTAGTTTTGTTAAGATTAAGTGAATTGATTGAAGTTTTTTAACTTATCAAATTAATGCAAATTTTATAATTTAACTAATTATCTTTCAAATTCAATATATGATGCCATATTGCACTAATAAAGGGGACTTGAAGAAAAGATGGTTTTGACATTCATCTCTAAAGATATAAAGAGGAAATGACTCGTCCATAATGCAAGGCATCAAGTCCTTTGTTTTTTAGTTTCATCAAGATAGTTGATCATATATTAAAACTAACTTTTGGAATGTTGTGTTTAGATCACATAAGATTAACTAAGTGGACTTTGTTTCCTTTTAATCTAATTTCCAGTATGAGTTGTTATTCAAAATACGGAAAGAATGAAGTTCCAGATATATCATGGTATCAAGTTCTCATTAAATGGGGAGTAGATAATTTGATATGCTTGAATGATCTTGAAGATAACTCCATCTATGCACACACATTTTAGAGATTACTTTAATGTTCAAGGGCTAGTGATTGTTGATTCCCTATCTAGCAAGACGGTAATTAATTAGTGGACCTAAGGGTTTTCTCCATTCTTAACTTCTTAAAGATAGTTTTTGTTAAGAAATCGAGACAAGGTAAAATACCGACTGTAGTGGAATAATTACAAAACCTTTTTGTATTTTGATTTTTCGAAAACCATGATCATTTTAATAATATAAAATAATTAACACATAAATTATAACAAAGCGTTAATCTTAATTAATACGTTATTTTGAAGCTTTCGAACTGTTTCTAAAATTGATCCATCTCAACCACCATAGTCACGCAAGTGTCCAACCTCTTACGTATCTATAGAACAGGTTAAGATACAAAGTTTTGGACATTTTAATAATTTAATTGAAATTAACTCTAATTTCAATTAAAATTTAATTAGAATTACAAACAATTTTAATTAAATACCAATTATGTCAAAAAACATATAATATCTCATTTTGATCCTTATTTATTAAATATCTCATATTAATCGTAAAAATTATCAAACTTTACAATTAAGTCTAACTTGATTAAAATATCTTTGCTCTCTTCAACCTATTCTTTATGTGAGACTTATTAGTGTTTCCAAATATGTTGGCAATGATTATAAATTATAATTAGAATTAGCTAAATTAACACTCGTTTTAATTTTTCTTTAATTCTCCAATTAAATAATTTATAATCATAGATCAAGATCGACACCTAGCAACATATCATAACCACCCAAATATTTAGGAATGTCAAATTGGTTTCAACTAACCTTTTTATACATTATTTTCCTATATAATTTAATACTTTCATCGTATAATGTTCTCAATTTGACACAAAGCATGGAATTAATGTCTACTCTATTTTGAGTCCAATCATATTAGTTCTCCACTATTAACTATTGATTCTATTAATTACAATTGTAAACTATTTACAAAACATCATTATATACCTTAGCCAAAGATTTCCTAAATCAATACTAATTGAGAACAATATAATATTCTCCCTAATTACTTTAAGACAATGAATTTTATCTTGATGACTTAATTACCTCTATATAATTCATGTTACATTTAACTACTATCCACTGAGCAACCTATGATTAAAATATGTCATAATTATTACGAAAACATAGCAATCTCTATACAAGATAACTTTAGAGACCTTAAGTCAAAGGATCACTTATATAATCATCACAATGAGAATTTTCATAGATATACAAGTAATGTTCCAAGTAGATTTCTCACATCAGGTCAGTTAAGTGGATTTGTTCTCTAACAAGCACCCACACTTTTGTTTAAGAAAAAACAAAACATGTGCTAGTTCTTTCATATTCTATTAATGTCTACTCTTAATATAACAATGACTAGGAACAATTTAAGGATAATACATAAATATAATATGAATCTCATAATTACGATCTAATCATAATTTTATTTGCAATGTATAATTATCTCATGGACTTTATCATATATATCTAAACATCTACAAGATAAATAATTTCTTTAAATATTTTATTCCTTTACTAAACTACAACTAGTTGATTGATTATAAGGTATAAACTAATAGGTTTTAGTAAACATAGTTTTTGCTTAAGGATTTTCTTCTATGCCTAACTATCATTTACCTTACTCTTAATGTTACATAAGATATCACTTTTTACTATATGAGAGTGAATCTATTTAACCAAAAGAGATTCCTTATAATTAAATAACATTCAAATGTTTTCTAGGAATAAGACTTTATTCTATGTTTTTAATGGACTAAAGCTTTTAAAATAGGTACATAAACATCATTTCAATCAATACTGCATTTTATACTAGTGTGTGAACTGTCTTTTAAAGGAAGTTTATAATTTTTTTCTTAATTAATTTTATGTCTTTAGAAAGTAAAAGGAAATGAGATAACTAGTAGATATGAATTTTACTTGAGACAGACTTGATAAGTTGTATTATGAAAACATAAAAATGTGTCTTATTAATTTGATTTGTGATCTAAACCAACCACGAATTCCCAAACTACAAAGAGAACCATCAACCACGCTATAAAGTAAAGAGCCTCACTTAAAGGACCAAACTAGGAGCTGAGAACAAGATCAAAAACATAACTTCTAATTTGAAGCATAAAAGTGGTCAGGTCAAATCAATTTTCTACAAAGGATAAAATTGAAAGCTTGAAGTAATTGGCAAGCTAAGATACTTAAAAGAAAGTGTTTATAAGTAGAAGCCATTTAATATTTGGACTTGATAAATGATACCAATTAAAATTGTAGAAACACTAAGGGCATTTTATCAGTACTAACTACAAAACCTAACATTTTTTAAAGAGTTAGAGAGATTGATTAAATAAGTGTACATGAATATGAAAAGGCATAAGTGAATCATTAGCATATAAATGTTGCTCCAATTTTAAAGTTGAAAACTTGAAATGGTATTTACAAGAGTTTGGTATTTAAATGAGTTTCTATATATGATAAGAAATGGATAACATCCATTAATATTAGTCATTAATAACAATCAAGAGGGAGGTTGAATTAGATATTGATAAATTTAAACAAAATATTTGCTAACCTAGTGTATTTATAAGTGGAATTTATAAAACATAAAAAATATGGTAAAAATAATTAATTTCAATAACACACTTAAACAATAAAGTAAGAAGGGTAAGAAAAGAGGAGCACAAACTAATTTATAGTGGTTTGGTAAATAACTCTTGCCTACGTCTAACCTTAAGACTCCTCTTGAAATTTCACTATAACTCTTCTTTCAAATCGAAGAACAAACTTTGTACAATGTTTTCTCAGACAAAGAGAAACCCTTTTACAATCTTCTTTCACGACAAAGTGGAACCTTAATGCCATTTGGAACTTTCCAAGTATAATATACGAAACCTTAAAAGAAACTTATAACTCAAAATTTTCACTTTGTCAATGATAATACCAAAAAGGCTTACCATTTAAATATGAGACAATGAAGGCTCATATACTTGATAAACACTTAGAAATATATGTATCAAACACCCAAGTAATTTTTCATGGAAGAACCATTAAAAAATATTTACTTATAGGATTTCAAGAGTGCTACTAGTTATTAGAGCCAAAAATTAACCGTTATAACAACTAGTTCCAGTACATTAGTAGATCATTAAGAAATATTAGTTGATTAATATATATTTAATGTACATAACCAACTATTTGTTGTATGTTATTGACCATTAAGACTAGCTCGACCAATCTGTCTTATGAAGGGACATTGGTCAATTACATTACCATATTGGTTGATTAATGTATCAACAAACACTTCAATTATACATGTAACTTATATTAGTCGACCACTAACCTAAATTAGTCAACGAATCCCCTAAAAACATTATTTAAATAACTTTAAATGCTCAAATTTCTTTTCTTAATGAAATTATAATTAGAAAAACTTTGAAAACATCTCCTAAAGAGTGTTTGAAGGATCAATAGACTTTTATTTCAAGAACAAAAGCTTTAATAGCAATTAATAAATGAAAAAGCTCATAAAATGAAGCAAGATTGAATATTTACACGTAATGAACTTTTAATATTATCAAAATAATAAAACGAGATTACAGTTAACATTATAAAATATAGAATGACCTTGATCTTCTTTTATTCTTGACTTAAACCTCACTTTAAAGGTTGGAAACTTAAACTTTTCTTTATCATCTTCATGAAGGACCTTTTTAACTTACACATAGGTATTGTTCTATGTAACTTCTCCTCAAGATAAGAACATTAGTAGTGTTTATACTTTCTTTATTAAAACATCTATTAGAACCTTCCTTGGTTTAATAATTATAATAAGAAATAATTAAAGTGAGGTTAGACACCATACCTTAATCCTTTTTACCCCTCAATTATGGATAAGCTCTTTATTGATAAAAAAGGAAAAGGATGGTCTGGTTAATCATTTTAAAACTCATCCAATAAAGAGATATAAAAACCTAAAGGCATATAGGAAGCTAAGCAAAAAGTCTCATTCAATTAAGTCAAATGCCTTCTTGACGTCAACTTTAATAATTAATCTCTCATTTCTTATGTTTTTCCAATCCTCTTTCATTAATTCTTAAGCCAACATTATAATGTCTCTCATTTTCCTTCCTTGAAGGAATTTTTTTTATTAATCTCCATGCTAGAATTTTAGAAATCATCTTATATATTAGTTTACATATGATATAGGTCTAAACTCTAAAAAAAATAGAGGGATTATCTGAGTTTAATTAATTTCCTTCAATACTTTACCTTTGATGAAAAATATTTGCATTGATTTGATGATGTCTTGTTTAATAATTTATATTTGAAAAAATATGCATGAAACCCATCTAATCCAAGTGTTTTGGTACTCTCAAAGCTTAAAACTATTTCTTTGACTTCTTTATCAATTAAATTGTTGTCAAATTTCACAATTAACTTGTTAAGCAACTTTGATTCAAGTGTTTGATTTTATTTAGAGTGTTAGAGCATACCTTAAGCTACCAATATTGTTTTTGAAGTAATCAATAGTTAAAACAGTGAAAAAGTTATTATATGTGATGGTGTTAGCGTTTTTGTTTAAGAGATGTGATTTTATTTCTGTTCTTTTCTATCTTATAAGGAAAGAATAAATTTGAATTGTTATCTCTTTCCTTTAACAACTTAACTATTAATTTTGACAAAATAATGATTCTTCTACTAAAAAATGTTAAGGTATTGTTACATCATAATCTTCTATATGGCTCTCTATAAAATTATCATTAGGGTGGATATTAAAATGGGACTACATGTTTTCAAGTCCCATTTTAGTATTAGGATAACGTTATTAAATTATTTTCATTATTTTTTACAAGCATTTTCAATTCATTTCTAACAACTCGAAGTTTCTTAGTGGGCATAAAAGGGTGAGCCTTTAATAGTAATTTTCTAACTTTTTGAAGAACTTTATAAAATAGGTGTTTGAATAGGTAATTACATAGTTAGAAGGTATTAAATACTTTAAAACTAGTGTGATCAAAGAAATAACACAATGAGAATGGTAAAACAAAAGCTACAGTTAAGGAAATTAGTAGTGAAGTTATGAAAGTTTAAAGACCAGATAAAATTCACGAGAGTATTATCCATTTCTCTTCTTTTGAGGGTATTTTCCTACTGTTTGTTAAACCAAGTAAAGATCATAATAAGAACCTAAGATCAAAAGGCTAACTAACTTCTAAGCAGCTAGCAAAATCAACTATGTTATTATCCTATATTTTAAGACTGCCATTAAATTCAGTATGGTGTATGTAGGCATTGAAATATCTAGCTACCATCCAAGGATGATTTTAAGGCTATTAAGGAGATATATACCATACTTCTCCAAGTTTTTTTTCCTCAAAGTGAAATTATTTAAAGAATAGAAATATTGAATACGAAAAAATCACGTGTTGATATGTAAGTGGCACTGATATGTATGACTTGATCAAGGTTACAAATAACTTGGAATTATATGATACAAAAATATCTTTGTTATAATAATGGTTGAAGTTATTGATAATTGTCCAATTCTTCACTAATATTTTACAAGTGTAAAAGAGGTTGTAAGCCTAACTTTGATTTCCTATAAAGTAATAAGGTTCAGATTGAGGGATTATAAAAAGTGTTTAACACTAAGTTGTTTGAAGGGCTTATTAATCCCTTTGACATTCCACAAGAAGAAGGTCATATGTATAGAACGGGAGAGGTTTCTTCCTTTAGTCATGCTCATTTTTTGGTCTTTTCTTTTTCTTTAACTAGTTATGATGACTTTAAAAAAGTCCATAAGTTCTGTGAGCTACGTTTGAAATGCATGTCTCTTTATAAAGGCCCCTATCTAAACTTCCAAGTTCTAAAAGAATAATGTTCTCATTATATGGAGATAATGTGTCAATCAAGGAGGTTTTGCAATAGATTCTAAATCAAGAATGGTGTTTAAAATATTTGCTTCTTGTAATGTTTTTGGTAAGGTCTAAATAGTAATTAGCTTTAATTGAGAGGGGGATTAGTACAGTCTAGTTTCACAAGAGTGAAATAATTTAAAGGCTTCCTCTAAGTTCAATATTCTTTTAGTAGCCTTCCATTTTTTTAAGGAGTGTTAATATGTTGTAGTGTTTTCCAAAAGTAGATGATGCCAACAATAATGGTTTATTAGTTCCAAGTCATTTAATTTTAATGATTTGAAAGGTCTTTTTAGGTCAAATTTATTGTAAATTATTCAATTATTTGCAAGGTTTTTGTCATCCTATCTAATTATATAGGTTTTCCTAATACACTAGTAATGATGTTTAGTCAATCATTATTCTAATACTTAAAGGCATAAAATAAAATTTTACTCATATAGGTTATTTGGTTTGCTCTTTCAAGTTGAGTGAGAGTTCTTGATGCCATGATCTTTAGACAAAAACTATATGTCAAGGCTCAAACTCAAGCACCTAGAGAAATATTTCATTTAAGGTGAATCAAAAGGCATATTTTAATATCCTGTTTTCCCATGCTAAGGGTTAGAATCTTAGAATATTATACATGAGAAATATTATTAAGAGATTCGGAAATGCATTACATTCTCATGCATAACATAGGCATACATATACGTGAATATTAATTTCTATACACATTACAATGATTATGCATGTACTCCTTTGATGTATTCCGGGATATAAATGATTTTAATTTGATTATGATGTGAATAGTGACTATTTTATCTTGAAATTTGATTTGATGAGTATAATTATTGATTTAGAATTTTTGGCAAAAATTGGAAAATTTATGAGATTTTGGGTATTTTTGGACTAGGAAAAACGACAAGTATGACAAGACAATTGATAAATGGTAGTAGAGACATTTGACAATAGAAATTATTGATATGTGGCATTAGGATTTAATGAAAAGTGTCATAGAAAATTAGGAGTCAATTAGATTAGAAATTGGAGACAAATGGACTAGTTATTAAAAAGGGGCCAAATGGAACCATAGGGAAGTGATAGGGGGCAGTGACAAGTGTCACTACCACTCACCACTCATCCCTCACTATTCTCTCATTTGGAAGACACACTCTTTATTTTCTTTCATTTTAATTCATGCTTTCATCTTCTTCGTTTCCCTCTTCTTCTCTTCTTGATTTCTATGACACTCACCAATCTTCATCAACATTGAACCTTGCTCTCATCCTTCACTTGCTACTTCCATTTTCGTTATCTTCATCATCTTGCCACTAGAAAACTTAACCTACTCCACTTCCATGTTAACGATCGTGGGATGCATGGAAAGCTAGGTTTCTTAGAGATTTTGAAGAAACTTTAGGTAAATCAAATAAGTAGCATGTAATCTTCATGGGTAGTTGTAAATGAAACATTTATGACGAATGATTTGAGATTGAATGATCATGGTCATGGAGTTACATACATGTTGTAACATGGGTATAAAAATAAAGATGTTTATGCTCTTTTTTCTAATGTATTAATAATATTCTTGGGTTGGCTAAATGAAAGCATTTATAATGATCATTTAGAGACTGATTGAAAGTATAAATGGATTCGATTTTAATGCTAAATCGTGGATGAATAAATGAATATATTCATGGCTTGGTTTCATGTTTATGATGAGTAATAATTCATAAGTTGTTATAAAGATGTTTTTTGAGGTAGAATGATCATTATAATGGTGTTTGGATGAGTGCAGTAACTTGATGGACGAATACATGTGTTTGTGTTCTGTTTTGAGTGTATGAAAACCATGAGTGATGAGTTGTTATGTAGATGTTATAAGTTGTGAACTACGGTTATAATGAAAGTGAAAGTTATATTAACATAGATGCTGGGTTATGTTCTTGAAATGAGGAGAACTAGGATGATAATTAAAGGTAAAGTGAAGGTGATAATGGAGTTGAACGTGTGTTGAGGCATTAATGAATGAATAGGCATGTTTGATGTCTTGTTTTATGGTTATGATTAATAGTCTTGTATGAATTGTTTTGTGAATGCTTTGAATTAGAAATTAAGGTAAAAATGAAAAGCATATTAAGTCTAAATGATGAACTATGGAGATGATTTGGTTTATTTATTATGAATGTGATATATTATGGAAAGAGTTAAGATTACATGTATGATAGGATTAAGTGAATGAAAATGAACATAATGAGTGGAGTTTTATGAGTTTTAATGCAATCAATATAGTACTGGGATTTGTATGAAGTGAAGTTGCATAAATGGACATGAATGCTAGAAAATTTGGAGTGTAAATGATGTTATTATGTATGTTGAATTCATGGAAGAAATGAGGAAGAAAATGCAGGGCACACTGGGTTTGGGTTGACTAATGCTCTAGCTAATTTCATGGCATCATTGAATAAGGTATTTCAACCTTATTTAGATCAATTTGTGATTGTGTTTATTGATGAAATTTTGGTGTATTCAAAGAGTAGAGAGGAGCATGTTGAACATCTAAGGTTAATCCTACAGATTATTAAAGAGAAATAGTAGTATGCCAATTTAATAAGTGTGAATTTTGGCTAAATCAAGTAGTACTCTTGGGTCACATAGTGTCTGGACAAAGTATACAAGTTGATCCAAAGAAAGTAGAGGCAGTAATGAAATGAGAAGCTCCGAGGAATGTGTCAAAGATTCAGAGTTTCCTAGGATTAGTTGGATACTACCGGAGGTTTGTTGAGCAGTTTTCACTGATCTCAGCCCCTTTGGTAAAACTTTTTAGGAAGAATGTGCCTTTCAAATGGAACGATGAATGTCAGAAGAGTTTTGAGGAGCTAAAGCATAAGTTAACTATGACACCGGTGTTAACTATTCCATCTAGATCTAGAGGTTATGTGCTGTGTAGCGATGCTTCACATAAGGGATTAGGGTGTGTTCAGAGGCAGCATGGTAGAGTGATAGCATATACATTGAGACAGTTGATGTTTCACGAGTTTAAATATTCGATACATGATTTAGAGCTTGTTGTAGTGGTTTTCACTTTAAAGATATGGAGTCACTATCTGTACGAAGAGACATTTCATATATATATTGATCATAAGAGTTTGAGGTATTTGTTGAGTCAGAAGGAGTTAGATATGATAAAATGGAGATGGATAGAATTACTGAAGGATTATGACTGCACAAGTGAGTATCATCCGAAAAAAGGTAATGTGATGGTAGATGCGTTGAGTAGAAAATCAGATATCAAGTGTAGACATCAAGGTTACCGAGCCTAGTTCAATTGAGAGCATTGAATGTGGAGTTAAATCTAGAGCAGAATGAGGCATTGATAACTACGCTGAAGCTAAGACCTCTATTACATGACAGAATTATAAAAGTTCAGCGTAAAGATCCAGAAATTGTGAAGTTATTTGAGAAGTTGAATCGAATTCTGAATTTGAATTAAGAAATGAGACATTGTGGTTGAGGCAGAGACTATGTGCACTTGATGTGGATACTTTGAGGAAGGAGATTTCGGAGGAAGCTTATGTAGCAGCCTATGTTATGCATCCTGGTACCACCAAGATGTATAACACACTGAAACAATATTTTTGGTGGCCAGGAATGAAGAAACAAGTAGCTGACTATGTGACAAAGTGTATAACTTGTCAACAGATAAAAGTCGAGCATCAAGCTTCGTTTGGTAAGTTACAGTCATTACTCATTACCAATTTCAGAGTGGAAATGGGAAAAAATTACTATAGACTTTGTTACAGGTTTACCAAGAACTCCGAGGCAATATGATGCTATATGGGTTATTATAGACCGACTGACAAAGTCAACCCATTTCTTACCAGTGAGAGAGACTAATGCCTTGGATCATTTAGATCAGAGGTATGTGAATGATGTTGTGAGGTTACACAGGGTCCTAGTGTCCATTGTATAGGATCAGGATTCCAGATTTACCTCAAGATTCTGGAGGAGCTTACAGATAACCATAGGTACGAAGTTAAACTTTAGTACTGCATTTCATCCTCAGACAGACGGACAGAGTGAGAGGACAATTAAGACTATTGAGGATATACTTAGAGCTTATGTATTGGAGTTTTAAGGAGCATGTGATCAGTATATAGCTCTGATTGAGTTTGCATATAATAACCATTATCACCGTAGTATCGGAATGGCTCCGTATAAGGCATTATATGGCAAAAAGTATCGTTCACCTCTGTATTAAGATGAAGAGGGTGTAAAGATAGTTGAAGTCCCAGAACTAATACAAGATACGATTGATAAACTGAAACTGATCCGAAGTAAAATTAAAGCAGTTCAAGATAGATAGAAAAGTTATATGGATCAGCACCGGAGGGATATGGAGTATTGAGTAGGAGATAAAGTGTTTCTGAGAGTATCATCTTGGTGAGGAGTGCTAAGGTTCGGTGAAAAGGGTAAGTTCAGCCCTAGATATATTAGTCCTTATGAGATCATTGAGAGGATTAGAGCATTGGCATATAAGTTAGCCTTACCAATTAAGATGGATTAGATGCACAATGTGTTCCACGTAAGTATGCTCAGAAGATATCGGTCTGATATGACATATGTGTTACCAGCTCAGGAGATTGAAGTAGCAAATAATCTAACTTATGCAGGGAAACCGGTAAAGATAATGGGATATCAGATGAAGCAATTGAGAAACTGAGTAATTCCATTGGTGAAAGTCCTTTGGAAGAATCACTCAAGTGAAGAGGCTACATGCAAAACGGAGAAGCATATGAGGAATCAGTACCCCTACCTATTCGAACAATTAGGTAAGAATTTCGAGGAAGAAATTTTTTAAGAGGGAGAATTGTAATATCCCGTTTTCCCATGCTAAGTGTTAGAACCCTAGAATAATGTACATAAGAAATATTATTGAGAGATTAGGAAATGCATTACATGCTCATGCATAACATAGGCATACACACATGTGAATATTAATTTTTATACATATGTGAATATTAATTTTTATACACATTACAATGATTATGCATGTACTTATTTGACATATTCCAGGATATAAATGATTTTAATGTGATTATGATGTGAATATTGACTATTTTGTCTTGAAAATTGATTTAGTGAGCATAATTATTGATTTAAAATTTTTGGTGAAAATTGGCAAGTTTTTTAGATTTTTGGTATTTTTGGACTAGGAAAATTGCCAAGTGGCAAGGCAATTGATAAATAGTAGTATAAATAAGTGACAATTGACAATAGAAATTATTGATATGTGGCATTAGTATTTAATGGCAAGCGTCATAGAAATTGGAAGACAATTAGATTAGAAATTGAAGGCAAATGGACTAGTTATTAAAAAGGGGCCAAATAGAATCATAGGGAGGTGACAAATGGCAGTGACAAGTGTCACTACCACTTACCACTCATCCCTCACAATTCTCTCATTGGAAGACACGCTCTTTATTGTCTTTCATTTTGATTCATGCTTTCATCTTCTTCGTTGCTTTCTTCTTCTCTTCTTCATTTCTACAACAGTCACCAATCTTCATCAATGTTGAACCTTACTCTCAGCCTACACTTGCTACTTCCATTTTCATTATCTTCATCATCTTGCCACTAGAAAACCTAACCTACTCCACCTCTATGTTGATGATCATGTGGTGCATGGAAAGCTAGGGTTCTTAGAGATTTTGAAGAAACTTTAAGTAAATCAAGTAAGTAGCATATAATTTTCATGGGTAGTTGTAAATGAAACATTTGTGACAAATGATTTGAAATTGAATGATCAGAATCATAGAGTTACATATATGTTGTAAAGTGGGTATAAAAATAAAGAGGTTTATGTTCTATTGTTTTTAGTGTATTAATGATATTCTTGGGTTGGCTAAATGAAAGTATTTATAATGATCATTTGGAGATAGATTGAAAGAATAAATGGAATTGATTTTGATGTTAAATCATGGATGAATAAATGAATGAAAATGAACATATAGAGTGGAGTTTTATGAGTTTTAATGCAATCAATATAGTAGTGGGATTTGTATGAAGTGAAGTTACAAAAATCAACATGAATGCTAGAAAATTTGGAGTGTAAATGATGTTATTATGTATGTTAAATTCGTGGAAGAAATGAGGAACAAAATACAGGGCATGATCGTGGCATAGTCCCCACGATTGTGGCCTAGAAAAATTTTGGTTCTGTCATGATCGTGGTAGAATCCCCACAATCGTGGCCAGTTCCACAAACTTCTATCAACATCATAGGAAGTACCACCACGATCATGGGTAGGCACAAAGAGAGAAATGTTGTCCTTTAAGTGATGTTTGAGACAATTAATGTTAAGGTACCTTCATATGATGTATTTAGGCTTGAAAGAGGTCTAGAATGAACCTTGTTGATGATGGATTAAGTGATTAAAGTGAGTAAGGGGTATTAGGTATTAATGAATGATTGAACGATGATGTTTAAATGATCATGAGATGTAAATTAAGGAAATATACCCGAAATAGTCAAATTGAGCATGGGTTATACATAACATATATACATATGTGTATGATTGAGTATTAATGAGATTATGTAAATTAGTGATGTGTAAATGTGTATGTGTTGCATGATATAGAGGTACAAATAGAGCGACTGCATCCAGACATTTTTGGGACAACGAGGCAATAACTATTTGGAGCATACAGTGAGTAACCTAGATGTTCTCACTAAGATTATCTATCTTTGTTTAAATTTTAATTATTGAATTATTATTGATGTAAATGTGTTAATTCCAAACATTGATAGTCTGAGGCATCAAAATCACATTGGAAGTGTTCATTGTATGTGAATCTGATAGAAATAAGTGTACTCAATATAATTGTTGAACGGTAGAATTAGGTCTGATGAAAATGTGAAAGTGAATGTGTAAATGAACAAATGTGACTGATTAAATATATGGATTTGATGCATTTCATACATGATATGCATGATCAGATAAAGGTAGTTATGATCAAAGTAGCTAGTGAAAAAGTGTTTAAAGCTCAGAATGTAGTAAGAGCCTCTATTTCACTATGTAAAATGAGTATCCCTAGCGGATATGTGACAATTATTAATGAGCCCGGTATCTGAAATAAATACGGGACAGTTAAAAAGGCACTCGGCCACAACAACATAATAATTGAATATAAATCACATGTGCATTGCATATACATTTGGAATGTATGTTTTAAATGATCGAAATGAACTTTTTGAACTGTTCTGAATGTGAAATGTGAAATAAGTGAACATAATTGTCTTTGATTCAACATGATGATTAGTGAAGTGAAATTCATTACGTGATATCATAAATTGTTTATGAATTTGGAATATGAATTGGTTGTGGTATGTGATATGAGTAAATATAACGATGATGGTGTAACATCCTATTATCTCATGATTAGGGTTAAAACCCTAGGATACTGTATATGAGAGTTTATTGAGAATTTAGAAGTGCATTTCATGCATTATATGGCATACATATGCACGTGAATAACATTGTCACTCATGAAAATAATTGTACATGCATTCATTGACATTTTCTAGTTATAAGTGATTTTAATGTGATTAAAGTGTGAATTATGGATTAATTGTATTGAAAATTAAATTAGTGTGTATTAGAATTATTTTTGCATTTTTGGAAACATTTCAGATATTTTGAAAATTTATCAAAAATTTGGATTATTTTTTACTAAGAAAAATATAGAAATAAAAGACAAATAGAAGTGTCAAAAATGGACTAGTGAATGTGTGACAATTGGATAAATTACTATGTGACAAGTGGAGCAATAGCTAAGTGACATTTGGTAGCTTCACATGATGACAAATGCAAGACATGCATCAGAGACATGTGGCAAAGCTAAGTTAAGCCACCTAAGTCACGTTTTTTGTTAGGCAAGGAAGATTTCTTCAGCTCCCTTATGCGTCATCGAAATTCTCCATCACCAAAACCTCCCTTCTTGCTTATCCATCACCGAATCCTAGCTTATTCATATGTCTTTGGTGTTTGCTTAATACACCTTGTGAAGTCTTTAACTATTTAGGGTTTTCGATTGTTGCTGAATCCTTGTGAAGTCTTCAACTATCTGTATCTAAAAGGAACTCGGTCATAACAAATAATAATGAATCTGGAGCCTCATATGCATCTGCATTTGTATATTTATGATTATGAAATATATGTTTATGAAATCTTTTCTGAAGTTGTGATGTTAAAGTGATATGCCATGATAATGTGATCGATTGGGTTGTACAAGTTTTGAAAGAATGTATGTGATGTGTATGACATTCATTATGTCTTATTGTGATGGAAAATGTTGTGAAATTGGTTAGTTGTATGATATTTGTATGTTTCCCTAGAATGAGATCATTAATGATGGTTTGCTCATTGAGTTCGCAAAACTCATAAAAAATTGCAATGTGGTTTTTCAAGTATGAGACAGGAGACCTAGATTTCTAAGATCTTCTATAAGAACATTTTGGACTAGACATGACTCAAAGGTCTGTCAGCTGGCAATTGAGGAGTTCTAGTTATAACTATGTAGTTTTTTCTATATCATGTAGAACTTGTGTATAAAGGTTGTAAATATTGGTTTTAATGTCTACTATGTAAACCTTTATGAATGAAATGAAGAGATGAGGTTTTAAAGTATTGTGTTTTCTTTATGATGCCATTTAAGAGATTAGGTTTGATCCAGCATACCATTGTCATAGGATATGTACTTGAATATCCTCTGGATGTTCAGGTATGTACTCTGTGGTAGTGGGATGCGACAGATGGCTTGCTCACTGAGTTCGCAAAACTTATCAAAAATTGCAGCATGACTTTTCAGATATGAGAGAGTAGAGTTAGTTACTAAGAAGTTCTAGAAGAAGTCTAGTACTACGTTTTTGGGACTCAAAAAAATGGCTCAAAGGTCGATCAACTGAGATTGAAGATTTAGATAGAATATTTTTGTATAATTCCTCTTTCATGTAGAATGTGTAAAAGAGCAGTAAACCCTTATAGTTTTCATGTTGTATATACATATGGATCATGTAGTGTAATACTACAATATACATTATGTTTTATTAAAATAAAAGGAGAAATTGAATTTTAGATATTGAGTATCATGATTAAATTATGATGCCATGATATAAGTCAATGTGACTCCTTTACCTCACTGCTTCCACCAGGCATGTGCTCGAATGTCTGATGGATGTACGGGCATGTGTCGGATGGGAGTGGGGTACTACACATACATACTAGTTTGGTAATTCGTTTTGTCAATATGATCATGCCTTTTCCAATTTGAATTAGCTCATTTATTCATAACTTATTTATACTATCTCGGAGAAAGGATTCATAACTTCTCCATCTTTTAGTGTATGCTAAATGAATTTCAATGGTCTAATATAGATATGTTCATCTATTATTAAAGATAGTGGAAATGGGAAAAATGTATTTAAAAAGTAGACATTGGAGATATAGCAAGAGGAGGTCAGACCTCTACCGAAGGAAAAATATAAATAAAGAATAGAAAAATAAAGAAACAAAAGAATAATAAAATCAAACTTCTATAATGCCAATTGAAAAAATTAATTAAAAATAATTCATTTGTGTAAATCAAAAAAAAAGATAAAAAGGTATATCAAGAGATTAGGGAAGTTGATCTGGTAGGAAAATCAAATAAATTAATAAGTTTGTAAAAAATCACCTACTTAATATCGAATCAATTAATAAAATTCAGCACCCTATAAATTGAGCAGGATCCTTAAGAAGGACCAATTTGTTTGTCCTTAAATTGATATTTTTGAAAATAATTAGAACAAAAGCACATGAACACTTCAGTCTACCCTCGTTAACCCCAAAGACCTATGTGATTGAGTAATTTGAAAATTAAAAGAAAAAAGTTTGAAAATCAAACATGAGGAGAATCCAGGGTCGGCCCTGAGCAAGGGCTGGGTGGGCACCTTCTCAGGGCCCATCTTTATAAATGATAAAATATGACCTATTTTTATCTTCATAAAAAATAAAATGAATCAAAATAGAGTCTACTCTTGACCTCATAAAAAACAATAAAAAGCCTCATATTTTACTTATTTTTATTCTTTGTGAGGGCCTAATAATAGGCAAAAATAGAAACATTTTTAATTTACCCAGGGCTCATAAAATATTAGGAACGGCGCCGGGAGAATCTGATGCTATTTCTCAACAATAGGAATAAGCCAGCTAGGAATGTCAAAGTCGGCGTAGCTCGGCCTGTTTTTATCCCGAGTTGACCGAGCCACAAGTAGGCCACAGATTGACCACAGGTGGGCCATTACTTTCGAAATGACATCGTTTTGAAAGTTTTTTATTTAAAAAACGAAGGAGAGATTGGACCGGACCGACCTACCTGTAGCCTATTGGGCCATAACTGACCCGTGGCTTAGCTCATTTACATTCCTAAAGTCAGTCGTGCAATACCATGAACTATTTGGAAATTATTAAGGCTAAGAATCTTAACAACGGGAGAACGTGAGTGGGTCCTTTTTTTCTTTTCTTACTAGAGAATGATTTGTTGCTTAAGAAGCAGGCAACCGCCCTCCATGCGACGGTTAGAATTATAATGTCATCCCACTCTCAATTTCATACCCGTGGATTTACAGCTCATTCTAGAACGTATCCACGTGGTCTCTATGATCATATCGTTCGACAACTGTTGCCATTTATGTCCAACCCAGACCGCTGTTTAGTGATTAGTAGTATAATTCTATGCCATATTGAGATTACAAGAGAAATTTCCTTCTCGTCCACTCAAACTGCCTCTTAATCAGTACACGTAGACATTAACAGCACACTTCATGGATTATCAAGGAAAACTAGCCGTATATCGTTCTGTTATGTTTATCTGTAATTTGTATCTATACATACCTAATAATGTAAAACGTATCTCACAAATTAAGCTAACATATCATCTCTTCCGTGACCGATTTGGCAATCAAACCTTAAGTAAATTATTTAAAAGAACCATAAACTTATCTCAATTTTGCAATACTAGTTTGAACTTTAAAAAATGACGCTAAAATACTTTAGCTTTCAATTTGTTGCAAAAATAACTCGATATTAAATTTTTCGTTAATATTACCGATATGGCTCACCAAGTCAGATCTTTATTCGTACCACGTGTTAACTTTTTTTAACTAATCATTTACTATTTTATTATATTATAAAACACAAAACTTAATTTTTTGCCTTCCCCGTATGTTTCAAGCTCTACCCTAAATGCCAAATGGTTGTCACCGCTAAGCTTGCCTCTTATGACTTCATCAAGACCTCCAAAATCGAAGACGATGATAATAATGATGATAGTCAAGAATGAGATAGAGAAGGAAATTATATATGTGTAGGTTTTGATTCAAGAATGCCCTAAACTTAGCATGCTCCAAACTCTAAAAGGACAATGACCAATAAGACTCATAAACCCAATTAGTCAAGTAGTCAAGGGCACAATCAATCTGGTTCTTGCTCAAAATTAGTCCTAAAGATGTTTTATCACTAGTGCTTTAGCTTCTTTACACTGTCTCTAAGCATAGCGAAGGCAACCCAATTATCTTTTCCACTAAAAAGCATCAAATGTTGTTGTTAAGGCAACATATCCACTTCATTAGAGTATGTCGATGATTATACGATAACAATAGGACTTATTTGATATGATGGCAAGATAGATGAAGTGGGTTTGGGCAGTAAGTTGAATGATTTGATAGGAAAGAAAATGGGATCAAGAAAACATAAGAAGAAGGGTTCTTTAAGATTTTATTTGCATGTCCCCTTTCTGGAACACTTCAAACGATTTAAATAGAAATCTTAGATTGCTGGAAAATAACAACTATGTTAGAAAATAGGAAAAGAAACTACAACTACTTATCTACAACTAAAGACTAACTCTTATTGGCTTATTAATTAGAAGACAAATAACAACATAGACTAAGTCCTTCAATATTTGATTACCCACAATCGAGCAGTAGTCTATATCAATTCCTCCCCCTTTAAGAATCCTTGTCAGCAAGGTTAAAATCTAGATATTTCTTGCTAAATTGCCACTCATTTTCCCAAGTAGCATCTTCCATAGGTGCTCCCTTCCACTTAATTGAGACTTCAGATTTTGAGCAATATTTTCCTTTTTGAATGAATCAAAAATCAAGTACAACTACAAGTTGAGGAAGAATTATAAAATCATCTATAACTGGTGGAGTTTCAAGAGATACTGGAGTGACTAGTGGTCCTAAATGTTTCTATAAAAGACTAATGTGAAATACGTTGTGAATTTGAGAACCAAGGACCAGAGCTTGTTGGTTTATGCCCTACAGCCAATCGCTTTGGTTGTATTTTAGTGACAAATTATTTAAAGGCATTATTTATCTTTTACATGTTTAGATGTATATGATAAAGTCCATGGAATAATTATACATTGCAAATGAAATTATAATGAGATTATAATTGTGAGATTCATATTGCATTTATGTATTATTCCT
>JAOQMS010000006.1:18603238-18619905 GCA_027563885.1 Erythroxylum longipes | reverse complement strand
ATGAATTAAAAAAGACCAACATATGTTGCTTATTAAAATTTGCTCCATAGATTTACTACATATATCAAGCAGTAAAAAATTGAATAACTTAGCAATTTATTGAGTGAATTATATATTTACAAATGATGCTAGAGGCCATATAAGAATTTGGGTCTTGCATAATTACCAAAGATGTTAAGGCATATATGGTCAAAGAATCTCATAACTTAATAAAAATACTGCAAACTGTACCCATGTAAATGAAAAATTGACTAGTAAGATTATATGGTAAGATTATGATACAAAGACAAAAGAACAAACTAATATGTAGGGAGCTACCTTGAAATTGAAAGTAAAGCATGTGCCTATATATAACAGAATTTTGTTATGTAGAGAGCTATCTTGGAAAGGCTTTATAGATTAATCAAACAACTATAAAGATGAGGAGGATGGGTTATGCAAGGATTTATAGTTAAATGTAATTAAAAAAGGAGTTGCTTATCACTGTTCATTTATTAAAACTTAAAGAAGGTAATAACCTGATAGAGGAAAAGGTCAAAATCACATACCAATGGAAACCACTTTGAGTCAATAAAAAAGATCATAGAGGCCAACAAGTAAGGGGTCTCTGAATTAATGGAGAGGAAGGCTACTGATGTATACAGCAACGTCAAATAGCCTCACCGAAATATTGCTAGTAGATCAACAAATTGTATACTTGAAAGAGTACATAACCCAGCTATGAAAATCAAAGATTGATATGAAATGGAGTTCTAACTATTTCCTAAAACTAATTAATCAATACTAGTGGATCCTTATCTCCTTATCTGTTAACATATTGAAACAATAACACATAACAATGAAACTCGAATAAAACATAATATTGAAACTATCACTGCCTTATCCTTATCACTTAATAGAAACTTGAATAAAAAGAACTCTATACAAATTGGAGCTCTATATGGAATGTTCTTCCGTCCTTCTTTGGCTCAGCAATAAATCTCTACAGGGCATCAAATATCTCATCTTTGCTAATTTCCTTAAGGTCACACCTAGCTGCAAGAATGGCCGCCTCATTCATCAGTAAGTTAGCTCCAGACGTCCTCCTAGCTATCTTCCCAAAATCCACATCCTTTGCAAGTGCCTTCCCTCTAGAGTGTACCTATTACTCAAAAGTCCAAGATTTTAAATTTCAGTCTTGCCGAATGTTACAATTGTGTATAATCTGCAATCCGCAATTTAATACCTTTAATAGGAAGAAGCCAACAAACACCCTTTTGGAATTTTAGCTCATAAAGCTGTGTACTTATCTAGGTTCTTTAGAAAATCGACAACTTCTTGAAGTTGCAGTTTCATTTCTTCTGCTCCAGCCAAATAAATTGAAGTGTTGCTCCCAAATTCCATACCATAAAGCATCATCCCAACTTATGTTGACAGGAAAAGACATCCAACAAAAGAAGATGTTATTGTTAATTTATTAGTGGATCTAGATTAGTATGCATAAGAGAAGGAAGGTATAGAAAAGCAGGCATCACTCATCAGACATGAAAAGATTATGAGTATACAGGCATATTCATCATACATGAATGGGTTGAGTCTTTAGACTCTTTACACAAAAATGAAACAATTCTACAGGAAGCAGAAGCTTACAAAGTGTTTATACCAAAGGCTCATATTAATATGCCAACTCACCAAAAGGCAAGAGAAGGAAAGAAATCTGAAGTACCTCCAAGGGTGTTAGAGGACATTGACCATTTATACGATTATAGCCCAGGATAATGATACAGTCTTTCTTCTTAAATTTATTTTTCCACCATCGTTCTCGAAATGAGTCCATTTCAAACTTCTCAGAATCTCCTCCATCATACACAAAGCATGAGAAGGCCACCATGTCCTACAGTTTGACAAGAAATATTAAGCAATCATTAGTTTAAATCGTATTATTTCAATAAGCAACATGAAAAGATTAGAAAGCATTCTTAGTGAATCACAGATAGATAGAACAGTCGTACCTCCTCAAATCGGAGGTGAACAGACACATGCGCTCCACCTACCCCGCCTGGACCCTCTGGGCACAATGGAAAAGGAAATACAAACTTCCTAGAGCCAGGAACGGGAACAACAAGTTTATGATGAAATTCAAAAGCCCATTACTGGATTCTCCCTCAGAGATAGAGATATCGACACCGGAAAATGAATCTAACAATTCGATAAGTAAAACTGTGGGTAATAATTCAAAGTGAAGATAAGATTGAAGAGAAGGTCGTGGAGAGGAGGAGAAGCCTAGAAGATTCGACGAAATGAACAAAATATCTGCAATTTTGTACAGAGCCGGTTGGACCAGTTCGAGAAAGCCGGCCGATTCGCTAATAAACAAGCTAGTTTTTATATGTAAAACCGAATCGTACCATTAGCCGGTTCAAATATTTTTTGGTCGTACCGGCTAGTCCAGTCTGATTTTTAAAACATTGATTCTTACACCTTACATTAGTATTAGAACCACTAACACGGTGTTTTCTATTCTAGTTTTTTCTTCTTCTTTTTCCCCACCTTGTAGCCTTTTTCTCTTTTCAACACAATTAAATTACCAACACCTTCTTCTGTCATTATAAATATACTATCTTGGCCTCTCTTTTTTTATCACAACTTAACTTATTACCACCCATAAAAAATATTACATACTTTATCACTGCTACTTTGAACAATACGAATTATCTAATTCAGAGAAAACAAGTGAAACATTTCCTACTAACATGTGATCTCATGAGTTATACTGATAGCACTGTCTTGTCCCCATCCAAGCCTTCGAGTTTTACTTCTGACTCTTTATTATCTTACTCTGAATATCTTAAGCGGCAAAAGATGGAACAATTTGTGTACTGCTGTTGCAATCAATTGAACGATGAACGAACTATTTGAACAAGCTCCTTAATGTATGAATAAGCTCATGAAACTTTCGATTAACCTTTGAAAAAGTTATATATCCTTATGCTCTTAACATCTTTTTGCGCATATTTTGCACGCATGAGTCTCTTAATGGATCAGAGAAATTGAACATTCTAGAACTTACTAATCCTTCCCATCAGAAGCCCAATAAATAGCTGGCTCATTGTGATTAGGACTATTTTCCTCATTAAACTTCAACCCATTTAACCATATCCTTTATTGAACTTCTTTATGATCTTTAATTTGGATCAAATTTGATTTTACTAACTTTAATTTTATAAAAACCAATAATTAATAATTGTCTAATTAAACAAAATTGACATTCTCCTCCTTGGACAAATATTAACTATAACAGTTGTAATGACAATAAAAACAGTAAAAGTTGTTAAGAAATTAATGTAATGGTCGATCAATTTAAAACATTTGATCCAAAGATAATGAAAGCTCACCATTTGATCCCGTAAGGCTTTTGATAATAGAAAATATCAAATGCATGTGTTATATATGACACAGATTCAATACAATCACGCATGTCTAAAACTTTACTAATATGAATGAGAAAATAGAGTGTGGTAAACTACGATAATACATATATGATCTTAAATGTATCATATTTCCATTTATTGGTCTCAATTTTTCCAAAATTTATACTAAACTGCATTATAGAAATTTGTTTTTTCTTACTGAATGCTAAACTATATATTAGAGAAAACTCTTATGGGATTAAATACTTATATCTCCCTGTATCTCATCAAATCCATGTATTTATGTATGTATTTGTATGTATCCTGAAGATATAGGCTCAAATTCAACATGTATACATATGCCTAATAACATTGAAAATGCTTAAGGTCGACATAAATCTTAAGACTTTTACCTATATTATGATAATGTACAATAAACTATATGATTGAGAACAAAATGATGACCATAAATATTTATAAAAATATATTGTCATAATACCTAAAGTCTATACAAATGTATCAAGAGCAAATACAACAATTCCTAAGTAATAATGTCTGAAAACTCCAATAAGCTCATACTATATATATGTATCTAAAAAATAACTGGTGAAGTACTTTAGTTAAAGGATCAATAAGCATGTCCTTAATCTCCAAATACTCTACCTCAATGTTTCCTTTTTGTATTAATTCCTTTGTAGTTAGATATTTGACCTCTAAATACTTAGATCACGTGATGTTCTTATTACTATTAATATAACAAAAAGATTATCACAATATAATCGAATGAGATTAGCAACAGAATTAGCCATAGACAATTCAGAAATCAAGTTCCTGAGTTAAACCACCTGTGATGTAGCCCCATAGCATGCCATAAACTCTGCATACATAATCAAGGAAGTTACTAGTGTTTGCTCGATTCTCTTCCATGATACTAATCATCTGCTAATATAAAAAGTACCTTGATGTAGACTTCCTATCATTTGGGCACATAGCAAAATCTTAATTTGTAGAACCTTTGAGGTCTAGACTGTTGACTTTCCTAAATGTCAATATATAATCTTTAGTTCCCTTCAGATATCTCAAAACTTGTTTAACTGTATTCTAATGATTTATTCTTGGGTTAGCCAAATACCTACTCAACAGTTCAACAATAAATGCAATATCCAATCTAGTATAAATCTAGGCATACATCAGGCTACTAATTACACTAGAATAAGTACATTCTTCATAGCCTCTTTCTTTGTATCATTCTTTAGACATTATGCTAATGATAATCTCTCATCATAAATGATAAGTGCCATAACATGTTTACAATTAGCTATATTAAACCTTTGCAGCACTTAATTAATGTATGTTCTTTGCGAGAGACCCAACAAGTGTTGAGACCTAACAAAATTTATCTAAGAATTCATCACAAAGAAAATCTCAATTAGAGTGATAATCATATGATACTAAATAATAAATACACCATATTAGATACCAAAACCACATATATCTATTTTATTTCAAGTAAAATGCACAAAAAATCACTCAATTATGAGTTTAATAACCTTACTTAAACCTCATTTATTACCAATGTAATAAATCCAGAAAATAAAAAACTCACTTTGCAAATTTACAGGGCCTAAAAACTGACCTAAAATAACATTAAGGATCATTTTGTAAATTTTAAGTTTTTCCCTATAATATGATGACGTCAACACCATACATGTTATGGATGATGCATGTACAACATGTGCCGGAGCTTTCCATCAACACTTATTCAAAATCAATTCAAATAACAAATATACAATTTATATAAGCTAAAATAGATTAATTCCTCTTATTTCCTTATGGATAAATTTGAAAATATCCATTCAAATTCATACAATCATATAACCACTCTGATACCACATGTTAGTCATAATATAAACCTTAATTATAGACCTAGGATTAACCATGAACTTGTATTAATAGAGAAAATGCAAAAAAAAAACCTATTTTGCAATCTATTGAGTGATGAACAAGCTGTTGAACTACTTAAACAAGCTCTTTAACATATGAACAAGCTCTTGAAATTTTCAATCAACCTTTATAAAAGTTGTATATCCTTATGTTTTTAACATATTTCTGTGCCTCTCTTAATGTGTGGGCCTCTTAACAAGTCAGAAAAACTGAACATCTACAAACTTACTTAAGTAGGCAACAAAAGACTTTAGCAACTATTTATAGTAACCTTATTGGGCCTCCCCATCACAGGCCTAATAAATAATCGACCCACACTAGTTAAGGCTTATTTTCCTTACTAGACTTTAACTTATTTAATCATATCCTTTATTAGGCTTCTTTATTATCTCTAATTTGGATAAATTTTGATTTTCTTAATCTTAATTTTATAAAAACTTGTAATTAATAATTGTATAATTAAAAAAAAAACTAACAAGAGACTTATGGACCACCCTTAAAATCCTATTGCAAACTGCCGCCCATAAATCTACACTCATACATCGACTCCAAACAACTACAAAAGTTTACTCCAGCTAACTATCTCTCTATAATTGTTTGTAGAAGACTTGGAACTTTTTACCCTTAATGGCTTGCTATATGATTTTGATTCATTCATTAATATGGTTAAAGATCTTGAAACCCTATTGACCTTCTTTAAGCTACATGCCAAGTTGCTTCTTTATAAGCAAAGTCGGATTACATTTCATTAATCTTCATTAGGACTTTAAAATCAGCGCTCACATCAATAAAAATTAAAAATGGCAATGTGAAATTGAGCTCTTAGCATTCTAATCAAGTTCATTAACATTCGTTAATTCACTTTAGCAATAATATGTCGTAGAAATAAGGCATCTCTCTGTGGTCTTCACAATTTATGCCCATCCCAAGCCCATTTTTGTCTCCTTTAATTCTTGGCTCAGCACATCCAATGCAACAAACTGCTAGTCGAAACCTAACTTTTCTTATAATAACCTAACTTCCTTTTATAACAAACCATTTACTGTAAAAGGTTTCATTTCTAATACTAATTTATCATATAAAAATTATAGCAGATCTCCTTTAAAATTCCAAATCTATAAAAGACTGGTCATATAACTACCAAAAAAATTTTTTGGTACATGTAATCTACAAATAATCACTTAACACCTCGTCATAACTCCTCCATACCTTATACTACATTTTTTGCCTTCAATTTTCAAATTTCAACTTTCAACTTTGTACACCCTAACAAACTCACTCAAAAATCCCTTTCCTTTATTTTTATCAGTTACTTTCCCTATGACATAGGATGTCACTACCCTTTTATTGACAAAATCTTTATCTTTCGACATATCAGATTCCTTAAAACTAACTTCTTTTTCCAAATCCTCCACTTCCTCTACACCCAATCCAATAATTGTTCTTTATGTCTTCCTTTTGTCCCTATCCCTCCCATATATAAATACTCCACTACCTCTTCCATCTTCTCCAAATTTTGCTTTACCATCTCACCTGTCACCAACTCCATCATCATCACCACCTTTGCATCCTGTGGTTACTTACACTGCTGATTGCACTTATAAAACCCAAACCTTTCTTGATCACATAACCTACAACATCACTACTCAAGCTCCAATATAGTCAAATCCTACCTCGTTTACTCAAGCAAACAAATTCCCACATTTGCAATAAGATAAAGTGAGATGAGTTCAATGGTCTCTATCATAATAGTTATTAGTTCTAAATAGGTCTTTCGTATTAAGCTAAATCTAATGGTACCTTTGATTACTATAAGGCTCACCTTGGTGCTAAATGGTTTCACGAATCTCTTGGCCTTGATTATACTGACACATTTAGCTTTTCTATTAAACTTATAGCTATTCGCATCATTCTCACCCTTGTCGTATTTTAGAATTGGTTCATTCATCAACTTGATGTAATAATGCCTTCTTACATGGTGATCTTCAAGAACCAGTGATTAAGAGAACTATCAAGTTCACTGATCCTCATTGTCCTAACTGTATGTGTCATTTGAACAAAGCCTTTTATAGCCTTAAATAAGCCTATAGAGCTTGATTTAACAAACTGAGTTAGAAACTTTGTGATCTCGGTTTTGTTTCCTCCAGGTTTGTCATCCCTCTCTTTATTTATACATCTTCCTTCCATACTACCTTCTTGCTCGTTTATGTGAAAAATATCTTGGTTACAAGTTCTTCACAATCATTCATTCAAACCCTTATTCATGACCTTCACACCACTTTCACCATTAAAGACCTTGACTCTCTTCACTATTTCCTTGGCATTGAAGTTGCAAACACCCCCACTGACCTCCATATAACACAAAACAAATGCACTTGTGATCTCCTTCTTAGAACTCACCTTGATCGTTCCAAATCCATTGCTACACTTATTATTCCTACTTTACCTTTATCAAAGAACCATGGTCTCCTAGTTTCTAACCCTACTAAATACTATAACACTATTGGGGCTCTTTAATACTTTTCTTTAACCTCTGCAGACGTTCAATTTGCAGTGAGCAAAGTGTACCATATTATTCATTACCTTACCAACATTCACTATACTGCGGTTAAACAGATTCTACGATAAACGAAAACTATTTTGTCATATGGCATTTACCTAACCAAACCTATAAAACTTACCCTCCATGCTTATTCTAATGTTGAGTGGGTGAGTTGTCTTGATTATTGCTCCACCTCAAGTTATTGTGTCTATCTTGAGTCTAATATTATTTCTTAGAGTTCCAAGAAACAATCTACTGTTACCAAATTTATTATTGAAGCTGAATATAGAAATATTGCTTTTGCTACTACTAAAATTTTTTAGATCACTTTTTTGCTTGGTGAAACTGGACTCTCGTCTCTCACTCTTGCCTTATAATTTGATAACCTTAATCTGCATTCACTATTGTTGTTCATGTCTCGCTTTTATGTATAAAGTTCATCTAGGTATTCAGCATTTTCTTCATTTTTAACCCTTTTATGAACGATCCGGAATATGTAATAAAGTCTATGCTACGTGTTATAGAAAATACATATTACAATAATCACTTAATAATTGATATATATATATATATACATTGAGAAGAAATCAATAATCTCGTGGACTCGGTCTTAGTTGCAAATGACAAATAATCTTTAATTTCTTATAATTTCCGTTCAAAAAACTCTTCCTTTTCTCATTAGAGAATTTTATTGCATAAAAGTAGTACGCGGACTGCGGCCTGGTCCTCACATTTACTTTGTACCCTTAGCAATTGGCTTTAATATGTATGAAGAATCAAATGTGTCGCTTTGTTTTAGTGCCTAGGGATATTAATTAAGGAATAAAATTAACACATGTTTTTAAATAAATCCAAAAAGAAATGTGCAATTTAATCGTAATGATGATTAGTCTAGTCAACCAGCTCATGAGTTTTCTTAAGCTCTATAATTACGTTTATCAGTATGAACAAATTGTATGAAAAATTGTTTTTTCTGTTAAAAAAGTTAAACTTATCTCTCTAGTTGACACCGAACGAGAGAGGGAGAACTCAGTTCTCATCAAACACGATATCTCCCAATACACACAATAATAACATCTAAAGTGGAAGCAACTCTTCTATTGCTAATATTGGAAATATTATTTAATCATAATTAGTATAAATATGCATGTGAAGTGCCTATAATTTCACACGTTTGCCACTTTTAATATGAGCCAGATGGTTGTATAGCAAACTCTACTGACCGACCATAAGAGAGGAAGATTATTAACTATAAGAAAACATAGTTGGCCACTTTTAATATGAACCAGATAGTGGGATAGCAAACTCTACCGACCGACCATAAGAGAGGAAGATTATTAATTATAAGAAAATATGGTTGGGCATATAAGAAAATATATTTGTGTTTAGATAATTTAACCATGTAAGTGAATGAGAACTACATGTTTTTGTTTGTTTTACAAACTTTGTTTCATGTATCTTAACTACAGCTAACTTTGGTCTTGTTAAGGTTAAAAAAAGACATTTTCTGTAAACTTACATTTCTCTATTATTTGCATAAGAAAGTTTTCAAGGAAAGATGAGAGACGAGAGCACAACAAAAGCCAACCCTCCAAATCTCGTTTCTCGGGCCATCCGTTCACGAATATCAAGGAAAATTATTCCCTTTCCTGTTTTACCCTTGTTCAATTTCTCCTCCTTTCACTTTGTTTATTGTGACGTTATATAGCAAAATATACTTTGTTATCATATCTGGTTCTTGTTCCAGTGTTTCCCTGCTTGAGGGATAGACAGAGAAAGAAAGAGAGCGACAAAAAGCTGCAATTTTTATGGATGTTTCGATCTATGCCTTCATCAGTCTCAAGGAAATCTCATAGAAACAATCCCATGTAAGCAAATGTCTCATTTTTTTAATTCTCATTTCAGAATGAAACCTTTCTACCTTGATAGTCCTTTTGCGTGCTGTAAGACAATATTTATTGGATTCATTTCTTTGAATGCAAGCATGCAATCTTCAGTTACCGTTAATGGGTTCTCTTATCTGTGTTCTTCGGTTGTTTTAACCCTTTTTTCGTGCAAAATTCTTTGCTGAAATTACTTCTTTTTTTCCCCCCCGCGCAAAGTTCCTTTTCTACTTTTTAAAGTTTTGCTTTGAATGTTTGCACTGTATATTTCATGGGGGGTTTTTATTGGTTCAATGGTTATAGATCGGGATCAATGTTGGATTTCTTGGTTTTTGTTTTGCTCTTTTATAATCACTTTTAATAATACACTTTGTTGGTTTTATAAGCGTTTGTCGAGGGATTGACCTCGAATTTTGCTTTTGTGATTGTTTTTGTACTTCTTTTCTCAGTTCACTGTGGTTACTTGTTTTGAAGGAATTTAGTTATTGCTACATTTCCTTGGGCTTAAAAAGGTTAGTTCATTGAGGCGGGAATTCATGGGTTGAATTCTAAGGACAATGGCCAGCTTAACTGAAGAAGGGTTTCGGTTCTTTGATGCCCTCGAGGACCCTGCATCAATCTCTAATGCAACTTCTGATGGTGTTGATGTGGTTGATTCCCGCAGTAGCTTCAATAATTCAACTACAAACAGTCCGCCTTATGACGTATGGCTTAAGAGCCCAAAAAGTGTTGACGAGCGTCGACGGATGTTCTTGACGTGGATGGGGGTGCGTGTGGAGCAAAATGCAACTCAAAATTCTGTTGTTTTCTGTGGTTCAGAGTGGGAAATTGATAGATTTAAACAAAGTAATGGGGCAGTGTTGAGGCTTTCAGGTTTTGAAGATGAGTTCCTTTCACCTCGGTCAAATATATCTTGTGGGTCTATTGATGATTTAGATTCAAATGAGAAGTTTATATGTAGGGATAGGAATTTTGATGGGGGAAAATCTTGTAATGTAGATGAGCGTGATAGGCAGATAAATGAAAGTTCTGAAGCAGACTTGGGCTGCTCAGCAAGCACTGTGAAATCTGTGAAGACTTCAGGGTTCTCTTCATCATTTCGGCGAGTCATACTGAGGAAAATTGAGGAACCAAATCATTCAATTTACACACTAAAGACAGCTAAGAAAGGATGGTTGAGTAGATTACGTTCCATCACATGTTCTGTGGACAAGCAAAGAGAAGCTGAGATACTGATGCATGACGATGATGATGCTTATAAGGTTCAGAGAGTTAAGGTTCGTCAACATGGGCAGCGGATTAGAGAACTTTCGGCTCTTTATAAGGGGCAAGACATCAAGGCCCATGAGGGTTCAATTTTGACAATGAAATTTAGTCCTGATGGACGATACCTTGCAAGTGCAGGTGAAGATGGTATTGTGCGAGTGTGGCAAGTCTTGGAGGATGAGAGGTCAAATGAGCTTGACGTTCCAGAATATGATCCATCCTGCATATATTTCACTGTAAATCATCTATCTGAGTTAAAACCACTTTTTGTCGATAAAGAGAAAGCAGGCAAATTGAAGAGCATGAGGAAAACATCTGATTCTGCTTGTGTAATATTTCCTCCAAAAGTTTTCCGGATGTTGGAGAAACCATTGCACGAGTTCCATGGCCACGGTGGTGAGATTTTAGATCTGTCCTGGTCGAAGAATTGTGTAAGCTACTCCCTAAAAGAAATAATATTTGTGTGTCCTGCAAAGGTGAAAGATTCTTATGTAGTAGATTAAGAGTTCACCATTTGTTTTCTTGCTACAGCATCTACTGTCAGCTTCAGTGGACAAAACTGTTCGACTATGGCAAGTACAAAATGACCATTGCCTTGGAGTCTTTTCACATAGTAACTATGGTGGGCTTTTGGCCAGTTTTACATCATTTTTATAAACCAATATGCTCTTTAAGATACAATTTATGTCAAAGTTGATTTTTTTTTTTTCCTGAATATCTTAGGCATGTCATGTCTTGTCAGATTTCAACTTGTGCTGACAATACTTTACCTTGGTCCTTGTTTGATGCAGTAACCTGTGTTCACTTTAACCCTGAGGATGACAATTACTTCATGACTGGTTCCATAGATGGAAAGGTTCGCATTTGGTCAATTTCTAGTTGCCAAGTGGTTGATTGGACCGTTATAAAAGATATTGTAACTGCAATTTGTTATCGTCCAGATGGGAAGGTTGGTGATGTTCTTGTCCTTTCCATTCTTGTTGCTACAACATGAGTTTTCTGGTTAAATAGTCTGATAGAAAGTCTTCCTTTTTCCCTTTTTCATATAGGGAGCGGTTGTTGGCTCTATGGAGGGAAATTGTCGCTTTTATAATTTGTCGGGTATATAATTCACACCCACTATATTCTTGGTTCTTTAGTAAATCTAGTTCTTCTGCTTAACCTTTCAATGCCATTTTCCAGTTCAAACTCATGTTCCATTAAATTTATTTTGCAGTTGTCTAATATATGTTGTTTGGCTAGTATTGATATTTGTGATGAATGATCTGTGGTTAGAGGGAAAGCTGGGTTTAGGCACGTTTGCTTGATTCATTAATAACAGAGATTACTCCTTAATAAACAGGCACTAACAATCATTTTCTTCTTTGTTTTTTATTGTTCAGACAGTCACTTGCAACTGGATGCTGAAGTAAGCTTACACAGCAAGAAAAAATCAGCTTGCAAAAAGATAACTGGGTTTCAGGTGGTTATCATTTTCCCTTGAATGTCACTTTTTCTGATAGTCTACCATACTTGTTATCTACTTAATTTAGTTGTATCTGTTTTCAGTTTTGCCCTCAAGACTCAACCAAACTAATGGTGATTTCGGCTGATTCACAAGTTAGAATTCTGCAAGGGCCGAACGTGATTAGTAAATACAGGGGTATGAATCTGACTGTCATAGTGTTATACTTTTACTTTGGACAAATCAGATCCCTTAGTAGCCAAACTAGCAGTACCTGCTTATGCTGAGGGATCAAAGTACTGCCCACATTAATCGAAAGAAGCTAAATCGTGTTGATACAAGATGCAATTCTTTGACCATTTTGAAGTACCTTTGTTCTTAGTCTCTTGTTATTGATAGATGTTGATTCTTGTATTCCCATATTTCTGTTCTTTTAGGACCAAAAAGTGCAGTGAATCCAACATCAGGATGCTTTACTTCAGATGGAAAGCATATTATCTCAGCTTTTGAGGACTCCAATGTATATGTTTGGAATTGCATTAGCCAGGAGGAGCCTTCTCCTTTTCAAGCTAAAAATATAAGGTCTTGGGAGCGTTTTTATGCAAATGCATCTGTTGCAGTGCCTTGGTGGGGCCTGAAAGATGAACACTCTGAAAGTGAACGGGGACTTGATTTACCAAAGGATGATTCTACGGGGATTCCCCGATTTTGTTCACCTACCTGTTTTTCTCTGAGCCAAGAATATGTCTTGGAGTCTTCTCCAAAATGTTCTGCAACTTGGCCAGAGGAAAAGCTTCCATCATCTAGCTCATCTTCCACATCATCATCATCAATGAACAGATCTGACTACAAATTCTTGAAAGCTTCATGTCAGAGCACAGTTAAGTCTCATGCATGGGGTCTTGTCATTGTGACTGCAGGTTGGGATGGACGAATAAGATCATTCCACAATTATGGTTTGCCAGTAATGGTGTGAAAGTTAACTGGTTTGGCTTTAGTGACAATTGCGATTCATCCATCTGGATGGGATTTACATTGATGAACGACATAATGCAAATCTCTGATGTGGCATGAGCTACCCAGTAGTACCGGCAATGGCGGCATGAAGAAAACAACATTATGACGAGTGTAGAATTTTCTGAGTAGTGAGATGGGCCCTTCACTAATAGCCCAGCGTATATGAGGAAATGTTGAATGCAGTGACAAGTGGTGGCCTTTTAGTGGTTGGAGTCTAGTCCAGCTTGGGATGAGCTACTGGCTGAGGTTAGCTTCTCCTAATGTAGAATATGTTGCTTAATTACGTACTTTTATCTGCTGGCCATACAAAGATGCACACGCACACATGTTGGGATACCACCAATTTGGGATGTTTCTTCACTATAATGGAGGTACCTATGCGACCTTTGCATTAACATCTTTTATTTGGGGTATCTATAATGAGAGGGTTGGATCCAGAGCTCGTGGTGGGAGTTCATTTTGGAAGAAATTGTAGGGAACTTTTGCCATTATAATAACCTGGCTGATGTTGAATGATTGAATTGTCTGTCTTGCCATTTTGCCCTTCATGGTAGGGTCACTTTCACCTGGGATTGGCTTGTAGGGTTGTTATTGGATTCCTTCACTGCTACTGGCTGGTATGTTGTTAGCCAAGAGCTTGAAAATGATTCATTACATGCATACTGTACAAATGTCGTGCGCCTTCTACGATGGATACGGGCGGGCAGTTGACTAACTGTGATCATAGCTTTGACCGAGTCCTTTTTCTTTTCATGCGAACAGCATTTTTACATGTATTGTCTTGTCTATTTATGTCGTTTTTTGTCAGCGAAAGAAATGCCTTTTGAGTAACGATTTTACAGAAATGTAGTTATGTAATAACCTGTATGCTTGATTTGTGATGGGAATGGCTGTGCAAAATTGGAAGCAATTTACCGCGGCTATGAACAGCCAAATGTCTCGGCCTGAACACATTTTACGTTCTTGGTTTTATTCCAGTTGTTTAGACTGTAAAAGAAGTTCAATTACCATCAAAAGCTGCAACGGCGTGTTATGCTTCAACCTCCACTTCCTTTTAGTTAAAATATAAAATTTAAAGCATATCCGCATAGTTCAGGGTCAGTTCAGTTTCGTTAATTATTTTTATTCTAAAAAAAAGGTTATGTAATTGTTAATATCAATTTAATTTAATCTCTTATGTAATATATGTTAATAAGTTTATCATATTATTAACAATAAATTGTTGAAATTTTTATGAAATTATATTTTGGAAGTCCTATTCATTTATTAAAACAATTAATTTTTAAATTTCTATTAAATAACTAATTTAAAAAATATATGTTTTTTGAAGATGTTCTATATTTATAGATATTATTAAATTTGAAAATATTTTTAATGTTAGTCATAATTTTGACCAGTAATTAATATTTATTTAATTATTTAATAATAATATCCAATTATTCTTTTAACTTTTCAAAAAAGATATAACAAAAAAATAAAACCTAAAACTATTTTTTATCATAAAAAGAACCTAAGAGTTAATAACTACTTTTTAGATCTTTTGTTTGGTTTTATTATTTCTTTGTGACCGTATTATTTGATATCAAGGTACCTTGATTTTGATCTTGTATAGATTGATTACAGTACTTTTATAAAAGTGTTATATGTTTGTAAAATATATTGATCTTAACACTAATTAGATATAAGCAAAAGTTTGAATCAAATTGTTTGTCCATTAACTTGGGCTATGTTGTTGATAATTGAATGAGATATTAGAAATAGATCTATATGATGCTTTTGATATTAAGGTTAATTTTTTATGAAATTTCATAAAAATTAATGCATTCTTAGGTGTATTAATTAGATAGAAATATCAATTAATTAAACAGGGATAGATAATTATACATTAAAAGGTAATAATTCATTATAATAGATTTTGCTAGTCCAAGTCAAAGATTCTTCAAATAATTGAATCATGAGTGCAAGTTAAAGGCAGAAAGAACTCTTATTTTTTTTGGAAATTAGATAAATTGATTCCAAAAAGAATGGAGGCAAAGCCTTACATAAGTTTAACCTTGAGATCAAACAAGCTTGTTATTGGAATCCTAGTACGTTCGTAATAAGTAAGGTTAGAGGTATGGTTAAAAGATTAAATTGAGGCTTAATCATTTTGAGTTTGATCATTTTAGAACATTAACTTCAAACCAGCTCATTTAAGGGTTATAATTTGACAAGTCTGCTTAATTAAAGAATTTTTTGAATGAAAATTATGGCATGTTTATACACGCTGTTACATTAAACAATGTGGCACTATTACCCTTAAAAAAATGCCACGTCTAAAAGAGGAAAAGGTTTCAAGTTTTAACCTATAATTTTGTAATTTTTGTTAATTCTGTAAATTCGTAAAGTAAAAACAGAGAAACGAAAAATTTACAGAAAACCCTAAATCCCATCTTCGCTCCTGTCTCTAACACATCTTCACCGTCGGCCATTCCACTCGAGTCTTTTTGCAAGTGTCTTGCTTGGTTTACGCATCTTCACCAAGGGTTGCCCTCGCTAGGTTCGCACTTTATCGTTGGTTGAAGGGGTTGTGTTGGTTCGTTGGCGAATCTTCACCGTCTTCCAATCCACGCTCCACTCTTCATTGAAGGGGTTAGCTTGCTTGGTTCATGCATTATCTCTTGAAACTAAGGTAAGTCCTACAATTAAAGTGTTAGCCATTAGACTTAGGAGCTGTAAACATTTGATTCAACAAGGTCTGAGGTTAGAGAAGTAGTTGGGGTGGAAAAAAGAAGTTTGAGGAAGATAGTCTGAATGAGATGGGCAGAAGCAAACTGGTATTAGATTTCATCTTCTACCGACGATGGTCAGCTGTAGAATGGGTAGTTGCCAGAACCAACTAGTTTTCTTTTGTGCTTTGATTGGTAGATGAATCAGAAATTCATCTTTCCTACTAATCAGAGCACAGTAGAAAACTAGTTGGTCCAACAAAATCTTAATTTGATGCATTTAATTCTATTGCCCTCCTACATCCTTTCTGCTTTACTAGTGAGAGTATTTGTCGTATGAGTGTGTATTTGTTTAATGGCAATTGATGTATTGTTTTTGTGTTGTTGTTTGCACTAATCTGACTATCATTAATGATAACATAAAGTTCTGATTTTGTTATTCTAGTAGTAACTTAAATATGAAAGACTCTAATT
>JAOQMS010000006.1:18586654-18603138 GCA_027563885.1 Erythroxylum longipes | reverse complement strand
TTACGATAGTCTGCATGCATGATAGTATCAGAGCAAGTATGCATGAAAGCGTTAGACTCCGGAAGCGGGGTCTGACATATGTGTTATCAGAGCATGCATGAAGAGCAAGAGTCGGACTCCGATAACGGGCTTCGACAGATATGGTATCAGAGAATGCAAGTTATGAGTCGGACTCTGAAATCGGGCTCCAACAGATTATGGTATCAGAGCAAGCAAGCAAGCAAGAGTCAGACTTCGGTAACGGGGTCGGACAGATTTATGGTATCAGAGCAAGGAGTTAGACTCTGAAAACGGGGTCTAGCAGGTGTGGTATCAGAGCAAGGAGTTAGACTCCGAAAACGGGGTCTAACAATGTATGTAAAAGAAGTGGGTATAACAATGTGAAAAAGATATTTTATTTTATGCCTGGTTTTGAAATATGTAATGGTTTGAGAGTTGTACAAGATGATGCTAGTGTGTTAGATATGGTTAGTCAGATGATGGGTACGTTTGGTATTGATATTTATATTGAACATGGTGTGGATACCCCTATTGAAGTGATTGAGGATGCTTGTAATGAGGTTAATGAAGGTAATGTAGTTGAAGATAATGGTGAGGATGTTAATAATGTAGTTAGAGGTAATGTAGGTAATGTAGACAATGTGCCAAATGAAGATAATACAAATATGGAGGTTGAAGAGGATGAAGAGGATTTAGAGCAAGGAGATGAAAGTAATGGTTCGGATGAAGATGTTGAAGATGATTTAGAGCAAGGAGATGAAAGTAATGGTATGAAGATGTTGAAGAAGATTTAGAGTAAGGAGATGAAGGTAATGGTCCGAATGAAGATAATGAACCACATAAAGCTGATGCAGGTGATGTAAATGATGAAGATGAGGTAGTTTTGTTTGAATATTATGACAATGATGAATATGGAGAACTTGTTAGTGATGTAGATGATATGGTAGATGATGCTACTAGAAGGAAAAGGAAATACCCTGTTTATGATGAAAATACAGCTGAGCCTTACATTGAATTAGGGATTATTTTTTTAATCATTTGGCAATTTAAGCGTGCAGTGAGTTTGTTGTCCATTAAAATAAAGGGGTTGTCATGTTTACCGAAAATAAGCCTAACTTTTCCTAAGGAAAATGTACGACTGATAACTCTCCTTGGTATATATATAGAGCATTTGATAGGAAGCTACAGTCATTTCAAGTTAGGAAATTCAGGAACAACCATAACTGTAATAAGGTATGTACAAATCCTAGGATGAACACTAGCATCTTAACTGACTTATTGAAGGATAAGCTTAAAAGGGATCCATTTATGAAGAATGATGATATGAAATTTTATGTTAAGGATTGTTTAGGTGTTGAAGTATCCATGAGTATGGTGAGAAGAGCAAAGAAAAAAATAGTAAACAGTGTTATGATCAACATTGAAGAGGAGTTTGGAAAGCGTTGGTCATATGCTGAAGTGATTAGGCAGACCAACCCAGGAATCAATGTTACATTGACAGTGTCTCAATCAATTCCAACATCTCCACCTATATTTAAAAGAATGTATATATGCTTATAAGTTATTAAACATGGGTTTAGGCATAGATGCAGGAATTTTCTTAGCCTAGATGGATGTTGGTTGAAACCAAAACTAAGGGTGAACTTCTATATGCTGTGGGAAGAGATGGAAACAATCAAATGTTTCTTGTTGCTTGGGCTATGGTTGAAGTTGAGTCAAAAGTCACATGGAAGTGTTCATTGTAAGGCTGAAACAAGATTTATCTCACTTGAGCTCCAAATTGGTTGGACTATAATGACTGACCAACAAAAGGTAAAAGTTTCATATCAATCATGTTTTTACTTTCATTGAGAGTGTAACTGTTATGATATATGTAGAGCGCCATCCACATGCCTATTCAAATGGTTATGTTTTCCATTGTAGGGACTTGATAGAGCCATTGCCGATTTGTGTCCAAATGCTGAGTACGGGTTTTGTGCTAGACATGTTTATGGAACATTGCAAAATCCTTCACAGTAAAGGAATATGAAGAAAATTTGGATAAGCTCAAAGCCAAGAACCAAAGGGCTGCAGAAGATATTGAGAGTTATGCACCAGTTTATTCATGGTGTCGGGCTTTCCATAGGGAAGATTCCATGATTGAGTTGGTTGGCAACAACTTATGTGAGGCCTTCAATAAGACTCTGGTTGATGTAAGGAAAATGTCAGTTTCAGGGTTATTTGAGCATCTTAGAAGAGAATTGATGAAAAGAATTGTCAAAAAAAGGAAAGAAGCTGCCAAATGCAAGGGTAATTTAGGGCCAAGAATATGGGAAGCAATTGAGAAGAATGCCATGATTGCTCAACAGTGTTCAATGAATCATAATGGGAAAGAGGGTATGAGATTGATCATGGACAGAATAGATATGTGGCGAGGCTTCATAACAAAATATGTTCATATAGGCAATATACCCTCTAGCATTCCTTATGCACATACCATATGTGCGATTAAAGACATTATGGATAATATTAAAGAGTACATTTCTAGTTGGTTATGGAAGACTGAATATGTGAAAGCGTATGGGAAGGCAATTCAACCGATGCCTAGTATGAAGGATTCGCCTATTAGCAATGAAGAAACTATTAGGCCACCAGAATTTAAACAAAGGCCTGGTAGGCCTAAAATAGCAAAGAAAAAAGGCATTGATGAGCCTCAAAAGAGTACAAAAGTAAACAAAAAGTAAATTGTTGACCACGTGTTTAGAAGGGGCATGATCATTACATGTAGCCACTGCCATATAGAAGTACACAACAAAAGATGTTGTCCTTGGAAGGGTCGAGAGATAATTTCTAAGTTGTTTTGTCTTTTATGGTATAGCTAAGATTCCTTTCTTTTCCATAGTAGTGGTAATCTTCTAGGTTTTTTTTATTATGTTATCACTGTTATGAATGGCAAGTTCCAACATAGTTTCAAATTCCAAACCCAGACCAGTCAACTGATTTCCATATGGAGCAACACACAACAAACCCGCCGTCAACCCTCGAAAACATATACATAGTTGAAACCAACACTAACAACCTAGTAAGTTTCTCTAAATCTTCATCCAACACTGAAAGGGGAAAGAAAGGTAAAAGAAGAGCAAAAGAATCTGCTTCTGCCTCTGCCTCTGCTATTGTGTATGTGTCTGCTGGTGCCACAACTTCTTTAGGTACTGCCAACATATCAAGTACCGTTGATGTAAGTGGGAGTGCAAATGCAGCAGCCTCAGTTGTTCTCCCAACACCTGGAGTTGCTTCACAAACAACAACAAATATCTATACATCTTCAAAGGCCACCGCCAAGAACCAAACCGAAGGGAGAAGAGGGCCTAGTTATGGTGTTGCAGATGATGGAAGCAGATTGAGGATGTTGGTAGCAGGCATATATAGTCCAAATTCTCAAAAAAAAAAAATAAAGGAAAAAGGCTTGTCACATACTTTTATCTTCAACAAGAAGAAAATAGGAAGATCAAGAAACGGATGGAAGGGATTAGGGTATACATAAATGAAACCACAGGGTTGCAGATACTAAATGTAAGTGTAAACTTTTTGCATTCTTACTTAACATAAATTCATACAGCTTAACAAACATTTGCATTTTATCTACATCTTTGAAAGAGAAGTTAGAGACTACTAAACCTTGGGTAGAAATCAACAATTGAGAAGCAAGCTATAACTGCGCATGTGAATCCAAGCTAATAAAGTCAAAATGCATCTTCAAAGGGAAAGCAAAAAACATAAACTAAACATTTAATTGTTAGTGAACTGTGCAAGAGTTGTGATATTTGTGAACTGAACAATAATAGATTGTAAGGAAGTTATTGGGATTAATTTTATTAAGCAATGAATGAAATGGCTTCCAATTTTAATTTCATTTCTTGTACGTTTTTTCCTTTTAGTTAAACATCATGAATGTGTTATCGAGGGTGATGGAAGGGTGATGGAAGCTTAGTTGAAATTGTCAAAATTTATCTTTAATATTTTGTATTTTTCAAGGAAAGCTTAAAGTTTATGGATGGAAATATAATGCACGCTACAATATTTTGTATTTTTTAGGAAAAGCTTAAAGTCTATGTAAAGATGGTTTCCTTTATTTTCCAATCAGTGTGTATTGCATTTCTTTTCGGTTTTATAATTTTCGTTGACAACTGATTTCTGGTACAATATGTGTTAAAAGTCTATGTACATTTCTTTGTCTCCTCATGAATAATTTGATGACTTATAAAACAACTTAATAGCTGTGAACATCATTAGATTGGAGGTAAAATATGGATAATAATTTTTAGAGTAGTTAATTACTGTGTCTTTTAACTCGTATTGACAATTAATGAATACTCCATCTCCATTGATTAAACATCCTATTTTGTCACTAATCTTCCTTACAAAATGTTGAAACGTCAAACATCTTGTGGCTAGTACATGAAACATGTTTAGGCTAATACATAAAACATCAAACCTGTTTAGGTAAGAACATCAAATTAACAATACAAATTAACAATACAGTAGATGTTAAAACATCTAACACTTTGCACTTTCCAACATCAGGTTAGGTGAAGAACATTTACACATTGTTCTAGTACATCAAACCATTTCCAGGTAAGGCTTTAAAGGTACAAATATTTCCTTTTTTTCCTTCATTATTTAGAATAACAAACATAAGCAACAATACTAAACATAAACCATTTCTAACACTTTGCTGATTGTGTTTCATAACTAGTCCTCGTGGTAACTAACTCATTCTTCAACTTCAACTTTTTTACAATCCTTTCAGCTTGCAAAACATCTACTGCATTCTCTCTTAACTCTGTCACTTCCACCTTTAATAGATTATTTTGACAATATAGCATCTTCTCTCAGTTTTTCATCTCTAAAATAATCTGTCTTGATCTTGGACAAAATCTTTGATCATGCCAATCATGAAATTCACAAACATTTTCACTCTACCATTAAAGAAAAAGAAACATTTCGTTAATGAAATATATGAACATATTTAGCTAAAACAACATAAAAATGTACCAAAATTACCAGAAAGAGTTGACAACCATAAAACCTTCTTCTTGGATTTTCATTAGTCTATGAAGTCCATCTAGGTGCTTTCAAGTTACAGTAACAATATTTAGCCTCTCCGTCATAGTCCCATTCAAGTGGGTAAGTTGAAGAAATCAACTTGTATGACCTCATATCAAGCTTAGAATGCATCCCTCTATAGCCAAAGTTAAAAATTTTAAAAATTCCAACCCAATATAAAATCACAGCCAAATTGAATCCTCTAATCAACCTCATTACCTTTAAGAACTACTACTTGGGCTCATTCTCAAGTATTACAGGACAATGCTGTAATGTTGATTGTGCACCCACTGATAGCTAAATGATGTCTACAAAATTGAATTTGTTTGCTCCTAATAATCTGCATCTCTTCCATGAATGTCATACCTTATCTTGAACCTAAAGCATAGACAATATCAAAACATGGATAACTACTAACGAAGGTAAACCAAGTGGCACAAATCATGTCCTATGTATAATGTCAAACTACATGGGGAAGAGAAAACCTGATCATATCCTATATCCAAATGTATAATAGAAATTTTCATGAAAAAAATTATCATCAACACACTATTCAACCCAATATTCAAACTCATTTAAAGTAGATAACATAATTTACGCAAATATAACATTGTTAGGGCAAAGGAATAAAGTGGATATTAAAACATCATAAACTTATATACAAAAATTAGAAGGGACCATGACTCTCATTACCTACTTCAGTCTTCAATCACAGCACATGTATGTTTCAGATCTCTAAAAACCTTACCACCCATTCACCTCCAACGCAAAAATAGAGATCTCACACTCACACTACCAAGAAGGCACAAGCGATGGTGCGTCCAAGGATTGGAGCGAAGGCATAACCGAGGGAAGAAAAAGAGGGTGAAACATCTGTTGATCAATGATTTTAGGGTTATTTAAGACAAACATCTGTTCAAGTAAAAAAGGGAAGCGCTTTTCATTGTTTAAGTCAGAATTTAAAGAAATTAATTAATTATTTCTTAAATTCCACTTGGCTTCAATACTAAATTAGGTCTATTAACGTGGCATGTAAACACTAAATGACCTGTATGTAATGGCGCGTGTAAACACGCCCTAATTTTCATCCAAAAAAGTCTTTAATTGAATAGACGTGTGAAACTATAGCCCTTAAATGAGTTGGTTTAAAGTTAATGTCCGAAAATGATCAAACTCAAAAAGATTAAGCCCTAATTTGGGCTTTTATCCTTAGAGGCATTAATATTCAAGCTGTAAATCATGAACCATGATAGACTAAATGTAGGGGCTCAAGCTAACATTTGTTTAGTTGAATCCCCACATATCGGTTACGATCTTGAAAAATTTTCCATTACTGAAATTGTTTAGTAATAGCTTCTTTATCTTGGCCAAGGTGTTGGAGTTAAAAGCTCTAAAATCATTTCCATATTTTATAAAATATTGTGCATAGTGCAAGCTTTAGAAGTAAGTGATTATCCTTAAGGATGAAACATTAGAAACTTTAGATATTATAAAGTCCCAATATGTTTCATTTATAGAAGAAGTTGCAGGCTACCTGGATTTTCAGCAAAATATCTTTAATGTAAGTGCACTGAAAGAAGAGATGATCTCTTATTTCTTACTCAAGGCTATAAATACTACAATGTGGGTTAAGAACCAAGTTAGCCTTACTAGATTTGCTTAGTTTATTAAGTAATGTGAGCCACATAATGAAATCAATTCTTAAGATACTACAACTAAACCATATGACCCTATACTAAGAGACTTTAGGGACTTGTAGCTTGAACAAGTTAAAAGCAGACTTATTTGTGGACTTACCAGAGTATTTTTAGACCAAATTAACCGATCTTCCTCATCCTTTCTTGAGTTGTAACTTAGAATGGATTCCTTTAAGCATTAAAATCCCTTAAATCTGATGAACCAAATATGGTCCTTAATAAGCTCTTCCACTCTAGCATTAGGCTTCAACATGTTTCTAAGTTGGAAGATACCAAGGATCAAGTGCAAAGGACCCTTATCACTCTAAAAGCTAGCTCCTATTAAGTGAAAAGTGTGCATCTATTGAGACCATATATTTTTCTTATCAGTTAGCAGTTTCTAGATCCTTTAAAAAACCTTACTTGAGATATGGATTGATCAGAGGTCAAGTCCTCTATGGTCTAATGGTTTGCATAAATCATGTCATGCTACCTTGGAATTTGAATTCTTTTAGGTATCATCATTCTATAGGAAATTCCTTAACATCCTCTCAATGTCCTTAACAAGTTTCTTTGGCAAGATTAGATGAGATAGCCAATATATATTATATATTGCATAGTATCAATTTAATCAATTGGATTCTTCCAACATAAGAGAGACTCTTATTGTATAATTAATTTGTCCTTCTCGTAATAATCTCAAATAATTTCTTGTAATATTTATAAGAGGTCCTTATAGTTGATATTGGAACTTCTAAATAAATAAACTAAGTTATGTGATTCTGAAACCTGTCATGGAAACAAGCTAATCGCTGAGGTATAATGCATCCCTAGAAAGCATAAGGAAGTTTTATTAATATTGATTTTAATGTCTGATAGTTTGATGAACTTATTAATAGAGTTGACGATGGTAATGACTGATTTATAGTCAGCTTTTCAAAACATTAGCAAATCATATACAAAAGAAAGGGTGAACAACTTCATTCTATCATAGTTTTTATGAAACATGAAATAAGGATTCTCCTCTATGTTAAATGCTATGAGTCTTAGCAACACCTCCATGTAGATTGAGAAAGATAGATAAGAGATAACTTTGCCTTACCCCTCATACGTTTGGGTTATCTAACCTAAAATACTTTGTTCCTAGCGATACAAGATCATTATATGCTACTAATAAATATCAAACGTAACAATTACAGATTACATTCAACATTCTAGCAATAGGTTTCAAATAGAACAATCAAAATAATGTATTAAGATCATCTATCCAAAACTCAATTCAATTAACACAACCAACACAACAATACAAAAAGAAATTACAACTTCAATAAGATGAAATAGCTTAACTGTGACTTGGTTTTGATATCCCCATTGAACCGGTTTCAGAAAGAACGAAGAAAAATCAAAGAGAAAAATGAGAGAAAACTGTCAGCTAGATTATGTCCCCAAAGTTTTTTTTTACTGCTGTCACCCCTTTTCCTTATGTACTAGTCTTTTAGGTTTATACAAAGTTTCGTTTAAACAAGTAAATGACACCTAGCCTTCTCACGCTTGTGAATGGCCTCTCACTAGTGTGAGAAGGCCTTATAGGAGTGACTTAACAAGTCACACCCACGACTTGCTTTTCATGACCGTGAGGAGCATGCTGGCTGGTTGACAAAAAAGTCACCTGGATGGAAATATGAGAAGCATAGGAGAAGGAAACTAGCATCACTGAAGCGTGGATGGGCTGTAAATGTGAGAAGCTTGGATGGGTTGTCTCTTTGGTGAGAAGCATGCATGTCATAACCATGAGACTTCACTCACGGCTGTGACAAGTTTCTAGCAATTTGTTCTTCACTTGACATTCTTAACTTGTCTCTTCTTCTTTCAATCCTATTCTTGCTCCATGAATTAATAGAATATGGAAATTGAGAAGATGGTTTTAATGAATATGCTTTTAGGTCACTTTAGCTCCTTTACTTCTGAGATATACCTAAAATCAAATATGAGCTAAAGTGAGTATCATAAGCACTTCTAAGGCATTAATCACTAAATGTGCTAGATCAAATGAATCAACATTTAAACATGTATCATTTGTGACCATGGAATTTGCTTACTCTTCACCCATCATCTGTCTTGGGCATTCTCGAGCAAAGTGCAGTCCTTCACAAATGAAACAAACAATATCTCAATTTTGATTGTTTCTTACCTTGAGAAGATTCACCTACCTTCCCCTTTCCTTTCTTCAAGCCATACCACATACCACCATTCTTCTAGCCCTTGTAGGGAGCTCGAATCAGTTGTCCCATTTGGAGATTCACTAAGGCATCTGCAGCGGCTATCACGCTTAGGAGCTCCTTCACGTTCTGCCTTTGAAACTCCATTTGTGCCTAACCTTGCAAGCTGCTTATGAAGTTGAACAACTTGTCCTCCTTCGACATGTTTCGCATGATTAGCATCAAAGATGTGAATTTTCTCACATACTTTATCACTGAGTTGTCTTCCTTCAACCTTTTCAAAGCTTCCCTAGTGATCTATAAAGTGTTGTTAGGGAGGAACTGATCTGTTAGCTCCTTCTTCATATTCTCCTCAGTGTTAATGGGAGGTCTACCTGCACTAATGTCATTGGAGGTTCTCGTTCTCCACCATAGCTTTGCATCCTCCACCACATACATTGTCATTATCAACATATTCTCCAAGTTAGCCACCTTTGCTACTGCAAAGTACTACTCTATATCCCACAAGAAATTTTCAAGCTCCTTGGTACTCCACTTGCTATCAAAACTTGTTATTTTCGCACCTTCACCAATTTGTTTTATGCTCGTCTAACTTCTTGTGTTGCAACCGCACACATTAAGATTGTGATTTCGAATCTAAAATCCTCTTGTGCCTTCATCAACTTCGTTATTTGATACTACAACTCTTGGATTCGTGCCTCCAACATCTTGAATCGAGTGTTGTAAGAAGTGACCTCCTCCTCCCCTTAAGGAATCGGCCCAATGAGTGCCTCCACTCGGTTGACAAGTTTTGTTAAATTGTTGCCTCCTTCCATTTTGAAATTTGGCTCTAATACTAGTTGTCACAATGATTTCCCTTCAAACATGAACTTGTCCCACGAGATGCGCAAACCCCTTTACACGAAAATCTCACTTAGCTCCGTTAAAACAAGATTCAGCCTTTTCCCATGATCGTCGACAAACCTACTCATTCTCGAATACCTCATGACCTTCGCAGTATTTTAGTCTCACACCCTTGTAAGAGACTATGAAAGAACTAAATATTCATGGCAATAAAAGAACATGAGAAATAGATACAACTAAAAAGCCAACCTTTATTACTTCCCATAAAGTATATAAAGGAATACTCTTTCAATCTCTAAGTGTCTCTCACACTCATCATATGAAGAGCAAGGCTCAAATGAGCTATTTATTGGCACCTCTAGATGACTAAATTAGAATCCTAATAGAACTCTGCTAGTTAAGATCACAATCTTATCCTATCTTATCCTTATCAGATTACATCAAACTAACTAATAGATGACATCCCCATCCAATTAGGACTCTATCTAATAGGAATAAGCTATATCACAATAACAAGATAAAAGATTACATCTATCTAGGAATGATCTATCCATATCCACAAAGACCTCCTCTATCTTCAGATGATCCTTCCACATGATCTTTATCTCTTGGAGCTGATGTTCATCTATTGTGATCTTATCCATTACATCATCTAGGATCTCCTCATCTTTATCCGTTGATAGTGAGCCATCTAACCCAATAGCACACTAATCTGTCCAATGATTTTCCATGTCAACTCCATTAGCCATGGTCCGTCCATTTAAGCACACTTTAAGTTCTTAGTCCATCAAGAACCCAACCTTAGCCAAGTTAACTCGTACAAGGTCTAAAACTCTCCCAAAACTCTTACCATACTCTATATAGTTGCTAAGTCACCTTGGAACTCTCACATATTCCCGTCATGTGTGTGATCTGGCTAACCTTCCACCTAATGTCTATCTTATGCCTACTTTTGGTCTCACATTTGAATCTTGCATCTCATTGAAGCTTTTCGCTAATATGCACCAATACATGCCAACGTTTGGCATTACCCCATTTCGTCCTTGCCTCCTCGCAAGTCTTTGCCTTATTCCATTATTTCGTGTGTCAAACACTGGTCAAGGCTCACCAATACCCACATGATTCCATTATTATGACTTAGGGGTCTAACACTAAGCCTCTCATACATTTGAATTACTCAAACCACCCTTGTATATTGAATCTCATTGCATCTTGCTTAAGCTCATTAAAGCCCCCCATGTTTGACCAAAAAACTAAAAGGGGTAATATTAATAGGGGCATTAACCAAATTATAGATTTCAATCAAGGTGTGATATGAGATTTCAACGTTTGTATGCTTAATTTATACAAGCTTAATATCTATTGGCAAAGAAAATCTAGTCTTAACTTATATAGGCTTAACACATATAGTCTCAGTATATATGCGTTATAAGTTATTAATTTACATGTCAATTTGAGGTATTTTTGGATCATATTGGATGAATATTGTTTTGATTATGGTCTTTTTACATTATTTTTGGAGGTTAGGAAATGTGGAGCTATTTTGGAAAAAGAAGCTAAAATTAGCTAAATTAGAGAAGAAACCACACAGTAGCAGAAATAAGTTAGGCGCAAAATGAAGCAAAAGAGTAGTGTGGAGAAAGAATGAAAAAGCAATATGTAAGTGTGAATTACATCGTGCTTTAGGGATTAATTTAATATGTATTTAATTATTAATTCAATCGCTTAATATGTGTTTAGGTTAGAATTGTGTTAGTTTGCTAATTATTTATGTTTTAAGTGTTTTATGACTTAGTATAAGTCTTTAAGCTTAATTATTATGTTTTTGAGGTACCTTGATATGCATGTTAGTGTTTTAAGATCAACATCAAAGAACAGAGAAGTTTCAGAGACACTAGGGCTTAAATAATGGCCCATAATCGTGGCACAATAGGCCATGATTATGACAGAAGCACTGGAGTCAGCCCACGATCTTGGCCTATATGTCATGATCATGGAAAAAGCCCAGGAGATAGCCCATGATTAGGGTAAGGCTTGGATGTGGCCTACGATCGTGGCATGTAGGGCCACGATTGTGCCTTGCGTTGGGCAGATGTACAAACACTAAAAAACTTAAAGTTTTGATGAATTTTTTGGACTTTTTGGATCTCGAAAAAAACCCTAGGGCTGCTTAGAATGCAAAAGGTATTTAAAGAATAAGACAAAGAAGAGGAAGGAGCTTTTTCATCAGCCACTTTCAAAGAAATCCTAGAGGGAATTATTGAGAGATAAAGAAAGAGAAGAAGGAAGAGAGAAGTGGAGAAGAAGTTGACTCGATGTACTTCCCGGGTCAGAAGTTTCCTGACATCGCTGCCTCTCGACTCTGTTCAGATCATATTTACTGTTTATTTTCCATTTTTATTGTTGTATAGAATTGGGAATAACAATATGATGATAGGATTTTTGAATGTTGAGATGTTCTAAACTCACCGTTGAGGGTTTTATGTTTGATTTAATGAAATTTGATTGTTTGTGTTTTTACTGGATTTATTGTGATTTAATTTCTATAATTGCATAATTCAGTGATAAATTGAGAGGGTGAATCGAGTGAAAAATAATTAAATTGAGCTAACGAGAGTTAGGTGATATAATAGAACAAGAATTAAATCAAATCAGTAAATTATGCGAAGAGAGATCTTACATAGGTTCCTGATAGTTTTGGACAACTTCAGATCTAATTAAGGTTTTGGAAAGATTGTTAATTTAGAGATTGCAATTCCTATAATCTGATTAGGTTTATAAATTAGGGTTAATGGTTATAACTTGAGAGAGAGTAATCAACCCTAGGACCGTCTATAACCAATAATCCAGTAATTCATAATCGATTAGGTTAGCATAAAGATAAGTAAAATTCCCCTTTCTCTCAATTGGTAATTCCTTAGGTTGATTTTTGAGTGTGCGTTGCAATTTCTAAATTGTTAATATTTCGTGATTGATTTTTGAATTGAATTGCTTGATTGAATTGCATTCTTGTTTTAGTTTTGTTACATTTAAATTTCTGCGATTTGTTTTGGCCTTAGATTTTAGGATTAGGTTATCCCATCTCGTGGAGTCGACACCTTAGGTACTACGCGAATGACCCATACACTTGCAAGTTATTGAGGTTAATCAATTCAAACTTACACATGTCAAAAAATCACAATCAAGTTTTTGGCACTATTGTTGGGGAAGCTATTAGTTTAGTTCTTTAGTCTAAGGCTTTTTTACAATCTTTTACGTTTTAAAAAAATAATTTAGGGCATAAAGTAGAGACACAACAAGACATCTTCAAGTGAGAATAAGACATTTGAAGAGCTAAATGCCAAAAAGAAATGGAAAGAACAATGATGGAAGATAGATATTATATGGAGCAAGGACCTTTTGCAAATTACAATAGGGCACAGTATGGTTGGGGATGTAACCATCCTTATTGGAATATGTATGCTCCAGAGTGGAAGAGCCACTCCAATTTCTATTGGTCTAATAATTTAGGGACTCATTTAGGACATCAAGGCCTATTAGGACTTCAGCAAAATGTGTCCAGTTCATGGGAATCTTAATTAGAGAAGATCCTGGATAAGCTCACGAACATGGAAGAGGGCACAAGAGACTAAAAGAGCAAATTGAGCAAGTAACGAAAAATCATGCCTTGTCTATTCACAACCTAGAGATTCGAGTGAGATAACTTTCTTGTGAATTTTATAAGAGAAGTATGGAAGACTCTCTAAGTAATATGGAAATACATCGAAGAGAGAAATATGAGGATATCGTACCTAAGAATGAGGGAGATCTAGAAGGATCATTGGAAAACCAAAATGAACCCCACCTTATTGAAGACCAAGAGACGAAGAAAGAGGATGAAGAAAAGAAATCCAACTCTTGCCTATTATTCACCAGTTCTTAATACACCACGTGTGGACATTGAAAAATATTTGGTAGATGTCCACTAAAGGAACCTTATCCTTCAGATTAATGATGACCAAGTGACATTCAACATGAATGATGTATTAAAAAATCTGAAGGAGTGTAGCTCATTCAGGATAATTGATGTGTTCGAATCTTCTAAAGAACAAAAGGAAGAAGAATAGACGACAACAGGCATGGAGCTTGAAGAATCTATGAAAGTCTCTACTCATGAAGTGGAAGAAGAAGAGGAGATGAAGGTGATTAAGGAAGAAAGAAAGATACAGGACAACCTATTAGATTCGATGGAAGATTCAGGGAGTTTTTTTATTCCCTATTTTGTTGACAGTTCACTCGAAAAAAGGACATTATTGAGCTTAATAGGTTTTCATAACATTATGAATATTTTCCTTCTGATTATTTGAAATTTGTAGCTTACTTACAGGCAACAAAACTGATGTTGAATGAAAAAGGTGGAAGCAAGCAGCTCATAATTGATCTCGGTTGAGTTTCCAAGGATAGCGCGTTGAGCTACCGACATTAAAAGAAGCGTTATATGGGAGGCAACTCATAAGTTGTTAATTCCATATTATTTCTGTTGACTTTTAGATAGTTTGAATTCCGTAGTTAGGTTACTTTGTTTCCAAATAAGGTCAGGAAGGGATAGGACTTCGACATGAGTTATAAGATCGAGGGAGTAAGCAAAAGAGAGGTGAAAGAGCTATAAAGAGTTAAGACGTGATCTCCGGAAAGTGTAGAAGGACAAAAGAATAAAAAAGAAATTGGTGGAAAAAGATCATGGCCTATGGCAGGGTAAAATAGTCCACGTGAATTTTAGCTAATTTTTACCATTTTACCCTTCCTTCACCTATATATTTATGTCACGCTTCATTTTTTCATTCACTTTCATTTTAACTTTTATCTCTCAAAGTTAGAATCTTCAAATGCTTTCATTTCTCTCTAACCAAATTCCAAACATCCAGTCTCTTCCAACTTCTACCTACTTGAAAGCATGTATACCACGCATTAAGCAGTCAGTAAAGTGCGATCAATCATTGAGATGAAACCAAGTATCGGGACGAGGGAGAAGGAATAGGGTAGTTGATTACGGAGCACCATTCCTAATCTTCTCAGATGAGGAAGGTGACAACTTTCAATGTCTTTGTAATAAGAAAATTATGGAGCCTAAGTATTTTTGTTTTGAAACCTTAGATAGACTAGAATTGAGAAACAAGGTCAAAAATTTAGCAAAAAGAATTTAATGGAGACAGTTTATTCAATTTCAATACCTAGTTTACAGAGAACTTACCTTAGAACTCTTCACATCCCTTCAATTTGAATCCAATAAACCTAGGGAATTGTGGTTTAGGTTTCAAGGATGAGCTTATGAACTGAACAACAAAATCATGTGTGATATTTGTGGGTTCCCTGAATCTTCCATTATCGATCAGCACAATGATTTTTATGCATCTTGCTATCAGAATGTGCTCACTAAGTTACAGCAATTCGATGCAAAAAATGCCCTAACAACATCATAAGGACCCATGAGCATTTGTTATTGCACAAATTCATTTGCCAACTAGTTTTTGATAAATAAAAAACCAATAAGTGTTCAACAAAGGAACTCTTCATGTTGTGGTGCATGGATCACAACATTCCAGTTTGCACTTCAACACATGTGCTAAACATTATTGTTACGACTCTGTGTAAGAGGAGCAACAATTTAGGTATAGGTTACTTAGTGTCCTCCATTGCTGAGTATTATGGCTTAGATTGTAGTGGTTTAACTTTCCATCTCCCAGACTTCCTAAATCATCATCTTATATGGCGTGCTAAAATCTTTGAGCCCCATAATATGGAACTCCAAGATATCAACCAAAAGACACATGTGAAGATTAGTGCTAGTCAGGCGAGTTTGAGTACATCACCTCCTTAGTAGGTAGAAGATGACTCGACTAGTGAAGAGTCTAAGGAGGAAGAAGAAACAAAAGAACTAGGCTGGAAGAAAGTACTTGATACAATCTCCGCGAACACCAAGGTAATCACTAATTCACTTGCGGAGAACTCTAGAAGGATGAAGGAGATGATCTGAACTCAACAAATTCAGAGCTGAGATATACGTCATATCCATTGTTATTTTGAGGCTCAAGGCATCTAATTGCCACCTCCAATACCTTCCCCACCTCCATCACCATGGGGCCTTGTTCTAGCCCTTTTCCTTTTACCTTTAGTCTTTACTTACATTTTGTTTTACTTTAATTTTATGTTTCTTCTTTCCATATATGTTTGTTTGTCCCCTTCTTATATTGAGGACAATGTGTTGTTCAAGTGTGGGGAGGGTTACGTGTTTTGATTTGAATATGAGTTTTGCATATTATATGATAGTTGTTAGATTGCATTTTGTGAATCATGTGAATGTGTCAATGGCTTAGATGGATTGAAATTGATTTAATTTTGAACATAGTCTTTTAGGTTGAGGAGAATCATTAGCTCGCAAAAATTAGTGAATTGGGGTTCTTTGGTTAAGTATGTAGCTTAATTAGGATTTAGTGTTAAGTTGTAACCCTCTAAATTGTCACATTCATTCTTAATTTCAGGTCTTTCGACTCAAGTAGCTTTGCTATTTTTTTTCATGAAAATGAGTAGCTAAAGCAACAAGGTAGGTGTAACATCCCCTCACTTATGGGAAGGGCATTTTGGTAAATTGGAATGGGTTAGGAGTGTTAAATAATGCATTGAC
>JAOQMS010000006.1:18561056-18576747 GCA_027563885.1 Erythroxylum longipes | reverse complement strand
AATCAAATTGGTTGAGGATACAACAACAAGGAGAAGATAGATTGCTAAAGGAAAAGATTCAAAAGCAAAGTATTTGGATACAAGAAGGATAGGATAGCGCAGCGAGGATTTAAAGCTGTAGCAAAGGAGTTGGTAATACTCTTTATCTTGTTTATGTTTTTTATTACCCTTATACCATATCATTTATGGATTGGCACGATGATTTGGATTTGTTGCTTCCACTGGAAAAATGATTTCTTAAAAGTTTTGAAATCTACCATATAGCATGCTTTCTTTTTCCAATCCAACACCTCTAACTGATACTTTATCCATAATATCTGTGGACAACAGCTTGCAACTAACATGTATTCAGCTTCTGCAGTAGATATAGTAATTGAACTTTACCTCTTGCTTGATCAAGAAATTAGATTATGACCAAGAAAGTGACAACCTTCACTTGTACTCTTTCTATCAATCCTATCTCCAGTATAGTCCGTATCACAATAAGCAATTAACCTAAAATCTTTACCTTTCTCATACATTAAGCAAAGATCAGTAGAACCTGCCAGGTATCTAAATATTCTTTTAATAGCAATATAATGAGATTCTCTAGGATCTACGTGTAATCTTGCACACAAACAAACACTAAACATTATATCAGGTCTGCTTGCAGTTAGGTAAAGCAAAGAACCAATAATTCCTCTAAAGAGAGTTTGATCAATCTTCTTACCAGCTTCATCTTTAGTCAAGACGATTGACGGATGCATAGGAGTAGACATAGGTTTAACATTTTCCATTTTATATTTGACTAAAAGCTCTTTGATATGCTTTTTTTTATGAATAAAAATCTTTTCATTAGTTTGTATAATTTGTAAACCAAGAAAGAACTTTAATTCACCCATCATACTTATTTCAAATTCACTTTTCATAATATTTTCAAAACTTGAACATAATTTCCTAGAAGTAGCACCAAAAAGGATATCATCTACGTATATTTGTATAACGATAAAATCATTTTTAATATCCTTCCGAAATAATGTTTTATCTACTTGCCCTTTAACAAATCCATTTTTAATCAAAAACAAACTCAGACTATCATACCATACATAAGGTGCCTATTTTAATCCATACAGAGCTTTATGAAGTTTATACACAAAATCAGGTTTATCAATGTCTTCAAAACCTGGGGTTGTTTCACATAAACTTCTTCGTCTATAAAACCGTTTAAAAAAGCACTTTTCACATCCATTTGAACAGTTTTATATTATGATGTATCGCATATGCAAGTAAGATCCTAATAGCTTCTAGTCTAGCTATAGGAGCATATGCTTCATTATAGTCTATTCCTTCTTGTTGATTATACCCTTGAGCTACTAATCTAGCTTTGTTACAGGTTACTTTTCCTGATTCGTCTAGTTTATTCTTGAAAACCCATCTAGTACCTATAATAGATTTATTAGAGGGTTTAGGGACTAAAGACCAAATTTTATTCCTTGTAAATTGATTTTAACTCCTCTTGCATAGCTAAAATCCAAGCTTGGTATTGAAGAGCTTCATCAATTTTCTTAGGTTCTAATTTGGAAACAAATGCTACATTGGCCTCTCTTCTAAACTTAGATCTAGTTCTCACTCCTTCTGATGTTTCTCTAATAATCAAGTTTTGAGAAGACTTATATTTCCTGCCTTTTCTTAAGCTAATAATTTCATAACTATCTATCACTTTATCAGATGGATCGTCTGGTGGTGAATCATCTAAGGGACCATATAGAGTTTCATCATCATAATCGTCTCTTTTATCTAGATGAGAATCATCATTAAATTTTACATGCATAGATTCTTCAACAAATCTAAAAACAAGATTATAAACTTTATAAGCTTTAGAATTAATAGAATAACCTAGAAAAATTCCTGAATAGATCTTAGAATCAAATTTATCCAAATTTTCTTTTATATTTAAGATAGTGCATTTGCAGCCAAAAGGATGAAAGTAAGAAATATTTGGCTTTCTTCCCTTCCATAATTCATATGGAGTTTTATTTAAAATAGGTCACAAGAATACTCTATTTTGAATATAACAAGCTGTATTTATAGCTTCTACTCAGAAGTACTTAGGCAGATTCATTTCACATAGCATAGTCCTTGCCATTTCCTGAATTGTCCTGTTCTTTCTCTCTACAACTCCATTTTGTTGAGGAGTTCTAGGAGCAGAGAAATTATGGAAAATTCCATTCTCTTCACAAAACATTTTGAATTTTTCATTTTCAAATTTTCCATCATGATCACTCCTAATCCTAGCAATAGAAATTCCTTTTTCATTTTGTAACTTTTGGATAAAACTTTAAAGCATTTAAGAGATTCTTCTTTATGTGATAAAAACAATATCCAACGAAATCTAGTAAAGTCATCAATAATTACAAGACCATACTTCCTTCCACCAAGACTTGTTGTTCTGGTTGGACCAAACAAGTCTATATGTAACAACTCTAGAGGTCTAGACGAAGTTACAATGTTTTTAGACGAAAAAGATGTTTTAACTTGTTTTCCTTTTTGATAACTTTCACAAAAGAAATATTTGTTAAAACTTATCTTTGGTAAGCCTCCTACCAAATCAAATCTAACTAATTTGGAAATATTTTTAAAGCTAACCTGACCTAGCTTTTTACGCCAAATCAGTTCTCATCTTCTTTTGATATAAAACATGAAATATTTTGACTTTTCAAATCGTCTAAGTTGATTTTATAGAGATTATTTCATACCTTGGCAGAAAAGAATATGGAACCATCCGTGTTTTTAACTATACAAGAATTTTGATTAAAGGACACTTCAAAACCAGAATCACATAATTGACTTATACTGATTAGATTATGCTTTAAGTCATTAACTAGTAGAACATTATCAATAGACAAAAGGGAATCCTTACCAATTTTGCCAATCCCAATTATTTTGCCCTGCTTGTTGTCTCCAAAAGTTACTGATCCTCCTTACTTATGTTGGAGGTCTAGGAACATAGACCCTCTGACTATCATGTTTTGCCAGCAGCCACTATCCAAAATACCATTAGTGGAGGTTGCTTCTTCCAAGTAAGGAGATCTGTAGCATAAATTATATCCTTTTGAGATACCCATATTTTCTTGGGTCCTTTGGGGTTAGTCTTATAATTTTTCTTTGAATAATGAGAATATTGTTTCCTTTTCTTAGCAACAAAATTCCTATTATGAACAAACTTCTTATTATGAAGAACATTACTATTATGAATAGTATTTCTATTATTGAAGCCTAAACTGCTTTTATCATTTGGATGTCTATAACTTCCAATCATGTCATCCATCATTTTTTTTACTTTCTATAAATTTCGATAAATCTACTGAAAGACTATTAATCATTTATTTTAATTGATTAATTTCCTCAGATCTATCTACGTTTACTTTCTTTTTAATATCGTCTAGTAGTTTCTTGAGCCAGACGTTTTCTTCTTCTAAAAGTTTTGTGTTCATTATATTTTCAACAAATTTCTTTTTCAATAACCTATATTGTTTTAAAATAACATATGAATCTTCTAACAATTCTAAATAGGCATCCTGAAGATCATCAAAGTTAGAAATTACCTCATCATCGGTTTCTCCTTCAGCTACTAAGCATATATTTGCTTGTTTTGATGTTTCTGAGTCGGATTCAGATTCAGACGAATCCAGATCTTCCCATATTGCCTCATGCTCTTTTTATTTCTTGACTTTTCTTTTGTTTTCTTTTGAACAACTGACATTCAGACTTGTAATGTCCTGGTTTATTACACTCGTAGTAGATGATACAACTTTTCTCATTCTACAAATCGTCTTTGCTATTCTTTTTAAAAGAGAAGTCTTTATTTCCCTTAATTTCTTTTTCCACATCCTTCTAATCTTTCTTGAAATGAAAGATAGCTCATCTTCATTTTCACTTGATTCTTGATCAGATTCACTAGTATCACATTCTTGATTTCTTTAATCTTTAATGCTTTCGAAGATTTACTTCTATGTTTTTGCATATTCTGATTCTTCTGACCAGCCTTCAATGCAATAGATTTATCCCTTCTGGGTTTATCTTTAGCATCAAGCTCTATGTCATGAATTTTTAGTGAACCAAGCAATTCGTCTAGTTTCAACTTGCTTAAATCCTTGGCCTCTTGTATTGCTGTTACTTTGGGTCTCCATTTTTTTAGAAGACTTCTGAGAATCTTTATAACATGATCTTGACTATCGTAGATTCTTCCTAAAGCTTTAAGTCCATTAATAATTGTGTGATATCGTCCAAAGATCTGATCAATAGATTCATTGTCTTTCATCTTGAACAGCTCATATTGATGAACAAGAATACCAATATTGGACTCTTTCACCTGGTTTGTGCCTTCATGTGCAATGGCTAATGTGTCCCACATTTCCTTTGCAGATTTGTATCCATGAACCTTATCATATTCACTTCTGCTTAAAGCATAACTTTAAAAAAACTTAGCCTTTGAGTTTAATTGAAAGCGAGCTTTCTAATCAACCGACCATTGGTCATGAGAGATGCTTTTTCCTTCATTGTCTGTTGGGATGTATGGACCATTTTCAATGATATCCCAAAGATCAATGTGTGTGGATTCTATGAAGAGCCGCCTCTTATCCTTCCAATAATGATAATCTTCACCATTAAATACAGGTGGTTTTGAGACCGAGGCACCTTCTGCGATAAAAACATGTGATTCAGTCATGGATCTTTATCTTTACTTTGTAAGAGTGTTTCTTGGAAACCTTTCTCTAATACCAATTAAAGTAAATCACTTGTTAATATAGAAATCACGTATAATATGTAAAATACACAAGAAGGAGGTTGAATTGTGTTAAATCGTCTAATATATGAATCTTTAAAATATTCTTGATTTTATTGATAAATTCAAACGATTACAAGTTTAAATAATGTGATTTGATGAGTAATGCAATAGCGAAAATTAGTATCTACTCTTCTAAGAACAAGAAAATTAAAAAGGTAAGAGTTAGAGAATATAACACCGCGATTTATACTGGTTCACCCTTAACCTTGGGCTACGTCCAATCCTCAGAGTTTGTCTGAGATTTCACTATCTCCTTCAATGTTACAAGTATTATTTCTACACTTTCAGAGCCTCATCAGGTCTCTTTCACAAAGTATTCTTTATCTACTTCCTTATTCTCTTCAAGCTCTAGGCTTCTTTTCTCTCGAAAAGAAATTGTTTGAGTTTTCACACTCACGTTACAGATGTATTTGCTCTATTTCTTTTTTTCTCTCAGAATATTTTTTACAGCAAAGCACTTGAGCATAGAATTTCTCTAAGTATTTTTGTACATGCAAAATTAATTTTGAAGTCTACGACTACGAATAATATTCATACCCTAAGTCTCTAACAATCTTTTTGAGAAATCTACTTGTCAAGTCTATAAAAGTCTATTATTAGTTGGTTCCTATAACCAACTCCAAGTAACTAACGTTCTTAACACATTCTTCAATTACATCATCTTGCTTAGATTCGTATGCTTTATGCTTCGTTTGATGTCTTAGACTATATCACTTTTTCTGATCCGTCTTATTCAGCTTTTACTTAAGTATCGTCTAGATTTGATGATTTTTACCACTTATTTTTATCTACACACTTAAAATTCATCAAAACAGTTCACACACTTCTATTATTATTATTATTTGAATTTCATCAAAATCAATAGAATAAGTAAAGGCTTCTTGACTTAACAATAGTATCACAGTGGACTCCATCTTACACACCACAACATATTGGCGTGGCTGAAAAGAGAAACTAAACCTTGTTGGAGATGGTAAGGTCAATGATGGGCTTAGCAAATCTACCAAAATCATTTTAGGGTTATGCACTCAAGACTGTTGTTTATGTGACAAACAGAGTCCCTTCAAAATTAGTTGAAGTCACTCCTTACAAGATAGGAACTAACAAAAAGCCCTATCTTTCTCATATGAAAGTTTGGGGTTGTCCGGCGTATGTGAAGCGGATTCAATTAGACAAGCTTAAAGTGAAGTCTAATAAATGTCTGTTTATAGGATATCCTAAGAAAACAATTGGATATCAATTCTATAATGATTTAAAGCAAAAGGTTTTTGTCTTAAAGCATGCTATATTTTTAGAGAAAGAGTTTCTTCTAAGAGAAGACAGTGGGAGCAAAGTTGAACTTGATGAAGTTTATGATGCTCAAATAGACACAAATCAACTGCCTAAACTCGAAATTGTTGTTCACAGAGACGAGACAATAGTTGAACCTTTTGACGCACAAAATGTTTGTATGCTAAGTAGGATATGCAATGTTCCAGAGAGATATGGATTTCTCGTAAGTGAACAAAATGACGTATTGCTCATAGAAGACAAAGAGCCTACAACCTATGAAGAGGCTCTGAAGAGTTCAGAATCTAAGAAATGGCTTCACGCCATGAAGTCTGAAATGGATTCTATGTATGAAAACCAAGTATGGACTTCGGTTGACTTACCCGAAGAGCTAAAACCCATAGCGTAAAAGTGGATTTTTAAGAAGAAAATCGACATGGATGGTAATGTGATTACCTATAAGGTGAGGCTAGTCACTAAAGGTTATCTATTTAAAGACAAGGAGTTGACTATGATGAGACATTTAGCCTTGTAGCCATGCTTAAATCCATTAGAATATTCCTAGCCATTGTTGCTCATTATGATTATGAAATATGGCAAATGGATGTGAAGATGACTATCTTAAAGGGAAACCTAGTTGAGGATGTGTATATGATACAACTTGAAGGCTTCATATCTAAAGATGGAAAAAGGGTATGCAAGCTTCATAAATCTACTTATGGTTTGAAGCAAGCATCTAGGAGTTGGAACATCAGATTTGATGAGGCAATCAAAGTGTTTGGCTTCTCACTAAATCCTGATGAACCTAATGTGTACAAGAACGTTAGTGGGAGTGCTATCATATTACTTGTGTTATATATGGATGATATAGTACTGATAGGAAATGATGTCTCAAGTTTGTAATCAGTCAAATTTTGGTTGTCCCAGAATTTTTTCATGAAAGGTCTTGGAGAAGCAACTTTTGTACTTGGGAATAAATATCAATAGAGATAGATCAAGGAAGTTGCTAGGTCTTTCATAGTCAACATACATAGATAGAGTGCTAAAGAGGTCTAACATGAAGAAATCTAAAATTTTTCTCATGACTTATGGGATAAAACTCTCGAAATCAATGTCCCAAGATGCAAGATGAAAGGACTCGCATGACTTATGGGATAAAACTCTCGAAATCAATATGTCCCAAGATCCAAGATGAAAGGACTCGCATGAGTGTGATCTCGTATGCTTCAGCAATAGGATCAATCATGTATGTTATGTCATATACAAGACCGATATATCATATGCTGTTACGATCATATATCAATCAGATCCTGGTGAGTGTCACTAGGTGGCTGTCAAGAATGTCCTAAAGTACTCGAGAAGGACTAAGGATGTATTCTTAATATATGGAAATGGAGATCTCATAGTGAGCTGACATAAGATGCCAGTTTTCAATCTGACCAGGATGACTCCAAATCCCAGTTAGGTTATGTTTTTACACTAAATGGTGGAGTAGTCAATTGGAAGAGTTCCAAATAAGAGATGACTATTGATTCAACAACCGAGTCAGAGTACATTGCAGCTGCAGAAGTAGCGAAAGAAGTTGTTTGGATCAAGAAGTTTGTTACGGAACTTTAAGTGGATCCAAGCATAGTAGACCCAATACTGTTGTAATGTGATAGCAATGAGGCTATTGCTCAAGCCAAGGAACCAATGTCTCATCAGAGATCCAAGCACGTACTCAGGAGATATGACCTGATCAAGGAGAAAATTGATAGAGGTGATGTGAAGATAGAGAGAGTGCCCATAGATCAAAACATTGCTGATCTTTTGACTAAACCACTTCCTCAAATAAAATTTTATTCTAGTGTACTCACCTGTGGTATTAGATACAAAGGCGATTGGCTTTAGTGCAAATGGGAGCTTGTTAGAATAGTACTTTAAAGGTAATCACCTTTTGCACTTCTGTACAAATTTTATTTTCATTAATAAACCAAAAGGAAATTTTCATTAATTTGATATTCGTTTATATATAAATTGATGTTGATCTTAAATCAAATTAATGAAGTCCATGATCTAAAACATAGCATAAAGGAAATCATGATGAGATCATGATAATGAGATTCTTATCATGTGCAATTATGTTAGTATCTAAATAATCCACTGCTCGATCAAATTCAAGGAGTAGTGAATTTGATCAAGCAGTGGATCTCATAAACTGTAAGCATGAGATGTTTAGAGTTAACATGTGGATGCTTCCTAAGAGTAGTAAGCACATCGCAAGACTCGCTATGAGATTATCATATGGATGATCCATCAAATTTCAATGATCAATCTCATCATAGCAATGGTGCAAATATCCTTACACTTAAGGTACTCAAGGATATATTAGATACTAATCTTGTACTTTGCATCATTCCTTGTTACCTCAAGACGAGGTCGCTCTTAGGGTAGTGATTGGGTACAACTATTGGTATTTGAAAGTAATTGGGTAGTCAATAAAGGATTCATCACTCGTAATAGAAGGAGATGATACCCACGGCCTCTTATCAGGGTCATTACTCAGGAGTCTCTAGCCAGAGCAGTTATGTGTTATGAAGAGAGCCTTCAATGACACATAGAGTAATGAGATCCTAGGATAAGAACTAACATCACTTAGACTAGATGTGATGTAGTCAGTCTAGTGGGAGTTAACACATAGCCCATACTCCGAACTAAGTAGGGTTATATTATAGTGGAAGGATGAATTGCAAGGTAATTGTCTATGGAAAGGTTCATAAGTTGCATAATTAACTATTAAAGAGTTTATGTGTTAATCCACTTATATTCCGGTAAATTAGCATTATGAAACCCTTCATGATTTGCTTGAATTAAGAGTTAATTCAAGTACCTAAAATAACCGAGAACCTAAGGTTCACACACAGAAAAGATCGAATGAAAAACATAGTGTTATGGCTGGTTTTAAGTAGGCCACGATCGTGGCTCATAGGCCATGATCGTGACCGAGGCCTCGACAGTTGATACATAAATGAGTTCTTCATTTTTATACAAAGAGTTTTTACTATTTCTTACACATTCAAGTGAGAGAGAGGGATCTAGAAGAGTTCTAAAGATAGAAAGAAGAGGTTTTGAGTTATCTTCATGTAATTTATGCAATTATTGCATAAATCTAGTTGCATGCAAGATAATCTTGATTTATCTCCTCATTTGAACATCTACTTGAACTCATCAAGTTTGGTGTTCTAACACCCTTACACATTGTTCTCCTTCATCTTTGTTTGTTCTTGGGTGATCAAGGAAGGGTTTGGTGTTTGCAACAACCCAAACAAGGAGAAGAATCAAGAAATTAGGAGAAATTTAAAGGTACAACAATTATTTAAATTTTCATTTTCTTAAGAATCTTATGCATGTATGTGTGAATCTGGCTTTTCAGGGTTATCATGGTGTCAGAATTTAGACTCCGACACTTCCGCTGCATTCTCATGCATGTGATGCATGTATACAAGGCCAACTTAACAAAACTGAGAGGGTGAACCGAATGAAAAAGGATTAAATTGGATTAATAAGAATTAAGCAATTTAATAGAAACTATGACAAATCATATTGGTAATTGTTCAGGAAGAGATCCCATGTGATGTTCCGATAGTTTATTAGAATGCTTCAAATCTAATTAAGGTTTTGGATAATTTGTGAATTGAGAGATTGCAAATTCCATTGTCTGATTACGGTTTATAATATAGGTTTTAATGGTTATAACTCAAGAGAAAGTAATCAGCCCTAGAATAGTTTAGAACCGACACTCCATTGACACATAATCGACTAGGTTAGCATTAATGATAAGTAAAATCTCCTTTCTCATAAATTGGTAAATTCCTTAGGTTGATTTCTATTGTGGTTGCATATTGCTCACTTGTTAATACTTTTGTGTTTAATTTTTAATTTGATTGGTTGAACTTAATTCTCGTAATTAATTTCTGTTGCATCTTTTAATTTCAGTTTCATAGTTTTTCTTGACTTAGATTTTAGGATTAGATTACTCTCCTTTATCGACACTGTTAATACTTCACTATGAACTATGCACTTGCAAAATATTGAGGGTTTTATAAGATTAAAACTCACCCTGATCATCCAGCTCACCCAAACCCTAAGTTTTTAATATAAAAATAATGTGTTGCTATCAAAACAAACATGTTCCGTTTGGGGTTTTCATTTTAGGGGTGTGAGCTCTTAGTTTTGAAGAAGAAAAGGGGCAAAGCTCCATTCCTTTGGAGACCCATAGAGTTCTAGCTTCCTGAAGTAGGTTTGGAGGTGACATTGACGTCAAAGAACCTAGTTAAACATATTTTTCATTATGCTTGTTATTCTTACTCTCTTAGGAATTTATTATGTTATCCTATGTTTATTGCTTAGATATTATGTTATAATGATCTTAATGCATTCATTGGATTGTTTTATTACGAAATCATTAGTAAATTCTTCAATATAATCTGTAATTATTATGTTAAGATTTGTTTGTGGCAACTAATGGTTTGTAGTCATTAAGGATAACATACTTAGGTTAAATGACCCGAGCTTGTGTGGTTGTTGCCTTGATTGATTTATTTTCCAAACTCGTAATGCAGTTGTCCAATTAAATCAAGAGATCTTATCCTAGGTTGTTCGATAACTATATTTAATTAACGAGCATCTCTTAATTAAACATGACCTAAGGGAAAACTGGGGTTAATAAAGGTTATCATTAACCTACAATTAATAGTTGCTAGAAGAGGTATAAGAACAACAATTCAATGAAGTATGTTTAATTTTATGTAAGCCGAGATTGAACCGATGATCGGCTCCTTAATTTATTTATCACTTTTCATCATCTTTGAATGTTTTCTTTATTTTCTTCATTATTTTAGTTTCATTATAATTTCTTATTTTAAAACAAACAAATCCCCCAAAACCTAGACACCAATTCTTTTGATAACAAAAGTTAATCGAACACTCCCTACGGGACTGACCTAGACTCACCACTGTTATAGTTGTAGGTATAGTTATTTTGATTAGTGTTACAACACACTACATCAAATTCGATTGGATAAATTTATTACTTTTGATTATATTGTTTATAAGGAATTAACTTTTGAATTATATACTACTCTTCAATTTGTGTCACGAGATTTGACTAAATTTTGGTTTTCATTGAGACTTCAACCATATAATTTGAATTGTGATGTTATAGAACAAACTGGTGGATTTCCTAGGTCGAACATAATCTAAAAACATGATAATTTTCATGCTAAGAGGTATTGGAAACAATTAATGAGGTTGAATAACTTTGTTGTTATAAATGCAAATAAAAATGCCATTCTTAGTCCTAAACATCTGTTACTTCATAAGTTTATGTTTCATATTGTTTTCGGTAAATCAGAAAGTAATAAATATTCTGTTAAAGACTTATTCTTTTTGTGGTGCATGGATAATAATGTTCAAGTTTGTACAACCACCCATATTTTTCAATCTATAGCTACTACTCTTAAAAAGAAAAGTAGTCATCTTGGCTTGGGATATATTGTTACCATGCTTATTATTACTATAGTGTTGATGTTGAAGGACTAAACTATTGTTTTTCCTAAGTTTTTAAATCACACTCACTTAAGGCAAGATAAGATCTTAGAGGTCTATCATATGGAACTCTAAGATATTAGTTCCAAAACTCAAGTGAAACATACAACAGGATAAGCTAGTTTGAGTTATGCACCAACGCAGCAGTAAATAGAGGTCTCAATAAGTGAAGAAACAAAAGATGACGAAGAGGAAGGCTAGGAGAAGGTCTTCAATTTGATCTCTGATAACTTTAAGCTTCTGAAGGAGATGTCGCAAGAATAGAAACGATAGTGAAGCGATATTAAGAAGATTTATAAGTACTTTGCTACTCAAGGTGTTCAAATTCCTCTACCAAAACCTTCACCACCTCGATCTCCATAATTGATTTCATGCTCTAAACTTTTTCTTTTGTATTTTCTTTTGATTTTTATGTGTGTCGTATGTTTTATCACATGGAGGGCAATGTGATAAAACACAAAACACACAAAAAATAAAAAAATAACAATGTGATGTCTAAGTGTGGGGAGGTTTATGAATTAACATGTCATACGTGTGTGAATTTTTCATATCATATTATGTTAGTTTTGATTAGGATTGAAATTATGTGAACAATATATTGAATATTTATGCTTTTTGTCAATGTGTCAATGCAAGAATTTGATGTAATTAGTTTAGTTTTGAACATGATCATTTAATTTATAAACGCATATTAACTTAGGAATTTTATGTTTTAAATATCTTTGGATGAATATGCATGTTAATTAGGATATGATTCTTATTCTTTAAAATTTTGTGGTATATATTTATAATTACAAGTCAATTGAATTGGTTCACATTATGAGTAACCTTTCATGAGAATAATTGACAAAAAAGAAATGAGGTAAGCTATGTGATTAAATAAAAATAATGTGTTAAATAAATAACTATCTCACTGGCCCTTTTGATACTAATATTGGGTTAAGAATAGAGCTGGTAGTCAGTTGAGAATGTGATATAGTTAAGCAACCGGGGGCATTTACAAAAAAATATTTTGTCTTTATATCAAAGGCTAGAATGACTTTCCAACCAAGCTAAATAATTAAAAAAAAGCCTAGTTGAGTAACCAGGTGATATTTGATAGTTATAGGCTGCATTATGTTTTAGTGGGTAATTTATTATGTTTTTATTTATTAATTAGATTATTTGTGTATGTTTAGATTTAGAATTGTGTTAGTGTGATTATGTTTTTGTTTTATTAAGTGTTATGTGGTTTAAAGCATGTCATTGGGCTTTAATTTGTTAATTAGATTATTTGTGTATGTTTATATTTAAAATTGTGTTAGTGTGATTATGTGTTTGTTTTATTAAGTGTTAAATGGTTTAGAGCGTGTCATTGGGCTTTAATTTTGCGTGTTTTATGTGTTTTGATGAGATTGTTAATGTTTAAGATCAGGTAAAAAAGACCAAAGAAGATTTGGAGAAAACTCGAAAAAGCAGCCAAGGCCACGATCATGACAAACCAATCACGATCGTAACTCATTGGCCATGATTGTCATAAAATACCAATTTTAAATGTCACGATCGTGACTCATCAGCCACGATCGTGACAGGCATAGGGACTACTTCTGAACTCAACTTTGCAAGGGTAATTTCGAACATTTGGGCCTAGGTAAAACCTAGTTTTTACCTTAAATGGAAAAAAGGATATAAAAGGAAAAGAAAGAAACCCTAAAAGTGAGCCTCCATTTTGCTACATTTGGAAAGTAAGCTAAAGAAGAGGAGAGAAGAAGGGACAAAAGGAGAGAGAAAGAAGGATTTATTGCTGCTGATGCCACTCCCAGTCCATTCCAAGCTATCTTTCTCATTCTAACTTGTTATTTCTTTCATTTGATGTATAAGATGGATATGATGATGATGAATTAGTGTTTAAGGATTTCATAAACTCTTTTAGGGATTTGTTATTGAATCAATGTTAATTTGATTGCTTTGGTGTTAATAAGTTGGGCATTATGATTGTTCGTCTTATTTCCATGCTTCGATAATAAATCGAGAGAGTGAATCGATAGCAAAATGATTAGATTGGGTAATGAGAGTTAAACAATCTAATAGATCACACAAAGAATCAAATCAGTAATTTATAAGAAGTGAGATCTTGTGTGAGGACTTGATTGTCTATTAGAGTGCTTAGATCTAATTGGATGTGTGGGATATTTGCTAATTGAGAGATTGCAAATTCCTTAATTCAATTCAATTAGGGTTTATGATTTAGGCTTAAATGATTATAACTTGAGAGAGAGTACTCCACCCTTTGAAATTCTAGGACCGATACTGAATTAACTCTAAAGTGATTAAGTTTGCATTAGATGATAGGATAAATCCCCTTCTCTTATAATTGGTTAATCTTCCTTATGTGAATTTTCAATTGTTAATTAGTTGTGCTCAATTTTGATTTCTTTGTGTGTTAATTTTACAATTTCACTTTCACTCAATCCATATTTAATTGCTTAATCTTTTTGCTCATTTTTATTTTCGTTTTAAATACAATTTAGGCTTTAGACAAGTTAGGATTAGATTAGTTCACTAATTCCTCATGAAATCGACACCTTATAGACTATGCTTATGACCAGTATGCATCTGGAATATTAAGGGTTTTATAATTATAAAACTTGCTCAATAATATTCATAATAAAATGTTTGTCTTCATTTTAGATGACTAGGTTAATGTTAAAGAAAATAAAAATGGTATTTCAATAAATAAAACCTAGTGATCTTTAAAAAAAGTAAAAAAATTTATGAAAGGATAATTAGTGATAGCTTGCCTTTGTGATTGATCACTAATTATAAATGCATGTTTACAAGTGCCTTAGGTGTACGAGTTAGGTGTTTATATTTCGATTAATATGTATGTTCAATTCAAAGTACTTAAACATAAAAGGAATAGGTTAGTATGTTGACACAATTTGAATGGTTAATGTTTGTGGTTAAATTGATTTCTTAGGATTCAATGTCATTGTACCATTATTGCATATTGCACAAATGTGAGCTTATGTGTTTTTTAAGTCTTTGTTTTATATTTTTTCTTAAGTACAAGCAAAATTTTACGGTGGAGATGTTGATAGGGTTAGTTCATCTTATGTTTTCTTAGTTGTTTTAGTATATTTTTATTAGATGATTATCATATGTATAATCTTAGAATTGTGTTACTGTGAGTGTTTGTTTATATTCTAAGTGTTTGTCTGGTTTAGAGCATGATTTCAATCTTAATTTTACATTTTATGAGGTGTTTTATGTGTTTGTTAGTGTTGGAAATCAAATAATTAAAGAACAAGAAATATGGAAGCTACTTGAAGGGTGTCAGGATTGTGCATGAGGAACATACTCTTGAATAGCGTGCATGGGGTTGCATGGCCTCTTTCCCCTAAAAGTATGATCGTGACTCTTATGTCTCGATCATGACAAACCCTTTCTAGGCATGAGTTGTTCCACTTGTTTAAGGGTTTGGGGGTAGTTTTGAAATCAATCAAAGTGGGAAAACCTTAGTCACACCCCAAGATCTTAATGCGCTACGTAAGAATGTGAAAGACACCAAAAAATTTCAACAGCTAACACCAAAAATCGGATCAACATGGGAGATCAAGAAGAACATCTAGGAATTCCAACTTCCTTGATCAAGTCTCCAATAGAGTTTTTCTTCTTTTCCTTTAGTTATTTCATCAATATTGATATGCAATCTAAATTCCAAGATGTTTAACATGTTCACGAAGTTCTAATTTCATATTATGATTTATTCTGGATTTATTTTGTGACTTTAGTTATTATTGATTTCAATACATATTTAGGTTTTTTATAATTATGCATTCTTATACTTGACAATAAATCTAGAGAGTGAGTCAAAAGTAATCAGATTAGATTTTCCAACGAGAGTTGTGAAGTAAATCACACGTACAATATAAGATATACACAAGAAGGAGGGGTTGAATTGTGTATTCTTTTCGCAAATACAAATTCTTAAATTTTTCTTAATAAGAACTTCTCTGACTTGTTAAA
>JAOQMS010000006.1:18533659-18548462 GCA_027563885.1 Erythroxylum longipes | reverse complement strand
GGATTTTTGGGAAATGAAAAGTGAAAACTCAAACAATGATCAAATGTGATAAAATCCTCTTGAAAACGAGCTTTGGCTATCATGGTTCAAAACAAATCGTTTGGGAGTGAAATTCACTAAGTTTTCGAATGATAAACCTTAAAGAACTCTTTAAGTCCAGGGTTTCAATCAATGAACTCCATTTCTTAAAACCTTGTTGAATGCATTTTAGTGTGTGTAATGGGCAAGTTAATGCCAGTGGTCAATTTGGATCAAGCATAATCTCAATATTAAACACAACTAGGCAAATAAAAGAGAATTAACAAAATCACCAAAAAGACATATATGAAACTTCATACATTAAGCATCCAAGTTCTACATAAACAAACCCATAACACAATACATTGTTTAACTCTTGATTAAACTCTAATAAAAAAAATCCAACTACAAAGCATAAATTCTAACTCAGGAGTTCATAACAGTGTAGAAAGATATGAACAAACTACTCCCCTTTGAAGCTCATTGAACTCAAGCCATCGCTACATCTTCAAGAGGGAATGGTGCTTAGCCAAGCTCTCTTCAGGAGCAATCACAACTGTAGGTTCACTGACAACATCTATGGAAGCAACAGAGAGTGACGATGAGAAGTGAAAAATGGGTGATTGATGAAGGCTGAGAGTGAGAGATGAAGTGTCAGAAAAATATGATGAGAGAACTTCTCTCTTCTTCCAAATGATGTCCAAAGTCTCTGGATAACCTAATTTGGCATGTTATTAAATGTTGGGTAGCAGATTAGGTCAAAACAGTGAGAGATTTTCCAAAATATAGTCTAGGTTTTTGAAGGTTTGTCGCGGCGACAAATGACTCTCACCGCGGTGAATTTTACCCAAAAGGATTTTATTCTTCGTTGGCTCCTTTGGCGTGGCGAAAGAATTAATCTTTGTCGCGGCGAACTTCTTCTGAAAGTTTTGGCTGATTTTTCGTTCTTCTCCGCAGCGACAGATGGGCTCGCCGTGGTGAACTTTTCTCGAAGGCTATGATCTCCTGTTGACTTCAATTCAGTATGTTGACTCTCTTCTCCTTGAGGATCCTACAATCAAAAATAGCAATTTGTAGTATCAATTGTTCTTAGAAAACTTAAGAAATGCAATTAATACCAATTGTGACAATTTTTACTATCAAATTGCATAAAATAAAAGTGCACACTTAAGTATTAATTTAAGCACAAAATTAATAATTAGGAGTCAAAAAGTATAGTAAAGGCCATGAAAGTGTTGCCAATTTAGATAATAAACTTGGGCTCAATCAACGCCCTACCTTTAACTCGAGTTTTAGGTAGCAAAGTGGTGTGTTGACTTCTTTTTAGGACATTCATTAGCATAATGTCCTTCTTTACATAACTAACATCTACATTGTTTTTTAATTTGAGGACAATATTTTTTTTAGTTTTGAAGTCTCTATACGCTTTCTTTCTAAAAAATCGTATATAAGATTTGAATGGTTTTTTATAAAATTGTCTTTTTTATGTTTTCTTTCACCTTGTTGGCTAGATTCAGGTTGATCGGTAGTTTTATGTTGATCCATAAAAATTTCTTAATCTGATTCATATCTATATATAATCTGATCTACTCTATATGGATAAAGTAGAAGAATCTGCTTTATATGACCGAAAGTTGGTTTGTATCCTTTTAATGGTCGACAAAGGGCCTACATGCTTTGGCTATTTGGCTGCTTGTCTATTCTTCAATTATTAATTCAAGGTTTAAGTACTTTGGGAATGCCCTACCTTCAACTCGAGTTTTGGGTAGCAAAGTGGTATCAGAGCTAGCTTACATCCATGACGTGCTAGGTTTGAATCCCAGCGTACCGAACTGGATTCGCCTAGGTAGCAGAAGCGTGGTGGGTTTAAGTACTCTAGGAACGCCCTACCTTCAACTCGAGTTTTAGGTAGCAAAGCAAATTTGTCTGACAACAGTCTTGTAGATATCTTAACTAGAGAATAGAAGTAGCTATAATGAGCTTGAAGGAATCATTAACAAAAAAGGAGGCAGCACTAATAGAGCTTCGGTAACAAGTTGGAGTTATTACTAAAGAAATCAACCAACTTTGAAGTACGATCAGTTTATTAGAAAAACAACTTGCTCGAGAAACCTTTGCTACCCAAAACTCGAGTTGAAGGTAGGGCGTTCCTAAAGTACTTAAACCCACCCTGCTTCTGCTACCTAGGCGAATCCAATTCGGTACGCTGGGATTCGAACCTGGCATGTCATGGGTGTAAGCTAGCTCTGATATCACTTTGCTACCCAAAACTTGAGTTGAAGGTAGGGCGTTCCCAAAGTACTTAAACCTGATTGTTCGAAGTTGGATTAGTAAAAAAATATGTCAGTGTATAAGATGAAAGTTGCTCTAAGACATGTAGAGGCCTCAAAACTCAAATCCTATTAGTTTCCATTTGTGATTATTAAACTGTAAATCCAAAACATCTTTCTCCAACAAAACATAAATAAATATAAAAACTAATTCAAAGAAGTTGAGGCTAGGGGAGGAGCGTCAATATACAAATAACAAAGAAGAAACTAGTAGTTACCTTAGGTTTTGCTTACATTTTGTGTATATTAGAAGTTTAGGCTTTAGATCAAATCAGGTTGTAACGTGCGAGTATAATTCCAATTCAAAATTTGATCAAGTCAAACTAAGTCTATTAACTTTTAGACGAGCCTAATTTGGACTTTTGTATTATCCTTTTTAGACCAAATGTTTAATGGGTTTGAACTTGAACAAATTGTATTATCCTATTATATTTAGTAGGTTAAAATTGCCATATTTATCTCCGTCTAAACTCTTTGTTATGTTAAGATATCATTAACTACTTTCGTATAATTGGAATGGAATTGAATGTAGTTTCTTTTGAATATTTATGGAAACATACAAGTTTTACAATGTCATTATGAGAAAATTGTTAAAAAATTAGAGTTAATTACCAAAAAATTCCAAAATTTAATTTGGCAATTATAGCCTGAGCTTAAAAAGTGGTAGTTAAAATTACTAAAATTTTCAAAATTTTCAATTCTAACATAACATTAGTATTTCTGTTAACATTACTCACTTGGCTTACCATATAAAACAAGAATCCTAAACACTTATAAACGTAAGACTTAATTAAGTTTAACTAAACTAGGTCATTTTGAGATTGAAATCTTTAAATCAAACTATGTCATGTTGTTGTGGGACAACAATGATACTTTGTCATGCTAGTGCAAGATGGCAACAACACAGTTTCTAACAATCTGAATCAAAATCCCAATTTTCCACCTTAGCCCCTCTTTTTTTTTGTAAGAGAATGAACTGATTTAAGGTTTTAAATTCCAACGATTTATACAGCGAGTTTGACCCAATCATTTTTCAATCAGTGGAAAATTGCAAAAGAATTAATAACTCGTAAGTGTTCTATAGATTGATTTTATGCAAATAGTTTATTTTTATGAAGACTAGCAAGTTTTGAGTTTTCTTTAAATTAATTTTGCACAAATGGTCTTTATTTGATCATGAAATGAATATTTATGCTAAGTTTTATGCAACTGATATTTTACAAGTGAATATTGCTTGCAAGTGTATGCTTTGGCAATGTATGAGTTTTAATTTGAAAGTTAAATTTTATATGATTGGTAGTTACATTGAAATAATTCAATTATGAATCCTCAAATACTTGATTTAGAAAATAAGATGAGTCGTAAATGTGAGAGTTGCTTTTGCCTATGGTACATCACTAGGCTTTACACATGTTATTACACTGGTATATTTATGGTGGTTAACTTATTATAGGTAAGCGATGTAGAACCAGATCCGTAAATAGTGGTTAACTAGTTATGGGTAGGCGATGTAAAACCAGCTCTGTGACTTGTTACAGGTAAGCAATGTAGAATCAACTTCATAACTACTGGTCTATAGTGGTTAACATGTTGCGGGTAAGCGATATAGAATCAGGTTTGTAACTAATGGTTAACCGATCGTAGGTAAGCAATACAAAACCAGCTCCGTGACTTTATGCGTAGTGTACCATATGGTAAAGGAACTAGTGGTGGGCTATATTGAGTAAGAAAATTCATGATAGTAATAATATTGCCACTATTTATTTGTAAAAGTAATTATAGTGGTTGGTTTATTTTAAGTATGAAAGTTTTCAGAAAACTTATTACCACCACTATTTATTGTTTAAGGAAAAAGGAAAATGGAAAATAAAAACTTTTATATTATGAGTTTAATTTTAAAAAGCATTTCGAAATAGTATTTCAAAAAAAAATGAAATTGTTTTTCACGAAATGTTATGTTATTACTAGATTTGATGATGCACGAATAAATTGTTATGGAAAAAGCTTTACCATGAGCTTTATGATCATATGGAATATTGTAGTTATATTGTTATGAAAATTTCAATTTTCTTGTAAACTGATTACACTCACTTAGCTCGTTTAGCTCACCTTTATTTTTATGTTTTTAAACAAACCACCTTAGGTATGCATACAGGTGCTGTAGTAATTAGGACTCTGCCTCAAGATTACTTGTATCGTTGGTTGCTGCTATGTTTGTCCTATCTATTATATTTATGTGATATGTTTTAAATTATTTTGGAAAGGGTTTAAAAGTGTGATTTTGTAAATAATTTATTAATTATAAATATCTTTTTCTTAATGAACTATGAGAGCTTTGATCCTCAATGATGTTTTTAAAATATTAAGAATTATAAGTTTGTGATTGCTTTTGATGTGGATCTGAGGTCCCATTCCAGAAGTTGAGAAGGTAGATGAAATTTTATAAGTGTTTTAAAATATGTTATGCAGGTTTTTGAAATTTTGGGAAGGTCAAAATACAACCGTTGTACTGCTAAAATTTTTAGTTAAATGATTGAGAAAAAGGATTTCCCACTATTTTCCACACTTTTAACTTTTAAAGTATAAATTTTTTTTAACAATTGAATGACTTGGATTTGTGTGAACCCTTCAATTGAGTTAGACATCAATTAAAGAGTTACCGTGGCGTCACCGAAAGGGTTCCACTAGAGTTTTAGAAGGAGAACTTTGGGATGGGTCCTTTTAGATTTGATATTTAATTTAATAATTCTTACCATTTTAAGACATATTTATGCCCATACAAGGAAAAGAAGCTAATTTTGAGAAGAATTAGAGTGAGATGAAGCAATTTAGGAAGATTTAGAGAATAATCACACAACATGACATAGTAAACATTCCTATGTTGAGTGTGTTGTATGAAAGTGGATGCTTTTGATTCTCTAACACACTCTACCTGCCCTGTCTTACGTTTTCTATGAAGAACATATTTCCTTATATAGACTCATGTATATACTTATGTTAGTGATTCTAATTCTCGAAGAATGTAATGATGTACACAAATAACTACATAAACTCATGTATAGAACTGTATACCTTATTAAAAAATTTAGGTTTCATATTTTTGTATAAGTGAAGAGGTAGAAAATAAAAGTAAGAGGATATGGAATAACCTAAGAGTCATCTTGGAGCTATTTTGTGTCAATCTTGATCAATGATTCACTATTCTTTAAAGTTAAAGGAGGAATTCAACTTTGAGGTTTCAAGATTTAGAACATAATTTCTTTATCTTGTTTTCTTTATTATCTTTGTTTTAATGTTATGGCTAGTTATGAAAGATATATTACAAACTTTGGATAAGCTGAAGTTTCTTAATATCTTAGATAGATGCTCCTTATGCATGAGTAATGAAGAAAGTAGTGATCACCTATTTTTTTAGTGTTAGTTTGTCTTAAATACATAAGAAGCTTTCCTATAAAAATGCTACATCCAATAGGCTCTAATTGATTGGTATTCCATCAGAAGGTGAAGTACACTATTGCTTATCCCAACAACACTATCAAGGGGTGTTTCAACTTTTCTATGGCCTTTTTAGTCAAAGCCATATAGGAGGAAAGGAATTCACACATTTTTTAGGATAATCTTCACAATAGTTCAATAGTAGAACTCTTCTATCAGCCTACACACTGTCAAATACCAAGATCTAGATTACTGCATCAGAATATGGAATTTATAAGCCAATCATGGTTCTAAGTTATGTGAGGTTATATGGGATTATGTTTTAGATCATATTCTACTTGTAAACTCATATAGTGCTCTATATACCATATGTACATTTTTCTTATGCATTTATTGGTTTAATTTATTACCTTTTCCTTAAAAAAATGTGATGCAAATTCTTTTAATATTCTCCATTTATGATTGGACTTTCTCTAGCTCTCCATATTTTATGTCTTCTAATAACATTTTGATCTTTTATCTCCTACATGGTATATCTTATAGGCCTTCCTCTCCCCCTTTCTCTCCCTTTTATGTACGAATTAGGTCTACTTAGCCTTTACAAACCTTGGTTGACTACTTTTGTCAATATGAGTCTCTTTATCCTTCCATAATTTATTTATTGGTCAACCTCTTCTTTTTATATCTTTTACATAATTAAATGTGAACCTAAGTATACAGTTATAAGATAAGTAAGTTGATATAATACTTATAATAATATATGGTACATTTTTATTATTTCTATTTGAATCAGACCTGTTTAACTCTATCACTCTTAGAGAGCCTCTTTTGTTGTTATTATTTTGTCTACAATATTGAAACCTTATTTAGAATCCTTCCTTGTTTAAAATTTTTTGAATCCTATATAAATCATCTTTACCTCTTCTTCTATTTCTTAAGGTCTCCATAGTCTCTTTCTCATTTATATAGGTAAATTGAAGTAGACCATGATTTTGAAGGATTTAATGGTTCAAGAAACATTGATAACACTTAAGATATGTTTTTTTCCTATACCATTTGCTAACAAAATCCTAGGTAATGAACCTTTGGAAATATATGCAATTAAATATATTATTACATGGTATCCCATTTACATCGAAATATCTACATCCATATATCTTTTTTCTCTAGGTGAGCTACAAACATGTCATCAATGTAATAAACCTCAAAATTTAATCTCCCGTTTGAATTTGGTGTGAATATCCTTGATTCAAAATTAATAGCTTTTAGTTTCTTCATTATTTTAGGGAAAATGTCATTGATGATAATATCATCTTTTTTTCCCTAATCCTATTTATTAACATAACTTTTATATCTCTAACATATTAATGATGGAAATTGTCTTCACTTTAGATATACACCCTTTGAATGCCTTATTTACATTATACAATGGACATTATCTTAACTTTTGATATATACCTTTTGAACGCTTAAGTTATGTTGGTATGTACAATCTCACAATCAAGTATTACAATTATATTCTTTAAGAAATATATGAGAATTTTTGATATGACTCAATAAATATCGCATTTAACTCCCACATATTTGATATGTTTTGTAAGTACACCCCTATTCCTCAAATTGGCATAAAATTTTCTTATACACTTCTTTTGTATGGTATATGATACCATTTATTTCAAATACTCCGCAAAATATTGATGTTGGTTTCTTATGAAGCTCCACCTATTAAAATTATTATAATGTCCATATCCCCCAAAATTATAATCAGAATTAGTACACTAAATCAAAATTCTCACCTTTTACCACATCCAATGCAATTAGATACATTTGATTATTCTATCTTTTCCTATTGTTGACAGAAAAGCACAACTTACGAATGTCTTTAATAAGAAAACATCAAGTCCACTGATGTTCACACACCATTTTAAGAAACCAAGCCTCAAAGCACTCAAAAATATTTTAAAGATAGGCTTACATTATTCACCTTCTGCTATTGCCTCAATCTTGAATCTCCCTTTTATTTTTTCATATCAGCTCATCCCCCATATGACATAATATTGTTTAATGTTCTTTTATAGAACCTTATAAGATCGTTAGAGTTATATCAGATTCGAACAAGTTTCAACTATATCGTTAATCATATCATTCACAGTCTAATATTGGTTTCTTCTGAACTTCTCTAGATATTCCTTTACAAGCTTTGTAAGTTTAACTTGCACATAGGTTATAAATTGACTTTATATTTTTTTGAGTAGACTTATTTACCTAATATTTTATTTTAGGAAAATTCTTGCACTAATATTGTAAGAGCTTAAGATTGAAAATTTTATAATAGTGGCTTGACTTACGTTAAGCTCTCAGTGCTAATTCAAAACTCATAAGTTTTATGGTCCAAATTTAGATTATGATATTTCCATTTTATTTTTACTTTAACATAATTACCATAGTCATTAAGATCATTATGTGTTATAGGGAAGACCTCTTCATTTGATTTATCATACTCATAATAAGGCTTATCATTTTCTCCTACTTCTTATATATTGCTTTATACAACTTATCATGAAGAACCATCACTATCTCTTTCTTTTATATTTTGTGCTCCACACAAATCTTCACTCTTATGCTTGATAGGTGTGTGCATTATGATATGTATTTATAGGTAATTGGCATGTTTTTTCTAGCATAATTATTGATTATTGTTCTAGTTTAGGATTCATTTTGTATGTTTTCATTAAGTTTGATTTTCATTGTTGTTATTTTGTGTTTGATGTTAATTGAGGGCAAGAATTGACTATTTTAATGTAGGAAGAAGGAATGAGCAACTTGGAGGGTGAACTAAAGATCAAAGAGGAGAAGAAATGGGAGTGCACCTATGACAAATTCCCACGCTCATGGGAATCATGCAAATTCCCACAAATGTGGGAATTACAGAAGAAAATGAGAGATACATCTATGAAAAGGAATCATGCAAATTCCCATGCTCGTGGGAATCATGCAAATTCCCAAAAATTCCCACGCTCGTGGGAATCCCACGAACATGAGAATTACAATCCGAGACAATCTGTGAGGCTTCATTAAACTTAGGGTTTTTGGACTATAAAAAGGGAATTAAGCCTCCATCTTCAAAAGAGACAACACCCAACCGTAGAAACACCATCCTTGAGTGAATAACACATGTTTGGACTATTGAGGAAGGATTGGAGATAAGGATCATCATCAAGATTGGGAAAAATAGCACATCAACATCAAAATTCTGTATTTTGGCAAAGAAGAGAAGGAGTCTTTCTATTCAATTTTCTGTCATTTTAATCTCTTCTATTCTTTGTAAAAAATGGATTATTTAAATGTTGATGATTTATGGAGACCATGTTAGGCTGATTTTATTTTAGGGATTGCTTTTGGAACTATTATGTTGAACTCTTATTTTATTGAATTGAATGCAATTGTCTTTTTTTATTGTTGTTTTGAATTGTTATCTTGCAACAAATCAAGAGAGTGAGTGAGATGAAATTCGTGTAGGATTGTACAATGAGAGTTGGCGACCTATAGACTAGCAATCATCACATTAATTGAATAGTTAGAATAGAGATCTCGACTAGTCAACTGATCACCCATAGGATAGTTTGATAATTAATTGAATCGGTAAAGTCATTGGGTAGGTTGAGAAATCATCTAATTGATTCCCATTAATTCTATTAGGGATAAACAGTTACACTTTGAGAGAGGGTAATTAGTATATTCGGAAATCTAGGGTGAGACATAATTCAATCGATAAAATAGGAGGGAGACAAAATAGGGGAAAAGTAATCTCTAGTATTTAGATTCTTGAATTTAGATTTTATTCGATTTCGGTATTGCCCATTGTTTACATTAGTCTTTTAATTTTAATTTAATTTTCTAAATTATTTGCATTTCATAATTTGGTTTCTTAAACAAAATTGTGTCTAAATTAAACGTTATCTAGGCATCAATCCGTGTGGGATCGATATCTATTCTTTTTACTACAAGTCACGACCCGTTCACTTGTAATTTTTGAGCATAAAAAATGTAGATAGGTTTTACCATCAATAAGTTTTTGGTGCCGTTGCTAGGGATTGATTGTTGAACATCTTGTTTAATTTAGATTACTTTCATTTAAGAGTTTTTGATATTTTTCCTTGTGTATTTGCAGATCTATGAACACAAGGAGTATGCGAAGTGATAGGTGTGCAATAAGATATGTTTTTATAGGTAACTGGCATGTGTTTTCTAGCATAATTGTTGATTATTATTCTAGTTTAGGATTCATTTTGTATGTTTTTGTTAAGTTTGATTTTCATTGTTGTTCTGGTGTATTTGATGTTAATTGAGGGCAAGAATTCACTATTTTTAGGTAGGAAGAAGGAAAGAGCAACTTGGAGGGTAACTAAAGATCAAAGAGGAGAAGAAATAAAAAGTGCATCTGTGACAAATTCCCACATTCGTGAGAATCATGCAAATTCCCATGTCATGTGGGAATTACAGAAGAAAATGAGAGATGCTTCTGTGATAAATTCCCACTCCAAGGCAATCTGCGAGGCTTCATTAAACTTAGGGTTTTTAGAATAAGCCTCCATCTTTAGAAGAGACAACACCCACCTATAGAAACACCATCCTTGAGTGAGGCACACATGTTTGGAGCATTGATGAAGGATTAAAAACAAGGATCATCGTCAAGATTGGGTAAAATAGCACATCAATACCAAAATTCTAGATTTTGGCAGAAAAGAGGAGTTTTTCTATTCAATTTTCTGTCATTTTAATCTCTTCTATTCTTTGTAAAAATATATTATTTAAATGTTGATGATGTTATGGAGACCATGTTAGGCTGATTTTATTTCAGGGATTGCTTTTGGAACTATTATGTTAAACTCTTATTTTATTGAATTGAATGTAATTTTCTTTGTTAATTGTTATTTTTAATTGTCATCTTGCAACAAATCGAGAGAGTGAGTGAGATGAAATTCATGTAGGACTGTATAACGAGAGTTGGCGACCTATGGACTAGTAATCATCACGTTAATTGAATAGTTAGAAGAGAGATCTCGACTAGTCAATTTATCACCCATAAGATAGTTTGATAACTAATTAAATTGGTAGAGTCATTGGGTAGGTTGAGAGATCATCCAATTAATTCCTCTTAATTTGATTAGGGATAAATAGTTACACCTTGAGAGAGGGTAATTAGTACATTCAAAAATCTAGGGTGAGTGATAATTTAATCAATAAAATAGGAGGAAGACAAAATAGAAAAAAGTAATCTTTAGAATTTAGATTCTAAAATTTAGATTTTCTGGAATTTCGGTATTATCCATTGTTTACATTAGCCTTTTAATTTTAATTTAATTTTCTAGATTATTTGCATTTCATAATTTAGTTTCTTAAATAAATTTGTGTCTAAATTAAGCGATTTCTAGGTATTAATCCTTGTGGGATCAATATCCGCTCTTTTTACTATAAGTCACAACCCGTTCACTTTCAGTTTTTGCACGTAAAACAATAAGATTGGTTTTACCATCAACAAAAAGATCAACAGAAATTAGTAAAGAAGAAGTTTGGGGCGTAAAGTAGAGACACATAAAGACATCTTAGAATAAGGAATGATAAATCTAAAGAGTTAGATGCCAAGAGGAAATAGAAAAAACAATAATGGAAGATGATTATTATAAGGAGCAAGGAACTTTCGCAAATTACAATAAAACATAGTATGGTTGGGGAAGTACCAATTCTTATTAGAGCAAGTACACTGCAAGATGGCAAAACCACCCAGATTTTTATTGTTCCAACAATGTAAGTACTCACATAGGACATTAAGACCTATTTGAATTTCAACAAGATCGAATTAGCGATGGAGAGTAAGTTGGACAAGTTTACGGAGATGTTTGGTTCCAAACTAACAGGTCAGGAAGAGAACCAGAAGAGGATGTTTTCTAGCCAGGAGGAAAGTTAGAAGAGACTGGAAAAGAAATTTGATCAAATATTGAAAATCATGCCTCTTCTAGTCACAACCTGGAGATTCAAGTAAGACAACTTTCCCGTGAATTTTGTAAGAGAAATGTGAAAGAATCTCTGAAAAATATGGAATTACATCAACTAAAGCAATATGAGGCTATCATACTTATGAATGAGGAAGAGCTAGGAGAACCAGTGGAGCACCATACTGAACCCTACTTTATTGAAGAATAAGAGACAAAAAAAGAGATTAAAGAAAGGAATGCCAACCCTCCCTATTATTCACCAATTCTTGATATACCAAAGGTGAACATCGAAAAAGCTTAGGTAGATGTTGATAAAAAATAATTATATCTTTTGGATTGATGATGATCAAGAGACATTTAATATGAATAATATATCTAAGAATCCAAAGGATAGTAGCTTATTCAAGAAAATTGATGTGTTCAAATCTTCTGAAGAACAAAAGGACAAAGAATAGATGACAACAGACATTAAGTTTGAAGAAGTTATGAAAGTCTCTGTTCATGAAGAGGAAGAAGTAGAGGAGACGAAGGTGATTAAGGAAGAAAGAGAGCAACTCACCTTCGTACAGAATAAAATGTTTGATTCGATGGAAGATTCGGGGAGTTTTGTTATTCCCTATTTTATTGATAGTTTGTTAATGAAAAGGACATTGATGAAATTAATTAGTTTGCTCAACTTTATCAATATTGTTCTTCTGTTCATTTTGCAATTTGTAGCTTACTTATAGGCTACAAAATCGAAGTTGAACGAAAATGGTGGAAGTAAGCCGCTTATAATTGATCCTGGATGAGTTTCCAATGAAAGAAGAGCGTCGAGCTACCGATGTTAAAATAAGCGTTGCATGAGAGGCAACCAATGGAATTCTATTTCCTTTTGATTGTTTTGTTTACCTATTTGTTTATTTGCTTTCTTTAGTTATGATCATTTTTTAATTAAGTTTAATTGATGTTCATGTTGATTTTGTTTGAATTTCAACTTATTTTCTTTTCAAATTTCTTGTTTATGATATTATCTTGAGGTGTTTATAGGATTAGGGATTATGGAGAATTCATTTAAGTTTGGAAGAAGGTTTGAAATTGTGAGGATCACTAATTCTCACATTCGTAGGAATTGAAGTGATTCCTATAAGCTTGGGAAATCTCTTTAGAAAGTTTCTGAAGAGAAAACCCATGTCTATAGGAATTGTGGTGATTCCCACGAATGTGGGAATGCTCTCTAGAAAGTTTCTGGAGAGGAATCCCCCACGTCCTACGAGCGTGGGAATCCCAAGGGGGGGGGGGAACTCACCCTATCTTCAAAATTTCACCCCCTCTCTCTCTAACCCATGAAATTCTCTCCTCCCACTCCCTAATACTCTTTAATTTTTCTCTAGATTCTTGGTATTTTCTTCAACTCTTTCGGTATTCTTATAATCCTTTCATCTTTTCATGCATTAATCATTCAAAAACATAAGGATTTGGGTAAGATTTTGCTCTCTCTCTCTTAAATCTGAATTTCACTCTCTCTCTCACACTTTTTGCAAATTTTCTTCTTGTAATGGCACCATCAAGGAAGATGATGGCTAGGACATCAATTGACGAACTCCAACTTCAAGTTTCCAGTGAAGGTAAGACCAACTGAGCAACAACTTATCGGGCCCCATTTTTTATTTACTCGGAAGAAGAAAGTATGAGATTTTGCGACTTTAGGAATACAGAAGTAGTCACTCTTAGGTAATTTGATTTCAAACTAATAGAGAACATAGGAGTGAGATGACTACTTAACCAACTAGCTACAAATGTAGGGTGGAATAAGTTTGTTCAATGCGATATACCTATTTATGCCACTATAATGTTAGAGTTTTTTTACAACAGTCCAGTATAACCCCAAAATGGATGTGTTTTGGTTTAGGTTAGCTGGAAATATTTTTAAACTTGACTATCTTGTCATTCGTGAAATTTTCAGTTTATCGAATACAAAAATTCTATATGGTCACGTTGATTTTGATGTTGATTACGATTGGAAAACTCTCACAGGTGAAAAACATTTTGATTCATGCAATGCACCAAATTCTTTAATCTATAGTTCTGAACATTGGCTATTGCATAAATTTATATGTCTGGTTGTGTTTAATAAAACGAAAAGCAACAAATGCTCAGCTAAAGAGATTTTCTTTTTATGGTGCATAGATTGAAAAATTTAAATTAACACACCTTATAGGATTTTTCGATCACTGATAGGTTGTCAAACTACCAAAAATAAAAATATATTTCCAACTCTCCAAAAACTAGGTAGCTAGTGGTGAATAGGGTCGAATCCACAGGGAATTAGTTCAGAATTACTCAAATGCTCAGAAAATAACAAATTAAAAAATTGATATTGCAGGAGATGTAAATAAAAATAAAAGCAACGCAGAAAATTGAAGGAGAACTATAGTGACAGATACGACGTGAGCATGTGATATTGGCACGAAGCTGATCTGGACAGTAAATAATGAAATAAAATGAGATTAAAACGCAACATATGAAAACCTAGCCAAGGTACTCTTCAATTCAGCCTGGAAATTCGATCATTGACATCATAAGATAAATTAGACAATTCATATAGACAAAGTTATAGCCAAAGGTGACACACTCATTGACCAATCTTTTCTTACTTTGTTGGTAACTCCGGGAAATGCCCAGACAAGTTACTTTGTTGGTAACTCTAGGAAACACCCTGACAAGATTAATCTTTAGTTACATTAAGAACGAAAAAGACCCTTGTCCTAACCAATAAATTCGGAAATGCCGTAATTTATTAATTCAGATTATTTAATTCCATCAATTTTACCACCAACATACATTGTTCGCCAGTTAAAACCAATTCGCTACTTTAATAGAATAATATCCATGACAATACTATCCTATTCATTAGTTTATCACTTAATCAATCACACAACTCATGACATTGCATAATAAATTAAGTAATAATAAATCTGGTTCAAGTACAGGAATTAAATAAATATCTGAATTGTATAAACAAATAAAAACATAGTCTCACAA
>JAOQMS010000006.1:18471345-18496367 GCA_027563885.1 Erythroxylum longipes | reverse complement strand
AATCGTCCAAACATCTGATCAATAGACTCATCTTCTTTCATTTTAAACAGCTCATACTGATGCACAAGAATACTGATTTTGGACTCTTTCACCTGGTTTGTGCCTTCATGTGCGATGGATAGAGTGTCCCACATCTCCTTCGTAGTTTTGCATCCATAAACTTTATCATATTCACTTCTGCTTAAAGAACAACTCAAAAAGAACTTGGCCTTTAAATTTAGTTGAAATTTAGCTTTGTGATCAGCTGACCATCTGTTACGAGGAATGGTATTTCTTTCATCATCTATTGGTACGTATAGTCCATTCTTGATGATATCCTAAAGATCAATATGTGTGGATTCTATGAAGAGTTGCATCCTGTCCTTCCAATAATGATAATCTTCACCATTGAATGCAGGAGGTCTTATGATGGAGGCACCTTCAGCTATAAAAACATGTGATTCAGCCATGGATCTTTGTCCTCAATTTGTAAAGGTGGTTCCTGGAAACCGAACTCTGATACTAATTAAAGTAAATCACACGTTAATATAAAATTCATGTACAATATACGAGATGCACAAGAAGGGGGGTTGAATTGTGTATTCTTTTCATGAATACAAAAACTTTAATATATCTTGTTAAAAACTTTTCCAACTATTAAAAGAATACCACAAAAGTTATACAAAAATAGTTACGTAGTTAAATCGCAAATAACTTTTATATACTTGTCTAAAAACAAAATAGAATAAAGTGAAAGGTTAGAAGATAGACGCTGCGATTTTTATACTGGTTCACCCCAAACCATGGGCTACATCCAGTCCTCAGAGTTCATATGAGATTTCACTATACTTCGACAATTTTACAAGTATTCTTTCTTCCCTTCCAGAGCCTCTTCAGGTTTCTTACACAAAGTATTCTTTCTACTATCTTAGCCTCTCCAGGCTCTTAGCCTTTTCTTTCTTTTAGTAGAAAGATATTGTGAGCTTTTTTTGCTACAGTAGAGTTTGCTCTTTAGTATCGCACTTTTGAATACATAATTTTTCTTTGTAAGTAAACACTTGAAAGCTAAAAAGCTCATTCAATCTTCGAATATGACTAGTATATCTAGCCTAAGTCTCCAACTGCTTCTTGATTCTTGATAACTGCTTCTTGATTCTTGTAGAACCCGTTATTTAGTTGAGTTCTGTAACTAACTCCAACTAACTAACTGTCCGGCGTATTAGCGTATCTTCATCTTTGTATTGTCTGTGTTTTCCTCTTCTTTTGTATTTTTCACTTCTTCTGTGTTTTCCGCTTCTTCTGTGTTTTTCGCTTCTTCTGCGTTTTTCGCTTCTTCTATATTTTCCACTTCTTCTGTGTTTTCACTTCATCTGTGTTTTTCTGCTTCTTCTGTGTTTTCCACTTCATATGTGTTTTCACTTCTTCTATGTTTTCCGTTTCTTCTGTATTTTCTGCTTCTTCTGTGTTTTTCACTTCTTCTGTGTTTTCATTTCTTCTGTGTTTTCTGCTTCTTCTGTGTTTTCACTTCTTCTGTGTTTTCTGCTTCCTCTGTGTTTTCCGCTTCTTCTACGTTTTCACTTCTTTTGTGTTTTCCGCTTCTTCTGTGTTTTCCACTTTTTCTGTGTTTTCACTTCTTATGTATTTTCTGCTTCTTTTGTGTTTTCACTTCTTCTGTGTTTTTCTGCACACTTATCAAAATAGTTCATTTATTTCTAATATTATTATTATTTGATTGTTACCAAAATTAATAATCATGAAGTCCTCTTGACTTAACATCCGCCGTCTCCAAATCAATAGTGTACTTTTGGTCATTTCATTTTAATTACAAAAACTTATTATGTACAATTTAATGTTTTTATTATCAATTAAGATATTTTTAACTTTATATCATAAATCAAATTTCTGTTTAAACAAATTAAATGTATACTATTAAATTCATAACTGTTTAAATTATGCATCAACTATAACATTATGAAATAAAATTTATTGACGGTATTGAAGGTATATTTTCTTTAAAAAAAATTCTGGTTGATTTACCGACAAAAATTTGCAGTTCCGTCGATAAAATCAATGCCATTTACAGACAGAAGATGACTATCCGTCGGTAATCACAAACGGAATAACCAATTCTATCGGTAAATTTGGCGACAGAAACTAACCTCTAGTGAACTCACCGACGGAACAAACGTAACCGTCGGTAATGTTTGGATAAACTTACCGATAGAAATTTGTTAACCATCGGTAAATTTATCAACGGAATAATATTTTTCGTTGGTAAATTTACCAACGGTCAACTACATAAGAAACTTTAGGCATATTTATCAACAGTACATTAGTTGTCCATCGGTAAAATCACCAACGTACATTTTGTTTTTCGTCAAGAATTATTAGCTAATGTCATTTCTACAACGCCTTTATTTGTTGGTAAAGTCTGTTGCTAAGCTTACTTATCAATAGAATGTTAATGTTTTCCGTCGATAATTTCTGTTGCAAAATGACATTTTTCTTCTAGTGAAGTCTTTTACTCAAAAAGAACCTAATAAGAGTTTTATCCCACTTGAAAACTCCTTAAGAATGTCTACTAGAATATGGATAATTGTAACACCAATTTTAAGCTTGGGAAGACAAGACTACAAAATTTAAAATGGTGCAATATCTCCAAGAACTTAAAGTAAGTCTTTTTGATTGACACATTGCTAGGTTTAATACATGGTAGAGAGGCATGGGTATAAGGAAGATATCAACCATAAGCCAAAGTTAAAGCTAATACTTTTGAGCTACCATTTTCATGGACTAAGTGGGTAAAAGAGGAGGTGTTTTAGGGAAGAAGTGGAAATGGATAAGTGATAGAGACTTAGGATTAAACATGTTATGAAAGTGAAAAGAAAGGAAGTCAAGAATTAGAGTAAATGAAGAATAGGGTGAGAAAGGAAGGAGAGGGCCCCTAGACTAGAAGAGATAAAATATAAATCTTTAAGAAGGAGGGGAAGGTGGAGGTGGAGCATAAGGAATGAGGACCAAGAGATAAGGAAGAGGAAAAAGGAAAAAGAAGGAAGCTAATAAGTGGTGAGAGGAAGAATAGGAACTTAGCTAGAAGATTTAGAAAAAATGGAAGTAAGAACTAAATAAGAAAGGGGGGACCTTTTATAAGGAAATTAGAACCAAAAGAGAACATGAACCCCATGCATACAAGCTAAGATAAAGAGACAAGTTAGAGCTTCTCTCTTTATAATGGATTTACATCAAAAAGAGTGAAGTATAAACTTGATAGTACATTGAAGCTTACATATTCATAATAATAAACTCAAATAAGTTCTGAAAATATAGTCATTGCGTGTGTGTTTGTGTGTGTGTGTGTGTGTGTGTGTGTGCATGTGTGATTATAAATATATAAGAATAGTAAGGTGAGAAAATTTGTTTTGAAAGTATAATGATATAAATTTAAGTATGGTAATTACTTAGTTATTATCCAATAGGAAAAAACCATATTATAAGTAAAAGAATTATATTGAAACAATAAAGGTACAAAGTAAGATTTTACATCTAAGTCTCGTAAAAAGATTTAAACAAGAAAACACTAAATAAGTATTTTAGATAAAAAATATATGTAATATAACTCTAAAAAAGCAGTGAAAGCTAAGCTTGAGAAATTTTTCAAAGGAATCGAGCTTCAATCTCTTAATATTTATGCTTAGGCTTGCTATCACTGTTACCAATCATTACATTTTTTATAATTATATTTCAGTTATAACATTTTAGGGAACTTTTTAGTGTCAATTTTGTTTATTATACAACATTGTAGTCATAATTTCCCATCTTTTAGCCATATATATGCTACATGGCAATTATATATCTTTAGTTATAAGCTATTCTCTTATCCATTGTACCAAATCATGCAAGATTTGAGAAATAACTTCTCTTTGACTTATAATACTCTCTGATTCCTTTCTTTTTAGATGGTAGAAATAACACTTTTAAAACAATTTCAAAGATTAGGAGATAAACCTTTCATTTATTTTAATCTTAACTACTCCAATCCATAACTAAGTTATAGGGTTACTGAATATTGATTCATAAACTTGATAAGACAGAGAATTAAAAAAATAAATAGTGTATAGTTTCTGGCTGCTGATTACACAACCTACAATATATAGTGATGTCATTGTTTCCCTTTATCCTATCAATTTTTATTATTCCTTTCCTCACTTCAAGCCACTGAATTAAGGAAACCTTAGGGAGAATGTGCTTCGACCATATAGAATTGAACTAATTAACTCTTTAAGTTTTATTTATGAATAATTCTATATAAGATCTATTTGTAAACTCTCTTAAAGCATTTTCAATGGAGTTATTGAAACATTTCTACTCGCATGTGGACTATAATAAGGGAAATTATCTTAGATTATAAATAATTATCTATAACTATAGCATAACTTATTGACTTTAATAATTTCCTTATTTTGGCATTATATAGAATTAGGTTTCTCAAATTTAATAATTTAGTAATTTTATATAGTGTCCTCAACTTATTTAATTGTCATACCAAAACCAAAAGGAGTTTCCATTTCCCATTTTGCACGTAATCTCTATACAAATTCCTTTAGGTTTAGGATTTACACCATTGTCTATAATAGAGTATATTTAGAAATGACTTTCCATAGGCTCTTTTCTTTTAAAATTGAGTGGGTATTCATTTCACCCATAATGCCTTTATGCCAGTTAGAATTCTCCAAAATCTTTTTGTCATCAAAACTTTATTGATTACTCTAATGAAGGCAATGCTTATTCCTCTTTCTTCCTCCTTCTTCCTCTAGTGTACATACTTCTTTACATTTAAATTTATCAATTGATATTTTTAATGATGTCTCCTAATATAATTGATCATAATTTTACCTCATATCTGATGTGTTTTTTCTTGATATTTGATACTTTTTGTGTATATTTGGTACTTATTCCTCTCCATCTGTGTTTACAGAGTATAATTACTTTCGTGGACTAAAAGGAAAAGAATTTGGACGAGATCATGATAGAAATTGAATATTTGAAGTGCAAAAAGGATGCACAACTGTGCAGTTCCCCAAGCTCGTGCATCTTCGCGATTCTTGTAAATTTTTTATTATGAACGGTCTAATGCACGACTAAGCATCACCCTAAAACCTTAAATATAAAGGACATGTTTATTGGCAACGGCAAAAGAGAGTTATAGAGCAATGTGGAGAGGTGATTTTCATACATGGATTTAGTTCTCAAGAGGCAATTTTGGTCCAAAGAAGCGGAAAACATGAAGAAATCATCAACACATCCATCGAAATACAAGATCATACTCCTATATCGCAAGAATATTTGATAGATGACAATTAGGGAGATTTAGAATTATGAACCCATTATTTTTAATTTTTTTCTTTCAGTTTATATTTGATTTCATGTTCGATAATGTGTAACTAAACATATAATTAGTATTTAGGTTAGATGAATCTTATGTTAATACTTTGATATGATTTAATTCTTTTATTAATGCAATTGGTGTGATTGTTATATTGGATCTGATTATGTGTTTTATTTATCTGATTTAATACATAGAGATTTAATACCCTAATTGGAAGGAGTTGATTGCAACCTTAGAGATAGGATGTAATAAATATTTCGGATTAGGGTCAAACCTAGATACTAATTTATGATAATGATAGTTTTCTAAGTGAATTACACTATATTTATGTTCATTATGGTTTCCTATTTTATTTTATAGCTTAGTTTTATTTCCTTTAATTATAAATCTAAAATCAAACTTTAGGCTAGATAATAGGGCAAGGATAATTACTAGTATTCATCATCTTCGTGAGATGAACTGTACTCGCCAGTACTAGCTAGCTACATGATGCACTTGCAATTATTACAATATTGACTATTAAAATAAGTCAATCATCTCCTGACCATAAGAAGCCTGTTATAGATTCTTAGAAAAAATATATATGTAAGATGACCAGCATACGAGAGAATTTTGACGTCATTGCCTAATTTTCCTTTGAATCCTTTCAAATAGTAGTATGTAGTCTCTATAGGTTGATCTCTTAGTTATGACAGGTATACCAAGATATGTAAATGGATGATTCCTCAATCAAAGTGAAAATCGTTTTGTAGAATGGTTAGTTCTCGTAGATACATAAAAATGGCTCTTACCCTTATTGATAATAAGCTAAGAGAATTCACTCAAAGTTATGAGAGCTATCATTTAGTAGCTCACATATTCATTGATTTTTCACTAATTTGCAACTCTTTATCTAGTTTGATTATAAAGAAAAAATGTCTTCATTTATCAACTCCAAACAAAAGAAGCAAATCATTAGTAAATCATAAGCTAAAAATTCTTAGCTTCTTGAATTTGTTGAAAAACTTGAAGTTTCCTTCTTTCCTCAAATTCTAGCATCTGTTGAGGAAAGATTGTTAAATCAAGTAGATTTGTTCATATGATTTTAATAATTACAAAATATTGAACAAGTAATGAACTTTGATTTATGTATGATAAGTACCAAAATTTCAGAAAAGATTATGATTAGGCATGATTGTATTCACTTATGAAAAAAATAACAAATTTAAGGCTTTCAATGAAAATAAAAAAAAAAGTTAATTTCACTTTAATTATGATATAATGTTCATAATTAATAATTTGTGAGGTAAAATTGTAAATATCTTAAGTTTAGAGCCCCAAAACAACATTTTAATATTGTAGAATCTTACTGAATTTTTTCAAAGATAGAAATGGATTTCAGTAACATAATCTTGATGCAACATTAAGAATGTTGCAAAACATGTGTAGAACAGGTTCACAAGGATACTTGCCATACACCATGAAGGGATTATTTAGTAAGTGGGATCAACAAGGGCTGCTTTCATTAATATTGTTTGACAATCTTGGCTTTCTCAATTATGAATCTGCCTTCTTTGAACATCTGTTTGGGATTATAGGCCTTCACATACATCCAGCCTAACTCTTCGCCACAATTGCTGCAGTATGTTTTGGAGATTGTGAATAGCCCAGTAATCAGCTGTTTGTCTTCCTTCTTTCCCAGCATTGAATTCATCACATAAGAGAACATATATGCCTGCCCCGATTTTGCCTAACGATGCGTAGTATTCATCATTAACAATAATCTTTAAGAAAATTTCCTACCACCCTAACCACTTAGAATGAATCTTGCATTAAAAGATGAGAAATGTTAATTCTATACGTTTACAAGTCAAAAACAAAAGAAAAACCATAAAAATTTTCAGAAAAAAGAATAGAATGTTGCTTTTTTTAATGAATAATTTTCGAATCATGTTGTTATTTGTGTCCATAAAACTAAAATTCTTTCCCTATCTTGAGTATTCACGCCATCAGAATGACCCTCATTTAAATGGTGGATCCATAAATTAGATGAATTCAACATTTTTACTAATTTCAAAAATTACGATATCCCAATTTAAAATAATTTACTATCAAAAGTATATTTATTTTATAAATTACAAAACAGGAGATATTCTAAAAATAGATCAGAACAAGGACAGCGAGCGATCTTACTAAAGTGAAATGAATCCGGCAACTAAATGGGAGGAAAAAAGAAGAAAATCAGACAAAACAAAAGAAGCGTCGAAGAGTTTGGGCAGTGCGTATATAATTGAATGAAGTCGACCTATATATATATATATATATATGATATTACTAATCACCAGAAAAGCTTTAGAAAGAAGATCGCTCCTGAAGGCCAGTGGATTCCGACAGTTCTTGCAGCTGTACAAGGGATCGCCTCCTGCATCTTCCGCCATGTGTGTATGTATGTTCTAACCAAAGCTTAATGTATGGTGAAATGATTGCGTATCATATACAACGCAATGGAGTTGTGATTGGATATAGAAAAGGTATCTGCAAAATTTTAATTGGTTAACATGTATTCAGCGGATTTGACTTCTGAGAGACTCAATTTCTGCCCCTCCATGTCACATGTATTACATATATAATAAAACCTTCAATTAATTCCTTAAGCTTTTAAAATTTTGGACGAATAAACAATCTTTTAAAACTTTAATGGTTCAGTTCAAAATGTTAGTTTTATTAATAATTTGTTAATTTAGCCAACAAAATCTTTATTATTTATAATATGTAGGTATCTACTTAAAAAAATTTCTGTAGTGAGTCTAACCATGACCACTATTTTTACCAGTAGATATCTATATGTCATGAACAATAAAGATTATGTGAGTCAATTTTGCTAACAAAAATAATTGCTAAAATAAAGTTGACTTTTAGTCACGTTTCAGTTTTTGGCGACCATTTTTAATACATCGCCAAAAGCTTATCTTTTCGTAACATTTTACATAATCGTCACCAACCAATGTCTTTGGCGACAATTTATGGGAATCATCGCAAAAGACTTATTATTTTACTACAGTTTAGCATTTTTGTCTTCAAAGGTTGACGACTTTGTGAATTGTCACAAAAAGTTGAACTTTTGGCGACGAATATTTTAAATTGTTGCAAAAAGTTCAAACAACAAAATCAAATTTAATATTATTGATAATGATTCTAAGTATAAAAATAAATCTAACTTCCCAATTTGTCAAATCATTTTAATAATTTATGAAATTATAAACTCAAAATTAATTAATATTACATAGATTTATACTTTTTATTTTTATCTTTTAAATTATATGATTTAACAGCTTTTTATGATGTCACAAAATTTTTAAATAGTTTTAATATGAAGTTCGTAATATAATGACCATATATGATTCTTACAGAAAAACCAATAAATATTGAAATATGGTAAGTAATATAATATAATGATATATGGTACGTAATACAAGATCTTAATTAGAAGTTTAAAATTTTTTATAGATAAAACAATATATAAAGTTTCACGCCTATTCTATTGAAAAGGAAAGGAAATAATTATTTTTTTAGATTCCAAGTGATATGAGACGCGATAGAAAAGTTAAAGGAGTTCCTAATGTCTGGATTAGCAAGAAGACTCCTTGCATGTTGGAAGGCATCTATTGAAACCGTCAAAGATCTTCCCTCAAGTATTGGTTTATTGACACCCTCTTCCAACAACTTCTTGAACTAGAAAAAGATACAGTGAACGATTCCCCAGATACATTATGGATCACTGAATTAGATGAACCGCACATATGATGTGTTTCACTTAAGAAACAAATAGGATAGAACTTAAATAGCTAAGTCAAAAGGTATAAGGTGAAAGGACCCATGCTGGAGTTCCCCTTTTAGAACCTAAGTGGAGCCCTTCTGGTTACTCCATGATAGCCTTTCAATCGATATTTAACTTAACCGAAGGGTTCCCGTAAAGCTAAGTCGTTCAACTGTTAAAAACCTTTTATACTTTAAAAAGTAAAAGCGCATAAAATAGTGAAAAAAATTTTATATAAAAATCCAGTAGCATAACGACTACTTTTTTAAGATTCCCAAATTTCAAAAACCTATACAACATGATTTAAAATACTTCTAGTATTTCATATTGAAGGTAGCACGTCGTAACGCTACGCAAAATAAACTATACTTATAACTATAGTAGTGGTAAGTCTAGGTCGATCCCACAGAGAGTGTTCGACTAGCTTCTGTTATGAAAATAGTTGGAGTTTGAGTTGTGAGGTTTATTTGGTTTTCAAATAAGAAAATAAGACAAAACTAAACTAATTAAACCAAATTAAAGAAAACATGCAAAAAAGATGAAAGTGATGAAGTCTTTAGGAATCCGGTTCTTTGGTTCAATCTCAACCTATACCTAATTAAATATATTTCATTGATTTATTGTTCTTTTACCTCTTCTTGAACTATTAGTTGTAGATTAACAACAAGCTTTGTTAACCACGATTTTTCCTTTGGTAATATTTAATTAAGAGACGCTCGTTAATTAATTCTAACCACCGAATAACCTAGGATACGATCTCTAAATTTAATTCGACAGCTGCATTACGAATTAGGAAAGCAGACCAATCTAGGCAACAACCACATACGCTCGAGTCATTTAACCTAGATTATATTATCCCTAATGATTACGAACCATTAGTCGCTACAACTGAATCTCAAATATAACAATTACGAATTATATTGAAATTCTAACTATGGGTTCATACACAAACAATCAAATGATAACAAGAATACGATCATTCATACTCAAAATCCAAATCAATACTCACAGGATAACATAATCAATTCCTAAAGAAAGAAAGAAACAATAAACACAAAGAAGAATTGTTGAACCGGGTCATCTGCGTCAATGTCACCTCTAAACTGGCGTCAGGATGTCTACCCCTATATGGTCTCTCTATAAGTGAGAGCTTCATCTCCCTCCTTTTTCCCAAGAGTTCCTCTGTTGATTCCCAAAATGATTCATAGGTTATACCATCACAAAACAACATTTTTATACCAAAAAGTAGGGTTTTTGGTGAGCTAGCAATGTCTCACGCCCATGAGACACCTTACATGGGCGTGACATGCAAATAATGTCATGCCTATGACAAGTGTGTCATGGGCGTGACACACTTCTCATGGATGATAAGTGTTAATTGCATCATGTTTTAGGGCATAGTTTGATTTAGCCGTTAATTCGATCATTTAGTATATGTTTAGGTTAGAATTGTGTTATTTTGTTAATTATTTGTGTTTTAACTACAAACAGATGCGCAGACACTCAAAAACATCAAGTTCCGAGAGATTTTTTGGACCTTTCAAACCTCAAAAAAACCATAGGGCTGCTCAAAACACATATGATATTTAAAGAACAAGACAAAGAGGCAGAGAGGCTTTGGCATCAGCCACTTTTGAGAAACCCTAAAGAGAATTCATCGAGAGATTGAGAAAGAGAAAAAGGAAGAGAGAAGTGGAGAAGAAGATGACTCGACGTACTTCCCAGATCAGGAGTTTCCCGATGTCACTGCCTCCCATCATCCTTTTAGATCGTATTTCCTGTTTATTTTCAATTTTATTATCGTACAGGATTGGGAATAATAGTTTGATGATTGGATTTTTGAATGTAAAGATGTTCTAAACTCACCTTTGGAGTTTTATCTTTGAATTAATGAAATATGAATGTTTATGTGTTTATTGGATTTATTGTGGTTTACTTCTACAAATGCATAATTCGATAATAAACTGAGATGGAGAATCAAATAAAAAATAATTAAATTGGACTAACAAGAGTTAGGTGATTTAATAGAATAAGAATTAAATCAAATCGGTGAATTATGCAAAGAGAGATCTTGCAAAGGTTTCTGATAGTTTATTAGACAAGTTCAGAACTAATTAGGATTTTGGATATGTTGTTAATTGAGAGATTGCAACGTCCACAATCTTTGATTAGGGTTTATAATTTAGGGTTAATGGTTATAACGCGAGAGAGGTAATCAACCCTAGGATCATCTAGAACCAACAATCCAGTATTTTATAATCAGTTAGGTTAGCATTAAGGATAGGTAAAATTTCCATTCTCTTAATTGGTAAATCCATTAGGTTAATTTTTGGGTTTGTGTTTCAACTACTGAATTGTTAATATTTTCGTGATTGATTCTTAATTTGATTGACTGAATTGAATTATCATTTTATTTTCGTTATATTTTGAATTTCTGTGATTTGTTTTGGCTTTAAATTTTAGGATTAGATTATCCCTCCTTAAGGGATCAACGATTTAGGTACTACGCTAACGAACTGTGCACTTGCAAATTAGGAGGGTATTTATTAAAACTTATAGACATAAAAAATTAGATCAAGTTTTTGGCACCACTATTGGAGAGGTGTAGATTAATCTAAATTCTTGTAGTATAAGGTTTTTGTGAAAAAAAGATGGGCATAAAATAAACAGCACATTAACTTGGATATCACTAGATAACAATGAGTAATCTCAAGAGTTGAACGTTAAAAAGAGATGGAAAGAACAATGGTAGAGGAAATACATCATAGAGAGTGACAGACCCTTATGGACGTCGTGAGGTCACAACTCAATGCCCATTGTCAAGGGATTACGCGACCATTAGTGAAAGTGAATATGTTCGAGATCAAATCATCACAGCTAAACATATTACAAACCAATGTGCAATTCTATAGGTTAGCCAATGAGGATCCCAATGCTCATTTAGTTAATTTCTTAGAAATTTGTGATACCTTTTGACATATTGGGATGTCGAAGGATGCTATTAGGATGAGGCTCTTTCCCTTTACACTTAAGGATCGAGCGAAGGCTTGGTTAAATTCTCTCCACCAATCCAACTTCATAACTTGGGAGTAATTGTTGCGAGTTTTTCTAGATAAGTATTTCCCTCTAAACAACACAATAAGACTAATAAAGGAAATTATCAATTTCTAGCAAAATGACGGGGAGTCTTTATATGAAGCGTGAGAGTGGAATAAGGAGTTACAAAGGAGTTGTCCTTATCATAACCTACCTAATGAATTCCTATTGCAAACCTTCTGCACTGGAGTTAATCTACCCACAAGGAGTACCATAGACACAACTGCTGGAGGATTATTCATGAGGAAAATAGTTGAAGCCGCACACGATCTGTTAAAAGACATGGCATACACTAGTTGTCTTTGGACATTATAACGAAGTAGAAAGCAGTCAACCTTTTGGAACCCAGGAGGAATGATTGTTGCTATAAATTCAATGACAACATTGCAGGCTGAGATTGACAACCTAACTAAGTAATTGAATAGCCTAAAAGTCACCTCTTCCTCTCCAATCACAACAATGCAGCATAAATATGAGTCATGTGGACAAGAGAGCTATATCACAGCTGATTGCTTCTCAGAGGAAAACAACAACGTGGAGTAATTCAACTTTAATGGAGCACAAGTTAGTTGGGGAGATATCAATCCTTATTCCAGCACATACCAGTCAAGGGGGCATAACCACCCAAAATTTTATTAGTCTAACAATACTGAGATTCAGTTAAGACATCAAGGGTCACATGGATATCAACAAGATAAATACAGTGACTATGATTCCAAACTATACAAGATCATGGACAAGCTCATAAGTATGGATGAGGCCCAGAAGAGGTTAGAAGAGCAAATTAACCAAGTAACAAGGACTTATGCCTCTTCTATTCTTAGCCTGAAGGTTCAAGTGGAATAGCTTGCCAATGTGTTAGCTACAAAAAGTGTGGGAAGTCTTTCAAGCAACACGGAAGTATATCCAAGAGAGCAAGTTAAGGCTATCACACTTAGGAATGGGAAAGAGTTAGGAGAACTAACAGATAGACCAGCTGAAACTCAGTCTATAGAAGACCAAGAGAAGCATAAAAAGGATGAAGAAAAAAATGAGGACCCTCCCTAGGTTCCTCCTCTGCCTTACCCACCGAGAATACCATTCATAAGAGTTAATGATGTTGAATCTTCAAAGGAGCATAAGGATGAAGAACATATGACAATGGAGATCGAGTTCGAAGAAGCTATAAAAGTCTCTATTCGTGAAGCAAAAGAAGAAGAAGAAAAGGGAGTGATTAAAGAAGAATAAAAGCAACTTACCCTTTTACTAAACAAATTGCTAAACTTAATAGAAGATTCAAGGAGTTTTGTTATTCCCTATATTATTGACAGTTTGTTAGTGAAAAGGACATTACCGAAGTTAATTAGTTTTCATAATTTTATGAATATTTTCCTTGTGGTCATTTTGAAATTTATAGCTTACTTACAGGCCATAAAACTGATGTTGAACGAAAAGGGTGGAAGCAAGCCTCTTATAATTGATCCTGGTTAAGTTTCCAATGATAGACGATCAAGCTAATGGCCATAAATTAGTACGTTAGTAGTTAGGTTTAAATTGTTTCATAGTTAGATTATTTTTAAATTTCATAAATAAGTTCTTAATGATTTGGAGTGTTTTGGAGTACTAACTCTCTTACTCTTTTAATGAAATTATAAGATAGGGCAACAATTTCGTGCATCAAGCACATTTGATCTCTACCTCCGACACATCACCACCTCAGTCACCCTGATGAGTTCATGTTCTAACCCTTCTCTTTTCATTTTTGTTAGTATTTTCTTCTTATATTTTTTCGTATTATTTATTTTTTTCAATGGTGTGTTTGTGTACCCTTCTCACATTAAGGACAATATGATGTTCAAGTGTAGGGAGGGTTGTGTGTTTTGCTTTGAGTGTCAATTTTGCATATTGTTATGTTAGTGTGTTTAGGTTACATATTGTGAATTGTGTGAATGCATCAATGGCTAAGACTTAATGGGATAGATTTATCCTTAAACATATCCTTTTAAGTTGCGAAGATTTATTAGCATGTGAATTAGTGACCTAAGTTACTTGGGGTTAAATATGTTAGTTAATTAAGATACGATGTTAGTCCATTCACCCTAGGATTTTTCCATACTCATTTATAATTTTAATCCAACCAAATAAGTGGAATTATTAGTACATTTTCATCAGAATGATTAGCTAAAGCAATAAGGTGGGAAAAATTTTGTGTTAAAAAAAGAGTTGTATAAATTTTAACTAAAACAATTATTTTACTGACCTTCAGGTTATGAATAGAGTTAGTAGCCAGTTAATAATTTGATGTAGCTGAGTAATCAGATTGACACACATCACAAATGTATGTCTTCATGTAAAAAAGCCATAATGAAATTCCGACCAAGCAACTTAATAACAACATGACTTAGTTGAGTAACCAGATAAACATTCATCACAAATGTTTGCCTCCGTATTAAAAGACTAGGTTCATGTCCTTAAAGAAAAAAATCTACAAAAAGAATGTTTTTCAAATAAAAACCTACCAAACTTGTTAGTAGCTTGATTTTTTCATGAAAACCTACTAAGGAATAGATACACTTTTGTTTTGACTAAATGATTATCAATGTGTGTGTATAAGTGATAGGGGTGAATAGACTCAACATTAAAACTTTGATTAGTATTTATATTTAGTCCAAGGTGCTTAGATGCAGATTTCTCTTGTTAATAAGTTAGAACAACTTTGATGATTGTGTTTAAAGTTGAATTTGTCTCGCGAAATTGAAGCCATTGTCTCATTACTACATTATGTGCTTTGTGTTGTTTGTTGTTTTGTTTGCTTGAGGACAAGAAAACCTTTAAGTTTGGGGATGTCAATAAGTATAAACTACATCATGTTTTAAGGTATAGTTTGATATGTGTTTAGCTGTTAACTTGATCATTTAGTATGTGTTTAGGTTAGAATTGTGTTAATTTGTTAATTATTAGTGTTTTAAGTGTTTTATGGGATAGTACAAGCTTTTGTCCTTAAATATTATGTTTTTGAGGTACCTTGATGTGTTTGTTAGTATTTCAGGGTCAACATCGAAGAACAAAGAAGTTTAGGAGATGTTTGGGCCGAAATAATGACCCACAATCGTGGCACAACAAGCCATGATCATGACAGAAGCATCAGAGTTAGCCCACGATCATGACAAAAGCCTAGGACATGGCCCATATCCTAGCCTTCTATCAAGATTGTGGCCTGCATGCCACGATCTTGACAAAAGGCTTAGATGTGGACCACGATGGTGGCTGTGTCGTGTAGACTCGCAGACACTAAAAAACGTCAACTTTTTAGGGATTTTTGGGACCTTTTGGACCAAGAAAAACCTTAGGGATACTCAAAACACATAGGATATTTAAAGAACAAAACAAAGAGGCAGAGAGAAGGGGAGAAGAAGCTGACTCAATGTGCTTCCCGGATTAGGAGTTTCCGAACGTCGCTGCCTCCCATCATCCATTTAGATTGTATTTCCTATTTATTTTCAATTTCATTATTGTACAGAACTAGGTAATAGTTTTATGATAGATTTTCAATGTTCATATGTTCTAAAGTCACCTTCATAGTTTTATCTTTGAATTAATGAAATCTAAATGTTTATGTGTTTATTGGATTTGTTGTGGTTTAATTTTGCAAGTTCATAATTTGATAATAAACTGAGAGGGTAAATCGAATGAAAAATAATTAAATTGGGCTAATGAGAGTTAGGTGATTTAATAGAACAATAATTAAATCAAATCAGTGAATTGTACAAAGAGAGATCAGTGTACGAAGAGAGATCTTGCATAGGTTTTCGATAGTTTATTAGACAACTTCAGAACTAATTAGCGTTTTGGATAAGTTGTTAATTGAGAGATTGCAACTTCCATAATCTGAGTAGGGTTTGCAATTTAAGGTTAGTGGTTATAATCAAGAGAGAGTAATCAACCATAGGATCATCTAAAACCAATAATTCAGTAATTCAAATCAGTTAGGTTAGAATTAAAGCTAGGTAAAATTCCCTTTCTCTCAATTAGTAATTCACTTGGGTTGATTCTTGGGTGTGTGTTGCAACTACTGAATTATTAATATTTTCGTGATTGATTCTTAATTTGATTGATTGAATTTGATTCTCATTTTAGTTTTGTTATATTTTGAACTTCTACGATTTGTTTTGGCCTGAGATTTTAGGATTAGATCACCCTTCCTCGTGGGATCGGCACCTTAGGTACTACGCTAATGAACCTTGCACTTGTGGATTATCGAGGCTATTTATTAAAACTTACACACTTCAAACACCCAATCAATAGCCATGAAAATTTTGTCATTGTCGTGAGATGCATCTTATGGCCATGACTTGTGCTAATCTTCATTCCTTTTGGTATTTTCTTGTCTCCACTTGCTCTAATCCTTCTCATTCTTGATACATAAAGATAAGTGACTGTGAATCTTCAGAAAATGGCTCAAACATAGTGCTTTCGACTCACTTTAGCTTTTTCGCTTTCGAATTGTACCTGAAAACAAATATGAACTAAAGTAAATGTCTTAAGCATTTTATATTATTAAACACTAAGTGTTATGGAATAAATGTATAATCAATTAAGCACATATCACATATATCATCTTAACTTCTGAAATAAGACCTCAGGTCTACATTACAAGCAACCACAAACAAATAATTCTCACAATTTTACAATCCTAAAAATATTACGAGATCACACTTTTAAACCCTTTACAAAAAAATTTAAACCATATATACAAGTAACTAAGCCAATTTCATGAAAACACATACATAGAAAAATAACATAAACACAGTAACACCTGACGATATAAATAATTCTGTAATGGGATCCAACTATTGTAGCACCTGTATGCATATTTGGGGTGGTTTATTTAAAAACACAAAAATAGGGGTGCGCTAAACGAGTTCAATGAGTGTTAACTTTTCTATACGAACCATATTTAACAATTTAAACCTGCCTAAAACAATTTCATTTCATTTCTTATGATACAATACCAATATAAATATATGTTCTTTTTAAAATCAAATCTCTTAAGTTACTTTTAAAGTAAATTGTAGCGACATCATTATTGTCATGAACTTTCTTACACGAAATAGCCCACCTTTAACTTCTTTGTCATATGGTACCTTTAGGCATAAATTCATAGAGTTGGCTTTGCATCGCTTACGCATAATTGGTTAACCACTAATTACGGAGCTGGTTCTATAATGCTTACCCATACTACGTTAACTGCTAGACCTCGGTAGTTACGAAGTTGGTTTTGCATCGGTTACCAGTAACTGGTTAACCATTAATTATGGAGCTAGCTCTACATTGCTTACCCACACTAGGTTAACAACTATACACTGATAGTTACAGAGCTAGTTTTACATTGGTTACCCACAATTGGTTAACCACTAGTTACATAATTGATTTTACATCGCTTATCCATACTAGGTTAACAGCTATACATTAGTAGTTACAAAACTAGCTCTGCATCACTTACCCGTAACTGGTTAACCATTAGTTATAGAGCTAGTTCGACATCACTTCCCTACACTAGGTTAACAGCTATATATTAGTATAATAACATGTATAAAACCTCATGGTGTACCATAGGTTAAAACTCATTTCCTTTTTATCAACTAATAACATAATTTCAATGTAACTTCAAATCGTATGAAATTCAACTTTCAAACTTCAATTCATATATTGCTAAAACATAAACTTATACTAGCAATATTGACTTGAAATATATTAAAATTCATAATCATACAATTTAAAATCACATGTCATCAATTTTTTTATAAAGAATTTATTCATATAAAACAATTAAAATACACTCGCAACTTGCTAATTTCCTTTTCACTACTTCGAAATTCTTCAATTGGCTTTGTTTTTGATCCAAAAACCTAATACAAATACATTCAACTCCTTAACACTTTTCTCAACTAAATAAAACATAAACTATTTCAACTTCATTAATTTCCACATACACTCCATATACTAATTTTTTCCAAATAATAACATAACACTATTTAATACTTCCAATGCCACAAATACTCTTAATAACCATCCTTAATCACATTCACATGGTCATTACATCATAACCATACTTTTATACCTAAAATGCCTTTAAGGCTAAACTAAACATATTTTACATTAAAATTTTCCAATTAAATCCCATTTGATTTCTAACACTTAACATCAATCAAAATTCAATCCTAATACACACATTTAAGCTATAAAATCTCATTAACAAAATTTTACACAATCATACACCCTTGGTCAAAATTCAACCAAAACCAATTCCAAATCAATTCCTTTTCACTTCTTTACTTCACTAGCATCAAAATCGTATTATGAACATCATAAAACATCATAATAGCATTTCAGATCATATCACACTAAAACCCCTAATCAAAAAACCCTAACCTTAATCAATTCTTTCAAGCTTGATTTCTTAGTTTACTTTCTTGATTTCAACCCTCTACTCTTTTAAAAACCTCCATTGATCCCTCTCAAAAACCCACAAAACATAGTAGTTTAAGCTAGGAAAACTTATCACTTGTTTCTTCAATCTCTTGGGTAAATGGATAAACACGTAGACTTAATCAAGATTTCTACAAATCCTACTCCGAATCTATAAAAAACCAGCTACCTCTTCTTCCTCTTCTCCTTGACCAACGTGTTGGGTTTTGATCTTACATCACATGCATCAAAAATAGAAAACAATAATGGAAGTATAAAAAAGCCCAAAAAGCCAAGAACTTTTAAGCGCCATTAGATGTAACTTTAACAAAACATGAACTTAAGATGTGTATCTTACAATCTCCTTCATTCTTCCTTATCTTCACCTCGTCGGGTTGTCATAAACCACAACGACCAAAGGAGGACATTTATAATGATATCCCCATGAAGAGCGAAGCCTGAAACCTTGTAGGAAGAATGGCTAAAACACACACAAAGTGCTAGCTTTGTGATGTATTCTTTGAGAGAATATTTTTAGAAAATGAGAGAAGATGATGAACACTTTACCAAAAAGTCTCTTGTTTTCACACAGCACTTGCATGAAAATTGATGTTTCTTATACCCTTTTTCCTTCCTCTAGCCCTCAACATCAGTGAAGAGTTAGTGGGAGTTAAGTGTCTTCTAATCCCACTTAATTTGGCATGAAACTTCCACCCCTTCTTTAAAGGGTAATTTTTGTCATCTTGCATATTAAAGTTAAGTGGCTTTTAATCCCACTTAATTTGGCATGAAACTTCCACCCCTTCTTTAAAGGTAATTTTTGTAATCTTGCTTATTAAAGGTAATTTTGTCATTTTACCTAATAAACAAGATTCATATGTTTCATATTATTCACAATCAAATGACCCTAAACTACCACACTTGTGTAGCTTAGTCATGCATCTCTCATATCATGGATCCCCATCCAAAACCATTTTGCTGATTGTTTGTATCTTTAATGCGTGTTACTCATTAGGTTCCTAGTTATGTTGACCACTTGAATTAACACTTAATTCAAGAAAGTCATGAGTGGTATCTAGCAACACATCATGACCCTCAACTGACCGAAAAGTCAGTTGTTTGGCTATAAACCCTTCCATAGACAATGTTCACGAGCAATTCATCCTTTCACCATCTATACGCCACTTGGTTCAGAGTATGGTTAAAGTGTCAACTCCTACTAGACTGATTACATCACATCTAGCCCAAGTGATGTTAGTTCTTGTCCTCGAGGCTCGTTCCTCGATTGGATATGTCATTGAAGACTATCTTCATGACATTTCCATTATGGCCAGAGATTCTTGAGTAATGATACTCACAAGAGGCTGTGGGTACCATCTTCGTCTATCAGGAGTGGTGAATCATAAATTGGCTACTCAATTATCTTCGAATACCTCAAGTTGTACCCAATCACCACCCTATAAGCAAACTATAAAAGGCAATGAGGAATGGAGTAAAAGTATAGGAATAGTATCCAAGATATCCTTGAGCACCTCAAGTCTAAAGATATTTGCACTATTGCTATGATGAAACTATCATTAACACTATAATGGATTATCCATATGATTGCCTCATGACAAGTCATCCAATGTACTTACTACTCTTAGCAAGCATCTACTTGTTAACTCTAAACAACTAATGCTTACAGCTTATGAGATCCACTGCTTGATCTAATCAAGGAGCATAAAATGTGCTAGTCAGTCCAGATTAATAATGTCCTATCTTATTAATCCTATAACTAGGGATAATTTAGATACTAACATAATTACACATAATAAGAATCTCATTATCATGATCTCATCATAATTTCCTTCATGTTATATATTGTGTCTCATTAACTCGATTTAAGATCACTATCAATTCATAAAGAACATGAACATTAAATTAACAAAAAGCCTTTTTATTAATAAAAAAGATTTATACAATAAGTGCTAAAGGTAATTGCCTTTAGAGCACTTCTCTAGCATAACATTTCTCCTTGGTCTCTTTTCTTTTTTCTTTTTTTTTGTTTTTGCTCTCTCACGGCTACTCTCACGTTAACTCACTAAAAGAAGTAACTTATGTCTTAATTCATGCTTTTTATTCTCTTTAATGCTTTACACGTGTCACTTTCCTATTGGTTATTTCTAATGACTCATCACACACAAGCCATTCTCTCAATGGTCATCTCTAATGACTTATCACACGCATGTCATTTTCTCATTGATCATTAAGTGTGACTCGTTAATCCATTAATACCATTTTATGAAAAAGACCAAACTGCCCTTTAATAAGTTTAGTTCACTTATTTACCGAATTAAATTATGAAAATATTCCACAACCGCCTTATCATCAAATTGACTATGAATACTCTAATTAGCGTCAATAATTATAGATTGAATGCTTTCGAAAATTTCCAATGGGTTCATAATCATTAATATATATTTTTTCCATAAAGGGCATTTTAGTCCAATAATTTTCAATTACCCAAATTCTATTCAAACAACCTCCATTTTGTCGTTTCAATTCCTAGGGACTCTAATCCTAATTTTAAAGTTTTTCATCATATTTCAAAATTGTCCATTAACTTTTTCGGTTGCCTAAAGAATTTTTGGATTGAATCTGGAAATTACTGAATTTCATGGAAATCGTCTAGATTTCATTCAAAAGTGTCACCTAAATCTCCAAAGCACATTTTAGGGCTTTTAAAGCTTGTTCGAACTCATTCTATAGCTTTTTAGAGTTTTCAAAAATTTTCCAAAATTTTTTGATCAAGTCCAAAACCATCTCCAGTCTATCTATGATGCTATAAATTACTCTCCAAAATTTTTTGATCAAGTCCAAAACCATCTCCAGTCTATCTATGATGTTATAAATTACTCTAGCATACCATCAATGGGTATACTCTATAAAATTTATGTACAACACATTACATAGCACCATAATCAAAATAGCATATTACATAAGGAACTCAAATTTGAACACATGCATACCCAATTAAATAGACATAGTTTTTGGAATCAATAATTGTTCCAAAACAACCAATTTTCCTAATCATATGCAAACCGTTGGGACATCGCCACTGCCTCCATTTGCATCTATGTTCTCTTGAAGACTTGAGGAAGCTTTACAAAACGCAAAGTATATACAATCAAGTGTCCATCTAATAGCTTCCTAACAAAAAATGAGATACATATAATAATGAAAGAGAGCTAATTCGAATAATGCTAAAAACCTTAAAGAAGAAGATTAGCCATTAAAGGCAAAGGGTAATTAGACTTTGATAAGGAGATTTGTTGTCAATCGATATGTTCTTCATCAAGGAGATTTTTGCCACATTCATCCCATTGAAGCTCATTTTTTGCATCGAAAACCATTCTCCATGTCGACATTCCATGATGAATTTATGTAAATAGTTTGACTATGAAAAGTCAATAGAAGACTTCGTATTTGAATGTTCCAACATTTTAGCAATGTTAATTTTATGATCTATTTACTGAGATTACTTCATATGATAAGGTTAAAAATGCTAATTATGTATGTACTATGTTTAGGGGATTCATAATTAACTATGCTTTCCTTTAAATTCATTATTCTGATACAAATAACTGGTTCCATCGAGCCCCTCATTAGATATGGAGAGAGCTATTGTGATGGAATGCAAAACAAAATGAAGTACATAAACATCTCCTGCAAAATTTAAATGCTTTAATAGACCTTTCATCAAATAGTTAGCAGGCTTTCCTCAAACAAGCATAGAAGGTGGAAAAAAAATGTCAACCTATACACAATCAACATAGAAACACAATTCACCATCTTCCAAACACAAACACAAATAAAACCATACACCATAAGTAGATTAAAAAATCCACATAAGCTCCAAAACGTAGTAGAAAAATAGAACACAATAAGGAGGGATCTTGAAAACAGTTTAGAATAATAGTACCAATACAGGATATGACGTTTCTTTGTTAGCGACAACCACAACACAAGTGACCACCACAATAGAGGAGACGATGCTTCTTCAATAGTGAACCAAGAGGAAATGCGACGGCTAACACGAAAATGAAGAGAGCTTTGTTTTGGTTTTAATAAGTAATTGAAAATGACATCATTTGTTGTTAAACAAAGCGACGTTGTTTTTTATTAATTTAAAATAAATATAAAATTTGACAACGATTCAAAAAACCATCAGCAAATGGTGGGCCATTACAATTCGGCTTGACCTTTTGCATTTGACAATTACTTATTAACACCAAAATAAAACTCTCTTCATTTTTGTGTTAGTCATCGCTTACAACTATTCAAGGGATCGCCTCCAGCATCTTCTGCCATGTATGTATGTATGTTTTAACTAAAGTTTAATGTGTAGTGAAATGATTGCTTATCACATACACAGCAAACCAAATTTACTAGAGTTATGATTGGATATAGAAAACGTATATGCAAAACATTAATTAGTTACCATGTATTTGGTGGAGTTGACTTTTCAAACTCTCAATTTCACATGTGTTACATATATAATAAAACTTTCAATTAAGTCCTTAAGCTTTTTAAATTTTTAATTGAATAAACAATCTTTCAAAACTTCAGCTATTTTTGTAAATGGAATCTTTACTATTAATAATATATAGGTGTCTAATTAAAAATTTTCTATACTGCAATCTAACCATAACCACTAATTTTCTAGTAGGCATCTATATATCATGAACAACAAAGATTAGGTGAGTCAAATCAACCTATTACTAACAAAACTAATCATTACAAAATAGTTGACTTTTAGCTACATTTTATTTGGTGATGATTTTCAAATTTTGGGGTCGATTTTTAATAACGTCACCGAAAGATAATCTTTTAAGATGTTTTATAGAATCTTCGCTAAATGCATGTATTTGGTGATAATTTATTGGTAATAAGACAAGCCTTTTGTGATAATTTTGTCAATGGTCATAAAAAGCTAGACATTTGGAGATGAATTTTTTAAATCTTCACATTCAAACAACAAAATCAAATGTAATATTATTGACATTGATTCTAAGGTTTAAAAATAAATTTATCTATCAAAATTGTCAAATTGTTTCAATAATTTATAAAACTATAAACTCAAAATTAATTAATATTACATAGATTTATACATTTTCATTTTTTCTTTTAAATTATATGATTTGACATTTTTTATAGGTCATAAAATTTCCAAATAGTTTTAACATGAATTTTGCTATATAATGATTATATATGATTCTTATAAAAAAATAAATATTAAAATATGGTAAGTAATACAAGAACTTAGTTAGAAGTTTAACAATTCCTATAGACAAGATAATAAATAAATTTTCACATATATTCCATCGAAAAGGAAAAGAAATAATTATTTATTTGGATTCCATGTGAAATGCAACTTGGTAGAAAAGGTAAAGGAGTTCCCTATGTCTGGATTCGCAAGAAGGCTCCTTTCACTTTTGACTGCATCAATGAAACAGTCAAAAATCTGTCCAAGGTTTTGGTTTACTAACACCCTCTTCCAACAACTTCTTGGCTTTAACTAAACTACTAGAAGACACAGTGAATGTTAGAAATTAATTCAAATTTTAGAATTGTTAAAATTCCTTTAGAATAGCTCTTAGTTTATTTTTTAATCTGGCAGATTCTATAGGATAGTTTCTTGATTTTATTATATTTTATTATGATCAAAATATTTGATTTTGTTGAAGATTTACTTTGATTTTCAGTTTATTTGTAAGCCTATATAAAGGCATGATAAGATATAATAAATGGATGAGTTAAGTTGCAAAGTTGCATCCCAAAAATTCCAACATGGTATCAGAGCCATAGATCCTTGAGGGATTGTGAGATTGAGAGATTAAAAAAAAAATCTTCCAATGACTGCTAAAAACAAAGTAGAGTCAAGTGATAGCTTTGATGATAGTGATTCTGAGGAATCATCCGATGAAGATGAGGGTGCCACTGCAAAGGTTGCCAAGAAGGTTCCTGATGTAGCCGCAGAAGAAACTTTTTTTTGTAGGTTGGTGAGAAAGTGCATCAACAATAGTAAGATGATGAGAAAGTGCATCATGCAGTGAAGAGAAGGTGCTTCACAAATAAGAAGTTTAGAGAGAAGTGCTCTAACGATTACAGGTTGGTGAGAAGTGCATCAACAGGTTGGTGAGAAGTGCATCAACAAGATGAAGAGAAGTGCTTCACAAAATATTTTAAAGATGGAGAAAAGTGCTCCAGAAAATTTGAATTAAGAGGGAATGTTGGAAATTAATTCAAATTTTAGAATTGTTAAAATTCCTTTAG
>JAOQMS010000006.1:18460801-18471245 GCA_027563885.1 Erythroxylum longipes | reverse complement strand
CCATTTATTTAAAAGAGACTTTAATAGCTTATTAACTCAATTATAAAAATGTCACCCACCTTAATTTCCTTGCTTAAAAAGTTGCTCAAATGTGCCTCTCCTGTTACTCTTATTGCCTCTCTTGAATTTCTTCAACATTTACGAAAATCCTAAATCAATAGACATTCAAATTGGAAAACCCAAAGAACTAAAAGCATGAAATTGATCCTAGAATACTTAAATCGATTCATTTCCCAATCTCTTTGAACCAAAACTCATCCAAAAATCCAAAAGACTTAACATGAACTTACCTTGAATCTTCACCAATCAAAGAGATGTCTGGCTCAAAAGAGAACTCTTCTCTTCCTCTATCTTTTTCTCTTCTTAAACAACACCAAAACCACTCTTGAATACAAAGAAAAGATGAAACCTAGATTGCTCTTCTTTCTTCCCCCTCTTGTCTCCTTATATGACACTCTCTCTCTTCCTTTCTTCAATTCACGTTTTTCTCTCTTCTAATTTCAGGAGAAGTCTTCTTTCTTCCTTTTTCTACTCTTAATGCTTGCACAATGTCCATTTTGGCCTTACTTAAAAATTTATGTTCTTTCATCCTTAAAGGACTTGCCTAAATACCCCTTATGCCAATTTACCACCTTAAACTTTAATTCCCTTAACCTATATCATATTATCTTACCCACATTAACATGCTAATTAACTCCAAGGTAAAATAATATAACAAGACCCCAAAAGAAACTAATCATGCTTATTTATCAAAAATAAGTAAATAAATTTCGAGGACCAACATTCTTCAATAAGTCCAACACATTACTCCAAGCCTTGAATCTTCATTATAAACCTTAGTGAATTGTTCCAAGTGTTTTAGCTTCTTCTCTTGCATATAGACCCACCATTAGATTGTTAAGAACCTCTTTAGTATGCTTAGCCCGTAACCTTGTCATTGTACCTTTAAGATTTTCCAATGGATATTTTTCCCTAATATCACTTTGTTGAGCTTATTTAAGTGTTTCTCCTTACTGCCCAAGCTCTCCAACACGTCCACATCCCAATCCTTCTGTTTTGCCTAAAGCCACTTGTGATGCTTGATCTTCATCATGATTCCCCATATGCAGTATGGAACACTGAATTAGATAAACCACACGTATGATGCATTTAACCTAAGAAACAAAACGTATATAACTTAAATGGCTAAGTCAAATGGTATAAGGAACCAAATTTGAACAATTGCATACTTGATTGAATAGACATAGCTTTTGGAATCAACGACTATTCCAAAACAACCAATTTTACTAATCCTGTACGGATCATTGAGGCATTGCCACTGCCTCCATTTTTATCTATGTACAATCAAACATTCATCTAATAGATTCCTAAGAGAAAATGAGATATGGATAATAAAAAAGAGAGTTAATTTGAATAATACTAAAAACCTTGAAAAAGAAGAAGATTGGCCATTGAGGGAAAGGGTTGATTAGACTTTGATATGGAGATTTATTATGAATCGATATGCTCTTCATTAGGGAGAATTTTGCCACATTTCTCCCATCGGAGCTCATTTTTTTCATTGGTAACTAGTGACCATGGCGAAACACCAAGATCCTCCTTAGATGTGGAGAGAGCTACTGTGATGGAATTCAAAACAGAATGAAGTACATAAACATCCCCAGTAGAAGTTAAAAACTCTAAGAGAAGTTTCGTCAAATAGTTAGTACGCTTTCCTCAAACAAGCATGGAAGGTGGGAAAAAATTTCAACTTATATATAACCAACAAAGAAACATAATTCACCATCTTCCAAACACAAAAAATGACCCATACACCATAAGCAGAACATAAAACCCATATAAACTCCAAACTTTAGTAGAAAAACATAACACAATAAGGAATAATTAAACTTCCTGATACGTTAGGTCTACTTGCCCTACAGATGTGGAACTAGGTTGGAAAGCCAAATGGCCCTATGAGAGCTTATAGCAGTTCTATTTTTAGCTTAAATATAGGCCTTGTTAAGCCTTTCTATATGAAGGAAAAGGAAAGGAAAGGAAGGATCAATAGGATAAGATATCTATATCAAAACTCTTTTCTATGAATATAGTTGTTAAAATGAAGGCAAAGATGCTTTTTCTAAGAGTAAGGTCAATATTTTGGAGCATTATTTTTCTAACGATTCCAAAAGCTGAGATGTAAAGGACCTTTTAGATTTAACAATTTTCTTATGAATGTAAACGGTTTCCAAAAGGCTTTGAGAAGAGTTTTAGAGGGATTTATCCTTAGTACTCAATAGTTCATATGTGTTTAATTTCTTAAAGCTATTAGGAAAGAATTGAAGTTGCTTAATATTCAAAAAGGAAAGTAGTAAGCAAAGAAGAAGCTTCTTTCTATCCAAGCCTTACTTTTTACAAATGCTAGTGATTCACTATAACTATTTGCAATCTGCCAAAAATCACTTTAGTCTTTTTAAGGGGAAAAAGGGCCTAGTGTGAATTGGATTAAAGATGGAGATTGACACACAAAATTTTTCTTTAATTCTATAATGGCTAAAAGGAATTCAAATAGAATATGTGTTATTCTCACTAAGGATGGTAGAATTGTAAAGCAATAAAAGGATCTCCTAATGGAAGCTAAGAGATACTTTAGTAGCTTCTATGGCAGTTCCCAGTTAACTACATCTTCCCTTCAATTTGTGTGCTCTTCGCATCCAAAAGGTTGATAGAGGAGGAAGCTACAAATCTTATTGTACTAGTAGATGATAGTAAAATAGAAAGACCCTTATTTGGATGAAGCCTAACAAAGCTCTTAATCCTATTGGCCTTAGTGGTTACTTTTTCATAAAACCTAGATAAAAATTGTCTCTATAGTTAAAGGTGATATTGTGGAATTTTTCTCAAAAGTATATTAAAGAAGTTTAATAAAATCCTTACATGCTTATGTGCAAAAATGTATAATATGTCCTCCTCTGAGTATTATAAACCTATTTCATGCTCTAATTTTCTTTATAAGGTAATCTTTAAAATCATTACAAATAGGTTTAAATTAGTTATAGGTTCTTTAATTAGTGAAAATCATAATGCTTTCATGAAAGGGCAACAGATAGGGGATAACATCTCAACTGTCTAAAGCTTTAAAAGGTTATTCTAGGACGACATCTCCTACAAATTTTTCAATCAATACTGATTTTAAAAAGTTTTTTATTATATAGAATAGAAATTTGTTCTACAGTTACTGGACATGAGGGGGCTTCTTTGTTAACTCTATGAAAATAGAGTTAATTGAGCCATTTGCATGTCTAGTTCTTGGCATTTCATGCATAATTAATTATCCTTTTATACTCTTTTGGAATGTTTTAAGTTAGTTTTGTTTAGTGGTGACTTATTCAAATTCCAAGTAAATCAGTGATTTCGACCGGTCATGGGAGCAAATTACAACCGGTCGTATTGAGGATAATCTAAAGACTGATCTTGTGGATCACAAGGATCGATCGGATCAACCACCAAACTAAGGAATGCAAACAGAAGCCTCAAAGACCTGTCAGGACTCTATTCATGATCGATCCTAATTAGAGAAGGCTGCATATAAAGGTTTAAGATCATTCGACCTGAAAGGGAAGACCGATCGAAATTCAGCGAGGAAAAACACCTAAGTCCTATGATGGTCATGATTAATTTAAAGATAGGTAGAAATTGAGAGCTTTCATACAGAAACACCAAAGATCAGTCAGAGCACATGAGAAGGTTGTTCAAAAGTTCAAACAAGAATCAAAGAGGAGGCAGAATGTTCCAGGATCGGTTGGCCGTAAAGCCAGGGCTGGTCGGCAAATTAGAGAATCAAAGGGTGATGCGATTCAAGGTTTCAACTGATCGGAAGGAATCATTAACTATTGGTCAAATAAGCAGGCACGCTCGAAGGCTAATTTGTCCTTAGAGTCTCATCGGTTGGAGACATATTTTTGAACAGTCAGCCATACGATATTTATAAACAGATTAAGCAACAAATTAGGATATCGCAGATAGTTTCAGATAGATTTAAATTTTCAATTTTCTTTTCTCCTGTACTTGGAAAAATTTTGGGGTCATCAGTCCTTGATTCTCAGGTACAATTTCATTATTTTATTGTTTGATTTATTTAGATCTAGTATAAATGTCTAGATTTTTTTACAGTTGGCAATCTGTGTTTCAATTGAGAGTAACTAAACTCCTTCTTTAGGTTTTAAATCTAATGTATTGGATTTGATTATTTTCCCTTAATAAGATTTACCAGTTATTTGTAGATGTATTAATTTATTCTTATTGCAATGCAAATCTGATCAATTTGCAATTTCTTGAATCATAATTGAATTGATAAAGGAGATTAAGATTAGAAAAATAAACAATTGACCTAAGATTAGTTAACTTAATAATTAGGTAAGAATTAATTCACACTCGGGATAGGAATATACTCAAGGGCCTTAGGTATTTAATTAGGTTTGGTTCTTATCAATTTGATTATTTTAATACTAGCATAGGCATATAGCTAGTATTTGAAATTGAGTTAGAGTTGTTATTAGCTTGGAAAAGAAATAATGGTATTATTAAAACTTGGATAATTGACGCATCCTGGAGATCACTGGTTGATTTAAAGGAGAATTAAGCACTTCCAATACTGATGTTGTAAAGCCTAGTTTAGTTCCCTATTTGTTGTTATTTATATTATTTTATTGTTATTGCAAACAAACCCAATCGTGATTCGAATTCATTTAACTAAAAACTTAAGAATCAAACTTGTATGCTTTTGTGCTAATAAAAATTCCTTATGGTTTGATATTTCAAATAGGAATATTCACATTACTTATGCGACCCGTGCACTTGAAATAAATTGCTAAACGAGTAACAAGTTTTTAACGCCGTTGTTGGGGAATTATTTATGATGCAAGACATTAGTAGTTTAGATTATTTTTTTAGACTAAATTTGTTTTTCTTGTTTTTGTTTTGTGGAACATTAGACAGGTACGCTCTTAGGAACAAGCATATACTCCTATTGACCCTTCCATAGAAAAGACTATCCATCGTTTGAGAAAGCAGAAACAAGAAAAAGTTAGAATGAATAACATTTATGCAGCTGGTGTGACTCTAAATCAACAGACTACAGCTCCTGTTTATGATCAGGGCATATAGGAGGGGCAGTGTACAATTCTGGAGTACGCAACACCCACTATAGATTTGTTGTAAGGAAGTATTAGAAAGTCGGTAATATAGGCAAAAAATTTTGAAATCAAGCCAACAATGATACAGATGATGGAGAACCACCAGTTCTCAAGGTCCAAAGTTGAGGGCCCTATAAAGCATGTTCAGACTTTTATAAAGCTCACTGAGACATTCTGCTTCAATGGAGTCCCAACAGAGGCCATCAGAATTCATCTATTCCCATTTGCCCTCACGAGAAGAGCTGCTGATTAGTTCCACAGTTGTCCTGACGAGTCCATATCTACATGGGAAGAGCTAATGAATGCATTTTTGGCTAAGTTCTTCACTCATGCCAAGACGTCTCAGATGAGGCAGGAGATACACAACTTTAAGCAGAGGCAGTGTGAGTCTCTACATGAGGCGTATGAAAAGTTTCAGGACATACTGAAGAAATGCCCTCACCATAACATCTCGAAGTTCATACAACTAGAGATTTTCTACAGGGGACTCAATGTGATGGATAAGAAGATGCTAAACGCTACTGCGAATGGGAATATTTTAAATAAGGAGGTGTCTGTGGCCTTCTAATTGATTAAAGGGACTGCCCAGGGGGATCAGTTTAGCATATTTGATGCCGATGTAATAAAGAGTTTTAGGGGGAAGTTTAAGCTGGATGCTTTGACCCGATTAATAGCTAAGCAAGCAGGGGCACCTAGTTCGAGTAGCAACTTGGCTACCAAACAGGTCTTGGCTATATAAGACCATTGTGGTAACAACCATAATCATTTCCAGTACCCACTGTTTTGGAGGATGTCAATTATGTTGGTAATTTGGGAAATCAACCTCAAACAAGGCAGCAGAACAATCCTTACCCCAACATGTGCAAAATCAGCAAAGGCCAGCAGCTTTACCTAATTTCAATCAAGGATACAATCCAAGAAAGCCTTCTCCTCAATAGTAGCCAGTGGAGAAGAAGAGCAATCTGGAGGATTTGATGCAGTAGTTTTTTTATGTCCTTAGACTCCAAAATTAAAAACCTAAAGAATCAGATGAGTTAGTTCACTTAGATTCTTCAAAATAGATCACCATGTGCTTTACCTTCAGACACAAAACTGCCAGCTGATGCTAAGGCAATCACCTTGAGAAAAGGGAAGGTGATACCTGGTCTAGAGATGCCCTCAAGTAAGATATGTCAAACATATCGTGTGGATTTCTATGCAAATTCCCCACATTAAAGTTATAAAACACACCAAAAATAGAAGCAATATAAGACATCCTAAAATAAGAGCTTTTTTTTTTTTAGCACTCACTATTGATCAAAAAATCCTATAAGGTGTATTGATTTTAATTTTTCGATCCATGCACAGTTCTTTGATTGAGCATTTGTTGCTTTCAATTTTATTAAACACAGTTAAACACATAAATTTAGGTTAAAGTAAATGCTCAGCACTCCGGATTAAAGAATTTGGTGCATTGCATGAGTTAAAATGTTCTTCACCCATAAGAGTTTTACAATAAGAATCGACATCAAAATTAGCGTGATCATCTAGAATTTTTGTATTCAACAATTTGAAATTTCACGTATGACAGGATAATCAAGTTTAAAAGCATTTCCAACTAACCTAAACTAGAAAACATCCATTTTAGGGTTATACCAGACTGTCGTGAAAAACTCTAAATTCATAGTAGGGTAAATAGGTACGTCACACCGAACAAACCTATTCTAACCTATATTTACAGCTAGTTGCTCAAGTTTTCATCTCACTCTTATGTTTTCTAACAATTAAAAATAAAAATAATGAGTGACTATTTCTCTGGCCCTAAGGTCTCGATAATGCATACCTTCTTCCTCCGAATAAATTAAGAATAGGGCCTAATAAGATACCGCTAAATTGGACTTACCTTCACCAAAGGCTTACAAGCGAAGTTCGTGAGTCAATTTTCAACCCATCATCTTCCTTTGTGCCATTGTAAGAATAAAACCAGTAAAAATGAGAAAAAAATGATTGAATTCAATTTTTAGAGAGAGAGAGAACAAAATCTTACCCAAATCCTTGTGTTTTTGAATGATTAATACGTGAAAAGAGGAAAGGATTGTAAGATTAATGAAAAAGAGATTAAGAAAATACTAAGAATCTTGAGAAAAATTGAAGAGTTTTAGAGAGTGGGAGGAGAATTTTCGTGGGTTAGAGAGAGAAAGAGTGAAATTTTGAAGAATGGGTGAAAGAAGAAAATAAGGAGGGAAACTTAAATTTCTCTCCAGATGGAATTCCCACAATTCCCACGATTGTGGGATTTCTCTCCAGAAAGCTTCTGGAGAGATTTCCTACTATCGTGGAAATCACCAAGGTTTAGAATTATGAGAATCACCCCATCTTACGATCATGGGAATTGGAGTGATTCCCACGATTGTAGGAAATCTCTGTAGAAACTTTTTGGAGAGAAAACTCACGATCGTGGAAATCACCTCCATTCCCAAGATCGTGGGTTTTCTCTCCAAAAAGTTTCTGGAGAGATTTCCCACGATCGTGGGAATGGATAGGGTGATTCTCACAATTCTAAACCTTCTTCTAAGCTTAGTATTAGTTATCCATGATCCTGCATATCAAATTAATATTATCAACAAGAATTTAGAAAAGAAAATGATATGTTGTCAAACTACCAAAAATAAAAATATATTTCCAACTCTCCAAAAAACTAGGTAGCTAGTGGTGAATCGAGTCGAATCCACAGGGAATTAGTGCAGAGTTACTCAAATGCTCAGAAAATAATAGATTAAAGGATTGATATTGCAGGAGATGTCAATAAAAATAAAAGCGACGCAGAAAATTAAAGGAGAGCTATAGTGACAGATACGATATGAGCATGTGGTATTGGCACAAAACAGATCTGGACAGCAATTAATAAAACGAGATTAAAATGCAATGGGTGAAAACCTAGCCAAGGTACTTTTCAATTCAGCCTGGAAATTCGATCATTGACATCATAAGATAAATTATACAATTCAGATAGACAAAGTTATAGCCAAAGGTGACGCACTCATTAGCCAATCTTTTCTTACTTTATCGGTAACTCCGGGAAATGCCTTAACAAATTACTTCCCTAATCTAAAGAAGGAAACGCCCTGACAAGATTAATCTCTAGTTGCATTAAGAATCAAAAAGACCCTTGTCCTAATCAATAAATTCAGAAACGCCGTAATTTATTAGGTCAGATTATTCAATTCCATTGATTTTACAACCAACATACATCGTTCACAGGATAAAACCAATTCGCTACTTTGATAGAATAATATCCATGACAATACTATCCTATTTAGCAATTTATCACTTAATCAATCACACAACTCATGACATTGCACAATAAATTAAGCAATAATAAATCTAATTCAAGCACGAGAATTAAATAAATTTCTGAATTGCATAAACAAATACAAAAATAGTCTCACAAATCATTCATGGATGAATATCCAAGCACCCTGACTAGAAAAGGGTTTAGTTGTTCATAGCTAACATGAGAACACAACAAAATAACATGAAAACTGCAATAACGATGGTGGCTAGCTGCTAACTACTCAAAACAGGAGGAAGAAGAGAAAAGTCAAAAAGTTTGAAGTCTAAGTCCCTTTTCCTTACGCCATAAGGAATTTATATCTTCTCCAATTCATAACCCTAGCCAAAATTAGTAGAGATTTCCTAGTTAGTCTTCAATAGGACTCTTCATTCTAGCTTCCTAGCTTGTATTCGGTGTCTCCAACAAAGATCCAGCCCAAGATAGATGACAATTAGGCTTTAAAACTAGTTTATAAATTCTGTCCAGTTCTCGCCTGATATGATATGGTCATGTCCTATCTGTTTCCAGTAAGTAGCTTCTCCAAAATAGCCCAAATCTCCTGCATTACTACTCCAATCCCCACTTTGGTCTCCTGCACACATAACAAACGTAAAAGAACACAAATAATAAATAGACACATGCAAAATGAATGCAAACTATCCTATAAACCATACATAAAATGAAACCTATCAAATAACCCTACACTTAAACAATACTTTTCCTGAAGTACTCAATCCATTAAAAACCTTAAGGCTTCCAACCTCTTATCACCATTCTTTCTCCCATACCCAACACTTCCTAAGCCAACAAAATACAATCATAGAATCAAATAAACGATGCATGAACGATCGATCTCCTAATTAATTAGGAATGTTAACCACTTCGACATTACCTTTTAGAAAGCAATAACACCCATACCCTCTCCAATTTCACTCAACACACATGTAAAATTTTTGGGTGTAGTGTTTCTCTCAAAATAAATGCATAGTTATCCTTTCCGTAGTCCTAACATAGAGTTTAATCTCTACCCCTAGCTCAGATTTAAAAACACACATCAATCAACTAGGTCTTTTAAAGGCTTATACTGTGGCTATTGTGATTAACAAAGAAAGAAAAACCAAGAGGAACAAAGTATGTACCAAGTAACACATATCTCATACGACACATATAGCCATAGAATTTATCACAAGTTGGCCAAACCATTCCTTCCTATTCAATCATCATTCTCCATTCATTCATCAAGGTGTTTCTTATAAATCATGGCTTAGCAAGTTTCAATATTAATTTAAAGTTCAAAGCATCAAACTCACTTTTAAAATTGTTTTGGGGGAAGAAAAAATTATTGAATCTGATTTTTTTTCTTTTTTTTTCAGCCTTGTTTTCTCTTCCCTAAATTTTTTTCTAACTCTCAAGCCTGACACCACGCAACAATTAGGAGCATGACATAAACATTATACACATGAAGGATATGATTTAACAAAATAAATACATGTTACTTGGCAATTCCTCTTAGTTGGCTATCAAATTTTGGGGCTAAAGAAGGAAAAAGGATAGGGTTTGTTGGGTTTTTAACATAAGGATAAAGAAAGGTCTTAGGCTCAAACGGGGAATACAAGGGATAATTCACTTGGTGGATACTCAAAGAAATTGGATAGCAAAGGGTTACACAAACAATGCCTTAGTTTCATCGCGATGTACTAAATGTGGCTTTGATAGGAACTCAAATGTTAGATTCTGGCAGGGAACACACTATACATGCACACACAAAAGAAAGATGGAGTATATGTAATGTTGAACTCCCTCTTAAGCCGCTCAAAAATCTCACGGTTATTTTTGTGTGGTGTATGTTATTACTCCTATAAGGTGTATTTTGCCGAGGGCCTATTTGATTCTAAGTGTATTGGTTAGTTCAAGTTATGCTAGGATGGGAGTCAAAATAGATCAATTAAGCTAAAAA
>JAOQMS010000006.1:18448655-18460701 GCA_027563885.1 Erythroxylum longipes | reverse complement strand
TCATTACAAAACTGTAACTGAAGAAGATAAAGTTACATGTAAATACACTTGCTTTCCAGGGCATTATATTTACATAACTCCAACAGGTTGGTGTTTGGCAAAGCTTACCACTTCCCAATGGAGCCGGAACATAAAGCATACTTAGCTGAATTTTGATCTAACCTCGGCAGGGGAAAAGCGTATACTGCAGCTGAACGAGCTGGATGAAATCAAGCTGCAGGCCTATGAAAGTGCTGGCATCTATAAGGAGAAAACAAAACGTTGGCATGACAAGCATATCTAGGGACAGAGCTGAAACCGAGGCAGCAGGTGTTGCTGTTCAATTCTTGCCTTAAGCTTTTCCCTAGCAAGTTGAAGTCTAGGTGGTCAGGTCCATTCCTAATGGTAGAGGTGTTCCCTTATGGTTCAGTGGAAATTCAAGATGAAAGAATGGGGAACAAGTTCAAGGTGAATGGGCAAATGTTGAAGCCCTACCATGGTAACAACGTCCTTCCTATTGCCACAATCATTTTGAAAAATGTGGAATGAATTGTCAAGGTCATGCCATGGCCAAAACTAAGGCGTTTAATGGGAGGGAACCTATGTATAAAAAAAAGAAGAAAACAAATCAAACAAGCAGTGTAGGTTTGGTTGAGTGTGGAGGACAATTACACTAATTTTCTTACTGTGTTTTACAGATAACAGGACAAGTATGGGGAAGAGCATAAAGAGCCTGGACCAATCCTAACACTTTGGACGATCAGTCGACTACTTGGCACTCCAGAAAGAAAGATCCAAGACTGGTCATCCCATCAGCAAGGACCGGTCGTAAATTCCCAAGATAAAATTTTTCTAAATGTCGACAACTTTCGACCGGTTGGGAGCATCTACAAAATCGATCGAGTTCAGTCTGGAAAAACTCGGTTGGAGGTAGAAGGCTTGAAGATCGGTCAAGAATTCCATAAGGACCGATCGGCAAAAAGTCACATTTCTAGCTTGAGGCAGAAGGGCCAAAGACTTGTCGGCACTAAACTAGGGACCGGTCAGCTAAGGGTTAACAAATTTGGCCTTGGAACAGAAAGGTTGAAGACTGGTCAAACATTAAGAAGCAATCGGTCGAGAATTTATAAGACAAAAAGCCTCCCACGTAGCTTCATAGTTAGACCGATCGAGGGAATTGTAGGATCGGTTAGGAGTTTCTTGTGAAAAATTGCCAAAGTCGAAGTATCAGACTTAGACTATTCGGGAGAGTAGATAGGATCAATCGAAATTTCTGAAGAACTTAAGAGTTATTTCATCCAGACTTCGACCAGTCGGCTGTTTAGACAAGATTGGGTCAGAATTTGATCGATGTTCACAGAATGGTCGAAGATAGGTCGGCAATTTTTAAAATATCGATCTTAAAAATGACATTGAGACAAAAGGTAGAAGACCGTTCAAGAGGATAAGCACCATCGGTCGGGAAAATCAATCGAGAATGAACTGGGAGATGGAATTATTTTGACCAATCGGCTGAGACAAAAAAGATCAATCGGCAGTCAAATTTGAATTTCGATCGGTCGACTGGACCAAATACGATCGGTCGGGATATGAAAAAGCACTAGGGTTTCATCGCATCAGGATTTTGATCGGTTGTAATAGGCAATTTCGACCGGTCGGGCCACGTGGAACAGTTTAAAACATCCTTTTTCTCCAGTTCAAAACACAAAACACATTTGAGCTGACCGATCCTCTCAACCCCAGGTTACAAGATTCCCTACAAACGTTCAAGAGTTTATTTAGAGTGAGTCCTGAGGATTAAGAGGAATTTGAACCACGTAAATTCACTCACGACCGATCAGTAAGCTCTCGTTCTTTGCCTCTAAATTTGAGTTATTTGGTTGGATTTGGTTGTCGATTGCTTTCTATTGTATTGTTGGTTGATTGCATTATCGTGGAGTGGGGTTTGATTGTGGTTGTGTGGAGACTTGGTATGGGTTTGGAGTTTGGGATTGGTTGTGCACAGAAGGTGTTTGTTGAATTACCACAGTGGTAATGGGGAAGAAAACAAGATCATCATCATCCAGGGCACAGGCTGCTGAGCTGGCATTTGATAGAACACGGTTGTGTCTAAGGAGGCACAAGCTGGGTACGAAGCCCTGAAGGGAAGGGCATTTATACAGGAGGAGTCGCAGGACTTAAGCGATCAGAACCACACTGACAGGTGTACTACAGGGCAGAAAGTGCGTATTTAGATATGATGAGGAAGAACAGACGGGAGGAGTACGTATTGAGGAGGCTTCCTTTGTGTGTTCGGAGATCGTATATGAATTATATGCTAATTTGTAAGAGGCTAGTGGATCGGTGGTAACTGTTAGGGGGAAGTATGTGTCCTTCAGTGCAGGTGCGATCAACTTGTATTATAGACTTAAGGCAGTTAAGCAGGTGGAGGATGAGGATGAGGAGCCTAATTATGGGCTAATTTTTGCCGTTTTGACTTTGGGGCACAAAGTCCTCAGCTGGCAGGCGGGACAATTAAGATGACAAATTTTTCGAGAGACGCCCACTTTTGGAGAATATTCATTGCCCACAACCTGCTACCCACCTCCCAGAACTTCCACGTGCGAGAGGAGGCCTACCTGCTACTGTACAGATTGGTGGTGAGGCAGAGGATTGACGTAGGACTGATGATCTTTAGGAAGCTATTTTCCTAGAGACATTCGTCCAAGATAAGGTTGCCCTCACGTTCTCTTATTACAGGACTATATGTTGTGGTAGGGATTGAGCTGCCTATTGGACTACCGCTGCTAAGACCAGTCCCACCGTTCATTGTGTTATTCATCTATCTGAAGATCAAGACCTGGGAGGGCATTGAGGAGACAGGTTGTTACACTTATTACATCTGGCGTTACGTCAACACCGGTGCACTTCCATTAGATGGATCCTCATCACCTCTACCTCCACCACCAGTCCCTCCAAGATGAAGTCACCCACAGCCAGCACAGGCCCAAAAGTAGGAGGATTCTGTTGTGTGCCACCTGGAGATTCTTGAGGAGACCTAGAGACAGATGGTGGCCACACAACAGCAGTTGGTTGAGACTCAGAGGCAGCTGGTCGAGCAGCAGTGCCATATAGTTCAGTTCAAGTGGACTCGAACCAATGGCTGTACAAAATGATGACTTACCACTCCAGAGCAATTCCTCCTCTGTCGATGCCACAATACTGGGCGATGCATGGAGATCAGCAACCATAGGTGTTCTCTATCCCTTTTGTTTATTTTTGTCTCATCTATTTGTACTACATCTCCATGTACTTGATCATATTCATATATATCATGAGGTGTTAATTTTTCCCGACATTTGTTTTCTTTTCCATTTTATTTTCTGTTTATGTATTGATGAGTCCACTCCATTTAGGACAATGTCGTCCCTAAGTTTAGGGAGGGGCATTGATGTTGACATATAGTTCATTCGAAATTTGTTATATGAGTCCAGCATTTTCTTTCATGTAGATTACAGTTTGGATGTAATTTGTTCTAATGAGTTCACATAAAAAAAGAGAACAATAAAGAAAATAAAAATGAAAATGACTTGGTAACAATAATAACGAGGTGTTGTGCTAAAAGGAAAATAATTAGGCGTTAATAAAGAAATTGCACCTAGAGCAGTGAAGCATGACCTAGCTTTATGGTATTAAAGTTAAGAATAAGAGATAAGGTGGTACTGATTAAACTGTTAATTCTGTAAAAAAAAATAGAAAAACAAAAGAAGTAAAGTTCTTGTAAAAAAAAAGAGAAAAGGTGAGAATTAGCAGGATCTTTGAATCCCCCTCTTGAAGACCAATAAGTGCTCGGAGTTTTGTTGTGAACTAGTGCGTAGGTGTGATCAATCATAAGACCTAATTCTTTTTATGTTGTACACCCCAATATTACCTTGTCAAATTTATTTAGTTTTTGAATTGTTAAAAATATGAACTCGTTAGAACTTATGAACATAAATGCTGTATCAAAATGGAATGAATGTAGTGACTTTGGTTAATATTTGTGAAGTGTGAACTACTACCAAACATCAATGTTATTTCTGCTGGAGTCATTTTGTTGTGAGTGTCTGCTTTTGTTTTGCTGGGGACTAGAATGTTTTAAGTTTGGGGACTGGTTAACTCTATGAAAATAGAGTAAATTGAGCCATTTGCATATCTAGTTCTTGGCATTTGATGTATAATTAATTAGCCTTTTATACTTTTTTCGAATGTTTTAAGTTGGATGTTGTTTAATGGTGACTTGTGCAAATTCCTGGTAAATTAGTGATTTCGACCGGTCATGGGAGCAGATTACGACCGTCGTATTGAGGAGAATCTGAGGACCGATCTTGTGGGTCATAAGGATCGGTTGAATCAACCACTGAACTAAGAAATGCAGACAAAAGCCTCAAAGACCGGTTGGGACTCTAGTCACAATCGGTCGTAATTAAAGAAGGCTGGAAAGAAAGGTTAAAGATTGGTCAACCTAAAAGGGAAGATTGATCGAAATTCAACGAGAAAAAACACCCAAATCCTAAGAAAAAATGACTGATCAGGATTAATTCAAAGACCATTCAAAATTGAAAGCTTCCAAACAAAAACATCAAAGATCGATCGGGGCACGTCAAAAGACATGTCAAAAATTCAAGCAAAAATTGAAGAGGAGGCAGAACGTTCCAAGAATATTCGGCCAAATTCAAGAATCAAAGGGCGGTTTGATTCAAGGTTTTGACCGATCAGAAGAAATCATTAACGATCTGTCAAGTGCGAAGGCACACTCAAAGGCTAATTTGTCCTTAGCGTCCGATCAGTTGGAGAAATATTTTCGACCAGTCGGTCGTACAATATTTATAAGCAGATTAAACAGCAAATTATGATATTGCAAACAATTTCAGATAGTTTTGAAATTTCAATTTTGTTTTCTCTCTATACTTGGCAAAATTTTGGGGTCATTAGTCCTTGATTCTCAGGTACAATTTCATTATTTCATTGTTTGATTTATTTATATCTAGTATAGATGTCTAGATTAGTTTTGTAGTCAGCAATCTGTATTTCAATTATGAGTAGCTAAACTCGTTCTCTAGGTTTTATATCTAATGTATTGGATTTGATTATTTTTCCCTAAGAAGATCTGCTAGTGATTTGTGGATGTATTAATTCAGTTGTTTATATTCTTATTGCAATGCAAATATGATCAATTTGCAATCTCTTGAATCTTTTGAATTGGCAAAGGAGATTAAGATTAGAAAAATAAACAATTGACCTAAGATTAGTTAACCTAATAATTGGGTAAGAATTAATTCGCACTCGAGATAGGAATATACCAAGGGCCTTATGTATTCAATTAGGTTTGGTTCTTATCAATTTGATTATTTTAATACTAGCATAGGCATATAGCTAGTATTTGTAATTGAGTTAGAGCTGTTATTAGCTCGGAAAAAATAATAGTATTATAGAAACCTAGATAATTGACGTATCCCATAGATCACTGGCCGATTTAAAGGAGAATTAAGCACTTCCAATACTAACGTTGTAAAAACTAGTTTATTTCCTTATTTGTTGTTATTTCTATTGTTTGATTGTTATTGCAAACAAATCCAATCATGATTCGAATTCATTTAACTAGAAATCACGAATCAAACTTGTATGCTTTTGTGCTAATAAAAATTCCTTGTGGTTCGATATCCCAAATAGAAATATTCACATTACTTGTGTGACCCGTGCACTTGCAGTAAGTTGCTAAACGATTAACATTCCTCTAAAATTTGTAAAATAGATTTAAGGCATGTATATCTATAGCAGCCTTCTCTATGTTAATGAATGGAGTTCCACTGGATTGATTAAAGGGTTAGAGGTATTTGATAAGGAGATCCCTATTCTCTTATCTTTTTATCCTATGTATAGAGGCATTTACTCTTCTACTAAATCACATTATTGCAAAAAAGAAGAGCTTCAAGTTTACAGTAAGTGCAAAATAGTCTCTCTAGTTAACTTTTTCTTTACGGATGATCTTCTATTATTTTGTATGGCTCACTCAAAATCTATAGAACCTCGATGACAACCTTGAGTTAGTTTAAGGATCTGTTAGGCCTTTCTATAAATATTGTTAAAAACCACTAAATTTTATCTTCAAGAGTTGATCATTTAAATGATATTGTGTCTGCTATTGCTAGAATAAAAAGGAAACATGTTCCTTTACTATATTTAGGGTTACCTATTACAGCTAAAAGAATACAGTTTAGTGAATGTTACACCTTGCTAGAAAATTTTTAAAGGAGACTTGGTTCTTGGACAAATAAAACTCTTTCCTTTAAGGGAAGATTGCAATTGATCAATTTTACAGTGAATTCTTTGCATTTATGCTAGAATTCCAATATTTTCCTAGCTAAAGGTATTGTTAACTCTATGAAAAGATAACGAGAAAATTGTCTATGAAAAGATAACAAGAAAATTCCTTTAAGGCAATTTTCACTATAGTAGTTACTATAAGAAGGTTAAGTGGTCTGAGGTTTGTAAGGCAAGGGAAGGCGGTCTAAGTATAATCCTAATCAGAATCACTAATAAAGCCTTTAGATGCAAAAGGTGTGGTACATAATACAGGATAAAGACTCCTTATACATTAAATGGATTCACAGTTACTTCCTCAAAGGTAATAGTTTATGGTCAATTCCTCCTAAAACCTCCCACCCTTAATTTCTATCCCAACTCCTAAAGCTTAAGTATGGAAGCTGGAATTACCTCTAAGATTGGGGATGGTAAGACAGCTACTCCTTAGTTTGACAACTAGATTGGACGTAGTCCTTTAATTAGAGTCTTATTCCCTAGTTTGATAACTAGATTGGACATAGTCCTTTAATTAGAGTCTTAATGGAAGTTCAAATTTGGAATTTCTTTTATAGAAATGCTAAAGTTAGCTGACTCATCAAAGATGATTATTAGGATGAGTTTAGTAATGAGCTTCATCATCTTCTCTCTAGCTATCCTCCTAATAACTCTATTTAAGACTCCTATAAATGGCTTAATCATTCCCAAATAAGCTTAGTAATAAGCTATATAGAGAATGGTTGTCCCAGGGAGGAAAGACATTAAGGTAGTATAGGATGGTGTGGGATAAGGCTTTGTTGCCTAGTACTTTAGCTTATTTTGGCTTCCTATCTTGAACAAACTGAGTACTCTAGTTAGGCTTCACTACTTGAGTACTGATAGCAGTTGTATCCTCTATAATGAGGACATAGAATCCAGATCTTATCTTTTTTTTAAAAGCAAATTTACTTATGCTTGTAGGAATTTTTTAAGGGAAAACACCTCCTAAATCTAACTACAATGAATTTCCTGGAGTTTTTGCTCTGATTATAAAAACAAACTAGTATATCTAAGGTGAATAGAGCAGTATAATTGTTTTCCCTTGGTGTTTGTGTTAAGGAGATATGGAAGGAAAGAAATGTTAGGAGATTCAAGAGTATTAGAAGATCTAGAGAAGAATTAATATAAATTTTGTGTGTACAAACAAGGGACATTTTCTACTTGAATATAGCTAGTCAATATTATAGCTAACTAGCGTATTCTTAGAGTATCAAGTAATTAGGTTAGCATGCATCGTATTTTTGGTAAAGTTGTATCATACACTCATTCTCATCAGGATTTATCTTCTAAAATCTTCTAAAATCTAGAAATCTCAAAAGGAAATTAGAAATTTTAGAAAAAGACAAGCTAAAATCAAAAAGGAGGTTTCATTACTTGCATGTTTCTAGTTTCCCATCAGGATTTATCTCTTGTAGCTTAAAGAGGGCTGCATATTGATCCTTCATCTAAGGCGAAGAGAAGCTTCCAAAGACCTTTGATTTAATGGAAGTGCATGTTTGCTATAAACTTCTGGGTTTTAGTTTCTCGGATGTTTTAGACGTGTACATGGGAGATTTTTTAACTTACAATACTTTTCTTAGTCCTCGAGTGTTTGGGTTTGGTTTTCCCTAAGTGGGTTGTTCCCATGTAACTTGTTTTAATGTACTTTTTCAATCTGTCTAATTAATATAATACATTTTATTTAAATAAACACGTATGTCATTAGAAGAAACAATATTTCCTAAAATAACACCTCATTTTACTAAGAAATTACATATTTTCTAGTTTAAGAGAAGTTTAGGTTACATACATCTATCTAAAACTATTGTAAGGTTATATAAATATCCATCAAATCATTCATCATAAACACTTAAATTTGTCCATAAAGATCTTTATGGTTGAATCAATACATTAAAAAAATACTAACCATAAACTATTGGAATATAAATAGAGCTTAAAAAGCCAATTTTAGTATGCAAAAGTACAGAATGAGCATGTTAAGGTGATCTTCTCTTGATCTTTCAGTCTTATCTTAATCTTGTTATTATCATGAAAATAATAGCAGGTATGGTCAGCTAGTCATTTAAGCCTCAATTCTATAAAAGGAAGTGAGATGCATTTCTTTTTAGTTTTTGAATTCAACTTCTTGTAATTGATAGAAACACATTAGCTGGTTTGTATATATGCAGTAATCATTTATTTTTTTATTTTTCACCATTAGAACACCAAATTTCTTAAGGAATACTTCAACTAGGTTTACCACTTACTATCAGAGATACGATAAATTACTCCAACATCTAAAATCTTTAAGAATTTCATTTTCACAACCTTCATCTTTAGAGTATTTGACCTTTTTTGGACATCCCTTATTAGTTTAGCACTTTCTTCTAAAAGAATTATATGAATACATAGAGATGGATTTATTCAAAGTCAAACCAATTATCTTCTTTCTATCTCTAGTTATTAAATAAACTTCCCTTTTTAGTTAGATTTTAAATTGTTACTAATGGTTATTGATAGTGTCTCTTTCTCTCCTAAGTAATATGCTTTAAATGAGTCAATAATGGCTTTAACTATAGGATAAGGGCTGTAAAATAAAAGGGTGATAATGTTGTATACGAGTTAGGTAGCTTTATGAAAGAAATTTCATGTTTTCCTTAAGTTTATTTTTAGGAGTATAAAGTCGTCACATTCTCCTTTAGTTATTCATTTAATTCCTTTCTTCCTTTTATCTCAAAATCAATATATTCGTTAACAACAACCTCTAACTCATCCTCACCATCCATCTTAAAAGTATCCTCAACTTTCAAATTAATATAATTAATAGAATAAATGAAAAAAAACATAATAGACATCATTAGGATGCTTTATGGCTCTAACGATACTAAAATGGATTACTTCAATATTAAACCTTATTATGGGGTTACCATTACGCACATCTATTTTGGTATAAATTGTATTTAGGAATGGCCTTCCCAAAAGAATAGGAGTCGGGTAAAGGTAGGAAACATCATCCTTAACGACCCCTTAAGGGTATGAAGTATTATGATCAACTAATTTTTTATTAACAACAGTTTCATTTAAAGGTTCTAAATTTAGTGAAGCATGCATTGATAATCACATAGCATCAATGGAATCTCTTAAATCTAGCTTATCTCTCAATAGTGATGTTTCCTATTTACAAGGAATGGCGAACATACCTAAATCCTTGTACTTTGGAGGAATATTTTATTTAAAAAATATTGAGATGTTGTTACCCATCTTTATCTTCTCATCACTATTTAGTTTTCTCTTATTAATATATAAATTCTTAAGAAATTTTTCACACCTTGGTATTTTCTTGATGGCATCCAATAGGGGTATATTGGCTTCCATACTCTTAAACATCTCTAAAATATATTTATCTTTCTCTTCTTTCTTTGGATTTGGCAATATGCTAAGAAAAAGAGGAACTGATTTATATTTAAAATAAGGGAACTTATGTTTGGTTTAGTAGCAATCTCTTCTTTTTATACAATTTCTTTGTGTACCTTAAGATTTACCCTTTTTGTTTCCTCAACCTTCTTTCCAATTCTTAACATTATTGTATTCATATTTTCATCTAGGTTGACAATAATTTGGCATGAAAACATCCTTCTCACTTAGGCCCGTAACAACCTAATTTTAGTTGCCTTCTGACCCATGTGATATTTTAAAACTTGAATATTAGTAATTATCTTCTAAAGGCATAATAGAGTTAAAAGTTTGGTGTGGTTGTTATCTATATGGATATGGCTACTTCTTTATTAAAACTTGGTTTATTTTGAGACATAGTTTGATTCATTTATAGATTCTCATAGCTAAAAAGAGGAGAATATCTCTATATTATATTATATTTGTTTGAATAAAGATCATATTTTCCACATGGTTGTCCCAAAAATCTACCTATTATGTTTGCTTGCTCAATAGACTCTTCTTAAAGCATTAGGCATATATTAGTTAGATGCCCGATTAATAAACAAATCCTATAAACTTTCGTTGTCTACATATTACTTATAGTCATTTGATGAATAAGAGAGGTTAGATTTGAAATATGTTGTTTGAGAGAACAAACAATTACCTTATTGACATGCTTAGGTAACATTTACCTCAATAACGCACTTAGGAAATGGATCAAGTATTTCTAGTGGCTTCTAGAGGTTTTACAATTCTCGCCCATTATTAACATTGTTTATACTCTTATTAATGGATAAAAGACCTTTATAAAAGTATTAAATAAGCATTTGTTCACTAATTTGATAATGTCAACAACCAGAATGCAACTTCTTAAAGCCCTCTGTTCGATGGTAAAACCTATCTTTTTGTTTTATGCTCAAAAACTGTAAGTGAACAGATCATAACTTGTAACTTAAAAGAGAAGATATCGATCCCACAGGGATTGATGCCCAAGCACTACTTAATTTAAATAAAACTTTGTTTAAGAAACAAAATTGATTAATAAAAATAATCTAGAAATTTTAAATAAAAATTAAAAGGCTAACTCAAAATAATAGACAACACCAACGTGCAGAAAAATTGGAATTCAAGAATCTAAAGACTAGAGAATACTTTTTTCCCTATTTAGTCTCCCTCTTATTTTATTGATTGAATTATGTCTCACCTTAGATTTTCGAATGTTTTAGCTGCCCTTTCTCAAGGTGTAATTAACTGTCCCTAATTGAATTAAAGGGAATCAATTGGACGATCTTCAACCTACCCAATGACTCGACCTATTCAACTATTTATTAAACTATCATACGGGTGATCAATTGATTAGCCAAGATCTCTCTTCTAACTATTCAATTAACGTGATGATTTTTAAGTCTATAGGTTGCTAACTCTCGTTTTACAATCCTGCACAAATGTATCTTAGTCACTCTCTCGATTTGTTGCAAGATAACAAGTAAAATCAATAATCATCAAAGACAACTTCATTCAATTCAATAAAATAGGAATTTTAAAAAATAGCTCAAAAACAATCCCTAAAACTAAATTAGCCTAACATGGTCTCCATAAAATCATCAACATTCAAATAAACTATTTTATAAAGAATAGAAGAAGTAAGATTGACAGAAAATTGAATAAAAAGACTTCTTTTCTTCTTTGCCAAAATCTAGAAATTTTGGTGTTGATGTACTATTTTCCTCAATCTTGATGATGATCCTTGACTTCAATCCTTCCTCAAGGCTCCAAACATATGTTCTTTACTCCAAAGTGTTTCTAAAGAAGGGTTTCGTCTCTTCCAAAGATGGAGGCTTAATTCTCCTTAAATAGTCCAAAAACCCTAATGGCCTATTTGATTCAAGGAATAGAATAGATAAAGAATAGAATGGTTATTTTGAGGAATAGAAAAGATGAGGAATAGAATGGAATAGGTGTTACTTTGTTTGGTTTACTGTTAAAGAATTTTTATGTCATTGTTTGGTTTGAAATATAAACTTAGAATGATAAAGGAATAGCTAACCAAAAGACCAAAATATCCTTATCCTTATTATCCTTATTATTATTATTATTATTATTATTATTATTATTATTATTACTATTATTATTATTATTCTTGTTGTTATTGTTGTTGTCGTTGTTATTAAACAAAATTAATTTTCTTCTTCTTCTTCTTCTTCTTCTTCTTCTTCTTCTTGTTGTTGTTGTTGTTGTTGTTGTTGTTGTTGTTGTTGTTGTTGTTGTTGTTGTTGTTGTTGTTGTTGTTGTT
>JAOQMS010000006.1:18416852-18439603 GCA_027563885.1 Erythroxylum longipes | reverse complement strand
AAAGTTTTTACTTTCCTAACTACCCAAAAAAATGAACCAAACATAATAATATAAATTTTAGGAAAAAGATTACTTTCTCAAGCAAGAATTCATGTCAACCAAACAAGGCTAAAACGTTTTGTTTCACTCAATAATTAGGTATGTTCCTAATTACATCTTAGTCGTCCATTTCTCCTAAGTACATCCTAGCTGTCTATTTAGTGATATAAAAGTTATTTGGTTTTCTTTTCAAGAAACCAAAATGTATTATAGCTTTGGAAACTATATTTATTCTCCCCTTTCTTTACAGCTCAACTGATCGTCTTTAGGCATACACATTTGAGGCCTATATCTGAAACGACAAGTCCAATCAGGATAGGATTTAACTGAAAGAGGAAATAAAATCCTAATCAGCTATCAGCCAAGCTGCCTCAAAGAAAGGAGAAGCCCCAAGATGAATTCACATAACCACAATCATTTAACTGTTGGATTGGCCTATAAATAGTTATTTTTGCAATGAAAGCTTATTACGTTGAGATCAGACAAACAAGTCTGCCACAAATTCAATACGCAAAAAGAAAATTTTTATTGCGAATACAATCTTCACAGAGATTAAAAACAAAGCCATTAGCCATGCGAGCGAGGCATAAACTTACAAGTTAAATTAGATTGGTTTTCAACAACTTTTTTGGTTTTCTTTCTCGAAAAGACAACACTCGGAGTTGTTGGGGTTTCAAATTTCTGCTACCAAACTTCTCTTGGAATCAATTACTTCTTCTTCTTTTGCTTTGTTCATTTATGGCCGACGCTTATTGGCGTTACGCCGAATCCCGACAGCCTCCACTACCGCAGTCCGTCGTTGGAAAACGCCCTCGCTCCGATTATGGTATTATTTTTGTTTTATTTTCTTTCCTTTTTTTTTTTTGGCTTCAGTTAAAAATGTTTCTTCTTTCTCACTTTTGCCTACACATACATGTTCTGGAAAGTTGCAGACGTAGGGTTTCCTTTTTCTCAAATTATTGAATTTGTCGAATTGCGTCGTATTATCTCTTCCCTGTTCAATTTCTGTCATCTTTTTACCCTCTATGAGCCTTATCCCTCGCTATATATGGGTCAGAATTTGCGTTGAAGGGCATGTATTGGTACTGATGAAGATGAGTTGAATATCTTTTATGCACGGAAAAGTCGATTATCTTCTTACACCAGTTGGCGTAAAATGTTAACTTTTGAATTGTATTCATTTATGTACTTGAATCATCAGGACTTCAAATATTTTAATCACAAGGTACCGCGAGAATCTAAAGCTTTACTTTCTGTTGCTGTGCAGTCAGATTGCCTTGGCCATGTTCTTCCACTAAGTTTTGTGTTAGATGGATGACTTGCTCAAAAACTTGATCACAATTTAGAAAAGATCTCAAACGGAATCATGAAAACGCAATTTATTTGCCGCTGGTTTTTCTTTTGTACCTAGAATTGACTAGTGGTTTAACACTTTTCGGTTCTTGTAATTTGCAAACTTTTACATGCGCACTGCTGAAAATTGTTTCTCAAATGGTTCAATGCAAGTTATATTGGTAGTTATATACACTTGATTTTTTATCCAAGGGAATAGCAGTCTGGATTAGCCAACTATTATATTATTCCGTAAGTTCTTTTATGCAGTTGAACTTGAATCTTTTGATGTACTGTGTTACGTTGTAGCATTGGAAATATGTTCCTCATCATAATGGTTTATTTTTCTTGGATCTTATAGACTTATCCAGCAGCAATGATCTATCTAATTACTACCCCCATGATGATGATAGAGTAATTCTTCGCGCTAATAGAGATTCAGATTCAATAGGAGCATCCTATGATCGTTACTTGCGCAGTGCGGTACTTAATTTATATCAGTGTACTTAAACTATGTTCCAAAATTTTCACTTGTGATACTAGTAGAACTTAAGTATCAATTTAATGCTGCAGACTATTCCATCTTATACTGTGGGACAGTCTACAAGGCCTGCAACAGGAGTACACAACCGTCCTGTTGATGATTCCCGTATCATGGGTATTGGGAGCATGGACCCAGGCCCTACTGTTAAAGACAGGATTTTGGGATTAGGAAGTGGAAGGTCTGAGGTTTCTCTTCCTCCTGATGCCACAAGCACCCTCTTTGTGGAGGGTTTGCCTCCAGATTGCACTCGGCGGGAAGTTTCTCGTATCCTTACATTAGCAGTCAATTAATCCCAGCATTTCATTGAATTCAGTTTTTCTATTTTATTTCTTCACTTGATTACAGATATCTTTCGCCCATTTGTTGGCTACAAAGAAGTTCGACTAGTTAGTAAGGAATCAAGACGAGTAAGTTGTTTTGTTGGGTTCGTTTAGTACCATTTTTTATTCTCAAATAATTTCAACCAAGCATATTTTATTATTTTGATACTCACAAATTGACTTGCTGTTGAGCTGTGCAGCCTGGGGGAGATCCGTTGATCTTATGTTTTGTTGACTTTTTAAGTCCAGCTCATGCTGCCACAGCCAAGGATGCCTTGCAAGGTAAGTTTTTTCTTGCATTGAATTTACATGCCTTCTTTAAGAAATCTTCAACTTTTGCCTATATCAAGACTATTTGTCATCTCAGCCTTTCCTTTCCATCTTATTTATGGGTGATGGACCCTGCACTTCAATGTTCGGGTGTACCCTGCATTTCAGTGTTCAGATGCATTAGGTGAGGAAGAGCAATTGGTTTAGATAAGCTTGTTGACGCTGAGCTGGCTATGAGATGTCTTAATAACTAAAGCACAAAAAGATAAATATTCAAGGATTAAAATAAGCAGAGGAAAACGGGTTCAAAACTGTTCCCACTCGTTATTATTCGGTTGATTGATCTAGTTGCATTTTAACTACCTTGATTGCAGCTATGCATATACAGTTTTTGCTGCTTCATTTGGTCTTACTAGATCTTAAATTACACTGTTCCTTGCATTGCCCAAACATTTTGATATTTATCTGTTTCCTGCTGGGTTTTGTTTTGATCTGAGGAACCAATGATTCTATATCACTGCTAAGATTTTTAGTCTCACCTTTTATCTGCCTCATCTGTCTTCTAAGGTTCTCCATAGCTAATATTTGGAAATAGTATGTTTACTATATGTATTTGGTGGCGGCAAACCCTATCAGGCTAGGCTGACCCATGAGGCTTGCTACTCTCTTGATCTAGACCTACTTTACATTACATTTTAGATTTTGGTAAAAGGAGTTAGATTTTGGTAAAAGGAGTACTGGACCTTCATTTCTCCAATCTTTTTTAATGGATAACACTTTCTCTGGTGTATTTTGAGTTTATGTTCTTGAGGTTAACGATTTCGCCATCTCATGTGATCTATATTCTGATTCCATAATCAGACGTTTAAAAGCGTGGTCAGTTGTGCAGCGTAAAATCGTCGCGCTCAATTTTGCAGGTTATAATTTTGATGAACATGACCGCGATTCTGTCCATTTAAGACTGCAATTTGCTCGCTATCCTGGTGCAAGGTCAGGTGGCGGGCATCGTGGGAAGCGTTGATTAATGCAAACTTCACAGGTGGTGATGCCTTCTTCATTATACGCTTGACCTGTTTAATTCTCTGCCATCAGGTTCCATTTAAGAAAACTTTACTGTAGAACGATGGAATCAACCTAAATCGTTGAACGGCCATTCTCTGTAGGATTCCCGCGAACTGGAGAGGTTATGATAATAAGGGACAATACAACAGCTTTGCGGTGTCAGCGATTATGCAAATATTGAAGTTTGTGAGACCCTTAGGATGAAACCGAAAACCATGGGAAATATGGATTATTCATAATCACAGGGCAGTTTATAAAATCTAGGAGATAAAGCTTTACTGTTAAGCGCGTGTTATTTGCGATAAAGTTATTTATCTTAACTTCAAGTGAATTACTAGTTTAGCATGGACAAGAGTTTGTATGTTTGTCTTTATGCATTGCATTTAGGAGTCATCACACTTACATGCAAGCAGTAGCTTGCAATCATCAAGTGCAGGTTTAAATGCCTTCACAGCCATTTTCAGCCCATATCAGAAAAACTTAAAAGAAAAATAACTGTTTTTCATAATATAATCATGTTGCCATGTTCCATTTGTTGGCTTTGTTTTAATCTTCGACATTATAATGTCGTTTAAATTTCTTATTTGTCAAGAATATCCTGAGATCCTTGGACAAGAAACTGATTTCAGGCACCCATAAGTTGGTGAATTCCTTTGGGCATGTGATCCTGAGTCCTGGAAACATAAATCATATGTTTGGAGCACTATGGTGTTATTTTTTAAACTTAGCTAGTTCAGTATTAGATGCAAATTAGGTAGGTTGAGTAATATTATATAGTTAAGAAACTGATCTAACAATAACCTAAAGTAATGTATAGAAGCTAGAAGGCTAGAACAATTATGTTATAGTGCAACGGATAGTGTGACAATCTTTGAAGACTTGAATAGTTCTCTTGCCATTTGCATGTTGGTAATGAATTTTCTTATGTTTTGTTATTTTGATTGAGCTTGCCTCTTGACTGCCTCAGATATTACATCTACATGTTACATATGGTAAAGATTGATCTTCTGAGATACTTCTCTAATATTTATGCTCTTGAAGACTACAAATAGAAGTATTTTGGATCATATAAGTTCAACAATTTTAGTTGTCGCACATTGTAATCTAAAGAGAGGGGGAAAAAAGCGATACACAGATCACTTATTCCTGATTGTGAGTTATACTCTGCCCACCTGCAGCTAAAACATTAGAGGAGCACCATAGGCGTGAACTCTTTTGCTACTATTGGTTGCCTAAAGGTCTATATACCAACCCTAAAGATCTGGCAATTTATCTTCATGAGAGCTTAAATGTATGAACTGAATTTTAGCATTTGATTGATACGATGGGGCATGTGTGAAGAGGAAGCTTGTTTTGTGTCCTTTCATTTGGTTTTATTTTATTTTTTTTACAATGACAAATGTGGCAACGTACTGAATGAGGAAGTTAATGTACATTTAGGTGTGATGCCTTGGTAATACCTTGGGAATAGCTCTTTTTAGATAATTATTTGGGATTAACCTTGGGAATAGCTCTTTTTAGATAATTATTTGGGATTAACAAGGTAACCATTTTATTGGGCGTGAGAACCTGAACGCATTTTATTTATGTTTAGGATATTTTAAGTTAAACACTAGCCAGTTGCAATAGTAAAATTAAGATGTTTTATAACTATTTCCTCCTAATTTTCTGAGCGAGAGAGTAACTAATACAAAGTAGGGAGTGATGGGCCAGACCTAAAGTTGGAGTGGCAAGTGGCAATAGTTTCCCTATCATGCGCACAAGGGATTTACGTTTTAAACCTAGTACATTTACAATTGGTAAGTCCACTATTTCAAAGGTTCAAAGCGAGAGAAAGTAACTGGTCAGCGTCAGCTACACATACGTATGCGAGATTCTATTGCTGCTTTTATTTTGGTGTAAATTATTCTAACATACGAATCAAAACTATTTATTTAATTTGTTTGGGATACTTAGTGACAGGGTGCTGTTTATCGTCAAGTAATTTTGATTGTTTGATTTAAACTTTGAGCGCCATTAGGCATTGAAATTAGAGAAAAGTTTGAATCAGACAAACCAGCACAAAACCCTTTCCCGAAAAGACAGAATACTATGATGAGATTAAAGAAAAGACAGGTGTCATATAGAGGCAGATTGAAGGTATCTCTTCTTTGTTTCAATTTTGTTTTCTTTCCCCAATTGATGGAAATTGGTCTGGTTATTTAATCTCTAAAATCCAAATGTGTTGATCATTTCAAAACTAGATTGAAGAGCATATCAAAGCCCAATTTGATGTTTGATGCATATTTTTATGTCCTAAACAATCGATGTTTTTCAGAAGATTTATCAATAGTTGCTCTCATAAATCAACTGCATGTAGACCCTGTGGCCGTGTATCTGCTTAATTTTATTATTATTATTAAAGTTCAGAATTTTTGTTTCTGGAATGTGAAAAGTTGACCATCCTTACAAGTTGCCGTATGACTTCTTCGTTATACATTTTTGCAATTTATGTTATTTTTGTTATTGGGGTTAGACATCCAAGATTTGGAAAAATTACTAGTTGCAGCCTACTTGAGCTCTATCGATCTCAACGTTTTGTAGTTCTATGTTCAAGCTACAAAGAATGAGATAAGACAATGCTAAATAAACGTCTGAAAGTTGAAAGTTGGTGAAGAGGATGCAGGACGTATGTGAAACCTTCTCCGATTATACTTGAATTTTTGTACTGCAAAATGATCTGTCACGTTTGTAGTTTCGGTGCTAACTGATGCAATGTGTCACATGCTACATTGATGTTGATTCTATATGGTTTGCTTCATCGCAGCCGTCAGCGAATTAAACTGATCAATGCATGCTGCTCGTGTCTTCCTCTTGTTTGTGAAAAATAACCTTTTTCTTTCCTGATACGTCTGTTTATTTGTTGAATATTCCTAATTCGTCACGTGTGCCTCACCGCAAACAATAAGTTTTTTGTACAAAATAATAAGAAATGCAATGACATGCTGGTTACATCGTACAATTGATTCTTTTATTTGGTTGCCAGTTAAAATTATGCTGTCATATAATTTCCATCAAACACATTCATTTAAAGAATTTAATTTGGATTATGTCATTGATTTAAATTATATATAGGTTAAATATCTGATTTTTCATTTATATATTATTGTACTTGATATGAAAATTGTGAAATATAAAAGCTTAGCCTAAGACTTTTCTTGATTCACTACTTGATCTTCAAACAAAAAGAAGATTCGAACAAGAATAAAAGAACAAAGTATGTTTCAAGAAATTTGTAACTAAAACCTCAAGAGCATGTATAACGCAATTTAAGCAAATTATGAATTGAACGACACAAGATTAGAAGAGTAACAAATAAAGACGTCAATATTTGACAAAAAAAATCAGTTAGATAAGTGCCATACAATGCAAGAAAATTATGCAATGCATTCTAATTATTCAACAAGAATAATAATAACAATAAACCTCATAAAATAATGTTATAAATTTATAACAATAAACCTCATAAAATAATGTCATAAAATTGCGCCCCCTAATGATAGCTGAACCTCCCTATATACAAGAGAGGGGTTGACTGAAAATTAAGAAAAATGAATTACCTCAAACCTATAATTACTTAATCTACTAGGAATTAATTTTTAGGAAAGAAAAGACTTTATAGGATTTGGTCAAGGAAACCTACTAATTTTAATTACTTAACCTACTAGGAACCTAACTTTTTGAAAACAAGAGACTTTATAAGATTTGGTCAATTGTTTCTTACAAAGAAGGAAATCTACTAATAGTAAAATTCAGCCATGGGCCTTATTTGTCAAATTGGGTTTGCCCAACTTCTCCAAAACTTATTAAGTGGACTTGCTTGAACTCCTTAATCGAAGCAACTTAGACTTGAGTTTAAGAATGACCTTCTTTAATTAAATTATTCAAAGTCCTTTGCATCCTTTTAGTCCTAGCCCTTGTCATAGCCCCAACAATACCTACAAGGGGAACTATTTTGAAAGTTGATGGTAGAATTTGAGTTGAAGATCTCAAGCTCTTATCTCAAACACTCAAACCATCGACCCCAACTTGAGATGCCACGTCACTAGCCATTCAATCCATATCACTCCCCCCTTCCTCAAAAGGATTCGTCCTTGAATCTAATAAATTTGCATCAAATTCAAAGGGAGAAAGATCAAATACGTTAAAAGTTGCACTAACACTATAGTCACATGGAAGATCAAGTTTTTAGGCGTTATTGTTCAGCCTAGCCAAAACTTGGAAAGGGCCATCGCCCCTAGGATGGAGCTTTGGTCTCCGGGAAGTAGGAAATCTTTCTTTGCTTATATGAACCTCTGACCCAACTGTCAGGCTAAAAAATGACCTCCTTTTTTCCCTTGTTAACGATTTATGCAAAGTGCTCAGTTATGCACTCTATGGGTTCAAACACTTTGGCATGCAACTTTTGGACAAATTCAGCTTTCTTGGCTCCATCTACATTTAAGAACTCAAAAACAGGTAATGGAGACAAGTCCAAAGGGGTTAGTGGATTGAAAACATAAAAAACCTCAAATGGAGAATAGTTGGTAATAGTCTGAATTGTACGATTATAAGTAAATTCAATTATAGGTAAACAAGACTCCTAACTTTTCAAATTCCGTTTGATTATGGCACACAATAAGATACCAAGCATCCTATTTATGACTTTAGTTTGACCATCAGTTTAAGGATGAGAAGTAGTAGCAAACAACAATTTACTTCCTAGTTTTCCCCAAAGAGTTTTCCAAAATTAGCTTAAGAATTTTACATCTCTATCAGACACAACGATTCGAGGAATACCATGCAACCTAACAATTTCTCAAAAGAATAAATTAGCCACATGCAAAGCATTATCAGTTTTCCTATAAGCAACGAAATATGCCATTTTGAAAAAATGATCAACTACAACAAATGCAAAATCATTGCCTCATTGAGATCTTTGTAATCCCAACATAAACCTATAGAAATATCAATCCAAGGGAATGAGGGAATAGGAAGTGGTGTGTATAGGCTATGTTGTTTAGATGTTGATTTAGCCATTTTGCACTCTATGCACTTTTCATAAATTCTTTCAACATTTTTTTTTCATATTAGGCCAATGAAAATGTTCTTGCAACACATCAAGAGTTTTAAGAATACGAAAATGACCCATAAGACATAAGACCACCACTATGAGCTTCATGTACCAACGGTTCACACATAAAGCAATTAGGCACACAAAATTTGTTCCCTTCATACAACAACCCATTATGTCTATAGAACTTATTAACTGCACCAAACCCACATTTAGCATAGACACTTGAGAAATTAATATCATGTTCATATAAATCTTTCAAATATTCGAACCCTAATAACTTAGTATCCAAAGTAACAAGCAACCCATGCCTATGTGACAATGCATCAACAACAATATTTTCTTTACCCTTTTTGTACTTAATAAGGAAAAGATTCAAGAAAAACACTTCACTTAGCATGTGGTTTATTGAGCTTGTTTTGACCATGCAAATATTTAAAAGATTCATGATCAGTATGGATGACAAACTATTTAGGCATTAAGTTCTTTATCATAAGTTAGATAGTTCAAACACGCACCATTCAATTTTTCAGAAAAATATTTTATACGCTTATCTCATTGCATTAGCATAGCGCCAAGGCCTATGCTAGAAGTATCACATTCAATTTCAAATCTTCGCGCGTTCTTCCCTATTTACCCCACAACATTAGCACACACATTAAGATACCTAAAAAATATACAATTTAAGCTCAAAGATTTAAACTAACCCATAAAAACACTTAAACACAAAAACTAATCTAATTAATCCCTAAATGCATACTCAACACTCAATTTAACACAAAATAAATAGCAAATTAAACCCTAAAATATCGTACAAAACATTACTATCAACATCCCCACACTTAAACGTTTGTTTGTCTTTAAGCAAACAAAACAACAACACCTAACGAAACAAACACACCATGCAATAATGTGACAATGGCTCTAATCTTCATGAACTAAATTTAATCTTGGACATACTCATTCAAATTACGTCAAATCATTAGCATGCAAAATATGTGTCTAGGGACTTTGAACTAAATATACAACTAACTCAAGACCAAGTGTGAACCTATTTACTCTTTTCAATTGTGCACATACATCAATTAATTTTTTGGTCCCTCAGACTTGGTGACTATTCCTAGTTATAATTCCACGAAACTTCAAGCCTATTATGAGTCCGGTATTTTTTTATTTAAACACATAATTTTTATTTTGTTAACCCGAGACTTAGCCTTTTACTTGGAGGCAAACATTTGTGATGAATGTCGATTCAGTTACTCCACTAAGTCATTTATTAACAGCTTGGTTGAAACTTCATTATAGCTTTTTTACACGAAGGCACACATTTGTGATGTGTGTCTATCTGGTTACTCAGCTACACCACATTTTCAACTAGCTACTAGCTCTATTCATAACCCGAAGGCCAGCGGAATTGTGATTATTAACACTTATTAAACACCTTTTTTTTCCTTGTTGCTTTTAGCTATTCGTTTCTATAAAAAATACTAGTTGAGCTACTTAACCTAAAAATCCTCAAATTATGAATGAATGTGATAATCTATATGGTGCTAAATTTACACTAAATCTTAATTAAGCTGTATATTTATCGCAAAGGCCCCCTAATTCACTAATTTCGCAGTCTAGTGATTGTTCACAATCTAATAGACCATGTCCAAAATTTTAAAAAATTCACTCAATCTAAGCCATTAACACATTCACACACTTCACACCATACAACCTAATACTATCATACGGTATGCAAAATTCACATACAAAAGAAAAACACAGAATCCCTCCTCATACTTGAACAACACATTCTCCTCAATGTGAGAAGGAAAACACACAACACATATATAAACGAAATGTGAAAACAAAAAATAAAATAGCAAAGAACAGGTAAAATTAACAATAAAAATAAAAATAAAATAATAGAAAAATAAACACACAAAACAAAATAAAATTGGAGAAAAATTTTGGGTTAGATTTGGATCCTAAAGAGATGGAGGTGGTGATGTTATGGGATGTGGTAATTGAATACCCTGAGCTTCGAAATACCAATGGAGTCGGCGGATTTCTCAGTTCTGGCGTCTTTGTGTACGCACCATTTCCTTTAATATTCTGTTGGTTTCAGATATCGCATCCAAAACTGTTGTCCAGCGTTGGTCCTCTTCTTTCGATTCCTCGCTTATTGATGCATCTCGTGCCTCTCTAGGTGGCGCAGAGCTCGAGCTTGCCTAACCTGTCCTGGTCCGCACATGTGTCTTTTCATTTAGGCTTATGTTGGTGGAGTGAATGATCTCTGCCCGAAAATAGATGATGGTGGTCAAGGAACTTGAGCAGATGCACTATTAACCCCCTTCGATCCACACCAAAATACTCTACGATGACGGAAATCAAGTACCCCATTCAAAGATGGTTGGTCCGCTTTTGCGAAACTATAGCAAGAGCATTCAACACATGTGTAGATGTGCATACCAGAATACTATGGTCCATGCACCACAGCATGAACAGTTCCTTGGTTGAACACTTGTTGTCTCTGATTTGTCAAAGACCAGCTGGCATATAAATTTGTGCAGCAGCAAGTGTTCATAGGACCAGATAATATTATTGTGGGCATTTTTGGCATAAAAACGTTTCAATGCCGATTAGCTCATGCCAGTATTGGGAGGGATGAAAGTCATCATGTTGGTCGACAATGGTGGATTCAGGGAATCCACATATGTCGCACATAATCTCTACCATTAATTCATACACTTGCCCCCTCAATCTAAACCATAATTCCTTAGTTTTCTTCAGGTCAAAGGTCAAGGACATAAAAAATTCTAGGGTAAGCTCTTCATAAACAAGAAATTGGAATCTAATAAATTGACCCCAATAGATCCTCTCTGCTAAGTTTTCTATCAACTTACGCACTTCTATTCTATCCAATGTATCAAAATCAAAATATTTAGGCACAACAATTTGCCTAGAACGAAGTGAACGGAAACGAATACCTTCTTCCTTGGTGTAAATAGGAAATGAAGCTCCAAAGTCCGCTGCTCGGTTTCGTCTCCTTTGTCCTACGACTTTTTGTTCTCTGTGAGGCTCCCGTCGGGCGGTTTGCTTGATATGAGGCATATTTGGGTTGAATTTGAAAAAATTTAGAGATTGCAAAAATTCTAGAGAGAAGTGAGTGTTTGAATGTTGGAATTCTAGAGAGATAAAATAAAAATGAAAATGAAGCTGAAAGTTAAGTAAGAATTGAATAAATAGGTGGTAAAAATGGTAAAATGGTAAAGTTGTCAGTTAAAATTTGCATCCTCCCTTTTTTGTACATAGTCGCAGGCCACGATCATGACCCGACATGCCACAATCGTGGCATGTGGCATACCACAGAAGGAAATCCTAATCGCAGGCTACAATCGTGACCTGACAGGTCACGGTCGTGGCCAGTGCCTATATCCTGACACCAATACCTTCTTCTTCCAATTCTTTCCTTCTCTCAGTTCATAGTTCTTCTTCACTTCTCCTAATATGCTTGCGTACTCTTCCCTATGATTCCAAAATCCTATTCCTTGTTCTTCTTTTATTGAACTAAAACAAGAATGAATTTAACTACGAAATTCAACTATTCTAACAAAATTAAACAATAAAATAAATTTTCCATGGGTTGCCTCCCATGTAGCGCTTCTTTTACTGTTGGTTGCTCGACGCTCCTTTTAAAGCTCACGGTGGTTAGAATGACTGATTTGATGATAGCGTTATTATTAATCTCAAAGTCTGAATATTTGCTACTATATTGAAACTACCACCTTCCTTGGAATTTTCTTTGCCTCGCCTTCTCCTTCACGAGTGCTTCTTAATGCCTTCACGAGTGCTTCTTAAAAAAAGAATTTGTAGGATTCTCGATGTCTTCCCATTCTCCAGAGATTCAGGTTTGTTGCGATCTACTAGAGTGGTTGAAGGTCAGTTGCTCCTTCCTTAGTCGTAGAGTTAGTTCCACCCCATCCACATCAATCATTGAGCGCGTAGTGGCTAAAAATGGTCGTCTAAGAATCATCGGAGTGTCCTCATCTTCATTGATATCCAAAATATAGAAATCCATGGGAAAGATAAAATTACCGACCTTGACTGGCACATCTTGTATGATTCCCATCGGTCTAAGTGAAGTCCTATCGATCGTCTTAACCAAAAAATTTATGGGTACTAACTTTTGTAACCCCAATTTAAGACTAAGAGTGTAGGGCTTCACATTTATACTTGCACCTAAGTCTACGAATGCCCTATCTATGATGATCTTGTTGATACTGCAGGAAATGAAAAAGTCCTCTGGATCATCCTTCTTCACTATATTGGGGGGTGTCTTTCAGTATCTTCTCCTTCCCCTTCTCTATGACGGACTTTTGTAATTTCAGTTTAGATTGTATTCGTTCCGTCACTTCCTCGACTTCATTTGGCTCAATTTCTTGTAACGTTCCTGCTCCCCTCCTAGCATATAATTCCTTCTGCACAAAAAAATGGTGCAGGAATACCCGTTGAGTTACTTGCACCGATTTGCTCATAGTCTCACTTGGAAGGTCGTCTTTAGCTACTTGACCTTCTCCTTTGTCTACCTCTTCCAGCTCCTCGTCCTGAGTTTGGCTTACAACCATGATACACTCCTTCGGGTTCCACTTGGTGTTGGTTGGAAGAGTTCCAGCATTCCGAGTTGACATTGCTTCCGCGAGTTGCCCCACTTGGACTTCTAAATTGTGGATAGACAAAGCGTGATTCTTTGTGACTTGCTCGAATTTACTCTCAAGTCTCCTATGTGATTCCTCCATTCCTCCTATCTTTTCCAAAATTTTGTCTAATTTTGAATCCAACGATCTTGTTTTGTCCTGTTGGAAGCTTGATTGTCCTTGGGATCTAAACTGCCCTCCATTGTTGTTGTTAGACCAGGAGAAGTTTGGGTGATTCTTCCACCCGAAGTTATATATATTGGAGTAAGGATTATTACCCCCTTCACGTCTAAATTGGGATCCCATGTAATGAACTTGCTCCGGTTTTCTTCTCTCAACAAATAGCAATCTACCGTATCATGATCCAACTGGCCGTATAGCTCGCACTTCAATTGCGCGGTCTTTACCGTAGCTAAGGATGACGCCTTTATTTTACTGAGTTGTTGCGTCAAGTTGTCGATCTTAACTTGTATCTCTGTCATCTGATCGACAACAAAAACTCACTTCTGCTCCCTAAAGTTAGTAGGCTACCTACTACGTTCATTAGCCCATAAGTAGTTGTTGCTGGCCATCTCCTCTATTAATTCCTCTGCTTCATCGACCGTCTTCCTCATTAAAGATCCTCCTGATGCCGCATCGATGGTGCCTCTAGTATGTGGGTTTACTCCGTTATAAAATGTCTGCAGCAAGAACTCCTTGGGTAAATTGTGGTGTGGGCATCTCCTCTGCAGGTCCTTGTAACGATACCACACTTCATAAATAGACTCCCCATCACCTTGTTGGAAGTTTGTAATTTCCTTGATAATTTTGGTGGTCTTTATTAGTGGGAAGTATTTATCCAAGAAGGCAAGCAATAGCTGGTCCCATGTCGTAATGTTAGCGGGGCTTAGTGAGTGATACCAAGCCTTCGCTCTATCCCTAAACATAAAGGGAAACTACATAATTCTCACTGCGTCTTTCGACATTTGATGATACTGGAAAGTATCATAGATCTCGAGAAAACTCACGATGTGGGCGTTCGGGTCTTCATTTCAAGTCCATAGAATTGAACATTCTATTAAAGCATGTTCAGGAGGGTTAGCTCAATTTCAAAGGAGACCGCTTGAACAAGCGGTCTAGCTACTCCTTGGTTAGCATGATTGAACCCTGGTCTTATAAAATCCATGAGGGTCCTCTGTTGTTGCCTACTAAGGTTGACTTCTTGATCCATGTTTCTTTGGAACTACTCGGCCATTTTCGTTTTCTTGAAATCTTTTTCTTCTCGTCGAGCTTTTCTAAGGGTTTGTTCTAAACGTGTTATGTCTAAATCTAAAGTCTTCGTTGCATGACTCGAACCGCTCGTGACTCTTATGTTCATGCAAGAGCAAGATTCCAAAGTAAAACTAACCAAAAACTAAAACAAAAATTGAAGACTATCCTAATGCCTTAAACTCTAGAACTAAATTGCCTTCCCTAGCAACGGCGCCAAAAACTTGTTCACCTGAGGTTACACGCGCTAATTTTTGTTATTTATAACCTCAGTAAATTCCGCAAGCACACGGGTCGTTCGCATAGTACCTAAGGTGTCGATCCCACGAGGAAGGGAACTAGTCCTAAAATCTAAAGGCAATTAAGTTCGCAATACTTAATTAAACAACTACTGCATAAATTAAAATTAATCAATAACCAAATATGAGAAATTAAAGCACAAATATAATGAATAAAAGCCAGCTCACACAAACAATCCAAATTTCAACCTAGAAGTGACCAATTAAGAGAAAGGGAGAATTTATTCGAAATTAAAGAAAATCTGTCTAATTATGAAATTTTCGACTTAACGAGTGATTCGACCTATTCGTTAAGCTCTTGGAGGTTGAATCAAAGTATTCCAAGAATTGCACTATAGGGTGCAACCCCGGGTCGTTCACTTAATCGGAACCTAAAATGATTGAACCTAAGTTAACCTACATGTCATGCTATGCAAACTAATTTGGAGAAAAGGGGTTTTTTTAATAAAAATTTTGAACTCATTAATAGAACTAATTTCAATGTAATAAGAATGTTTTTGGATTTTATGGGTAAAGAAAACTGAAGGGCGAAAAATGCAAAAGACTAAATAGTGATAAAGTCCCCTTGAAGGTGAGTTTTGGCCATCATAGTTCGAAATTGATTTAAGTGAGAGTAGAAGTCACTAAGCTTCAAAATGGTAAAACTTGAAAAACTCTTCAAGTCCAGGATCTTAATCAATAAGACTCCATTTTTTTAAAAAATCCCGTTAAGTGCTCTTAGTGTGTGTAGTAGGATTAGCTAATGCAATGGGTCAAATGGAATCTAAAATCATCTCAACATCAAACATAACCATGCAAGATAAGAGAGAATCAAGAAGATTTCAAATAGACATATATGAAACTTCATACATTTAAGCTCAGAGTTCTACATAAACCAATCCATCCTACACATAATGAATATCCAACATTTGATTAAAACCATAATCAAATAGCTCAACTACAAATCATAAATCCTAAACCTAGGATGTTATAAATTCATAGCTGAACCATGGATTAAACTACTCCCCTTTTTCAGCCCATTGAACTCCAGGCATTGTTGCACCTTCAAGAGGAAAAGAAATGCCTAGCCACTCATTGCACTCAGAAACTTCACAACTTGGAATGAATCTGAATCACCCACGGTGGAGGTTTTACAGTGGAAAGAAAAATATGGAAGAGGTTAGAGCTTTTTTTTTTTGAGAGTAGAAATGAAGGAAAGTCAATGATAATGTGTCTCTGCCACCTCCTCCTTACTTATCCCGAAATAGGTTTTTTTAAATGGTATTGGGGTCGGGTCATATGCATGGGTAAGTGAGATTTCCAAAAATGACTCCGGTTTCAGGTTGCTACTTCGAAGTTTTCGCCACGGCCAAATTTTCCTGAAAGGTCCGAGCTATTGATTTGAAGGTTTCACTGCGGCCAAATTTTCCCGAAAGGTCTGGGCTGTTGATTCACATGTTTCGCCGTGGCAAAGTGATGAGTTCACCACAGTTAACTTGTCTCGAAAGGTCTTCTTCCTTGATCTTATGGCTCAGCAATTTCTTGGTCCTTACTTTTGGCTCCACTTCTTGAGTGCCCTGCAATGAAAAGAAATAGTTTGCAATATCAATTGTCCTATAAACCAAGTGAGCGCAATTACTAACTAATTATGACAATTTTACCCTCAAACTATATTAATTCAAAACAAGCACTCTTGAACTAAATTAAGAACAACATCCAACAAAAAGAGCCGAAAGGTACAACAAAAACTATAAAAATATCGCTGAATAATATAGAAGACTTGGGTTCGATCAACAGGCCTAGACGATCCTAGGGTGAATTACTTTCTCTCGAGTTATATTTCTTAACCCTAATTAATAATCCCTAATTCAAATTATGAAAATTGCAATCTCTTAATTCGCTATTGATCCAAAACCTAAATTAGTTTTAACTTTGTCTACTAACCTACTAGGAATCTATGCTCGATCTCTCGTTACACGACTCTACCGCTTTGATTTAATTCTTTACCTATCGATTTACCTAACTCTTGTTAACCTGAATTGATGATTTTCACCGGCTCACCCTCTCAGTTTATTGCCAAGTTACGAAGAATCAAATTGAATCACAATTAAATCGAATAAAACACAATCAAATCAATTTTATTAATCTCAAAAGTAAAAACCCGAAGGTGAGTTTAGACAAAAAAATCAACACTCAACAACAATATTTCTAATGAATCTCCAAATTTCATACATCAATGAAATCGAAATAAAAACTAGAAAATAATGTCGGAATGGATCTCAGAGGTCGCGACTGTGGGAAATCACCTATTTCTGGAAGTACGTCGCGTCAAATGTGTCTCCGTGCCTCTCTTCCTTCGTCTCCTTCCTCGATCACCTGATCTCTATCTAGTTCTCTCTCAGATTTTTAATAGAATCTCTCTTTTGTGTAACTCTCTTGGCTCTCTAATTGTTTGCTGGAGGCAGCTAGTTATTGTACTATTTATTCTGTGGAGGCCCTAGGCTAAACTCGGGGTCAAAACGGTCTAAAAAATCACTCAAATTTTGAGTTTTCGTGTCAGCTCGACGTAGGACATGATCGTGGCCCCGCCTGCCATGATCGTGGTCGAAACTTTTTCCTTTCTATCACTATCGCACAATCGTGGCCTGGCTGCCTCTGACTCTTCCTCTTCTGTCACAATCGTGGCCACAGTGCACGATTGTGGCCTGTGTCTTTTAGCCCGAAACTCTTTAGATCTTTATCTTTCTTCCCTGTTTACCCTACAACACTAGCATACATATGAAGGTGCCTAAAAAATATACAATTTAAGCTCAAAGATTCAAACTAACCCATAAAAACATTTAAACAGAAAAACTAGTCTAATTAAACCTTAAATGCATACTCAACACTCAATTTAACGCAAAATGCATAACAAATTAAACCTTGAAGCATCATACAAAACACTACTATCAGTTATCATTTCTTCTTCTTTGAATTCCTCTCAAGAAGAGAAGTTATTAAGGGTGTTACGTGAGCATAAAGCGGCTAGTGCATGGAGTATTGCTGACATAAAGGGAATTAGCCCTTCAACTTGTGTTCACAGGATTTTAATGAAGGAAAACCACAAACCTAGTGTGGAAAGTCAAAGGAGGCTCAATCCCAATATGGAGGAAGTTGTGTGATCTGAGGTATTTAAATTACTTGATGCAAGAATTATCTATCCTATTTCTGATAGCTCCTGGATAAGTCCTGTGCAGGTTGTACAAAAAAAAGGTGGCATAACTGTCATCTCTGATGATAACAATGAGTTAATTTCCACTAGGGTCGTGACAGGGTGGAGGGTTTGGATAGACTACAGGAAATTAAATACAGCAACTAGGAATGATCATTTCCCTCTACCCTTTATTGATCAAATGTTGGAAAGATTAGCGGGGTATGATTATTACTGTTTTTTAGATGGTTATTCAGGGTATAACCAAATTCCCATAACACCGGAGGATCAGGAGAAGACCACCTTCACTTGTCCTTATGATACATTTGCATATTGTAGGATGCCTTTTGGGTTTGTGCAATGCTCTTACCACTTTCCAATGTTTCATGATGTCCATATTCTCGAACATGGTGGAGAATATAATTGAGGTATTTATGGATGACTTTTCTGTTTTTGGTTCTTCTTTTGACGCATGTTTGTTCAATCTAGAACAGGTTCTACAGAGATGTGAAGAAACCAATCTTGTGCTAAATTGGGAAAAGTGCCATTTTATGTTACAAGAAGGGATCTTCTTAGACCACAAAATCTCAAATAGTGGAATACAGGTGGATTTGGCTAAAATTGAAGTCATCAACAAATTACCACCTCTCAATTCGGTTAGAGAAATAAGGAGTTTTCTTAGGCATGCAGGGTTTTATAGAAGATTTATTAATTATGCCTTCCCTAATGACCCTTATGTGCTTCGTTGCAAAAGGAAGTCCTTTTTGAATTGACTGATGAATGTCTTGATGCTTTCAACAGGTTGAAGAAGGAACTTACCTCAGCTCCTATAATGGCTGCACCAAATTGGAATCTCCCTTTTGAGCTGATGTGTGATACTAGTGATTATGCACTTGGGGCTGTTTTAAGACAAAAACAGGATAAGAAATTACATGTCATTTATTATGCTAGCAAAGTTCTTAATGATGCTCAAGTTAATTATGCTACTACAGAGAAAGAATTACTAGCAATAGTTTTTACATTTGATAAATTTAAATCTTATCTTGTTGGGTCCAAGGTCATCATTTACATTGACCATTCTACTTTGAAATATTTATTTACCAAAAAGGATGCTAAACCAAGGTTGATCAGATGGATTTTACTCTTGCAGGAATTTGATTTGGAAATTAGAGACAAAAAAGGATCCGAGAAATCTGTAGCTGATCATCTTTCGCGACTTGAGCAAGGTGACAAAATGGAAGCTGAACCAATTAATGATGCCTTCCCTAATGAGAATCTATGGTTTGTTAAGGGAAATATTCCTTGGTTTGTTGATAATGTTAATTTTCTGATGTCCAACATTATCCTAAGTGATTACTCATACCATAAGAGAAGGAAATTCTTATCGGAGGTAAGGAACTACTTTTGGGAAGACCTATTGCTCTTTAGAAGGTGTGCTGATGGGATAATTAGAAGATGTATACCTAATGAGGAGATGCGATCAGCGTTGTATCTTCTCCTTATGGTGGACACCATGGTGCTAACAAAACGACAACAAAAGTTTTACAATCTGGTTTGTATTAGCCTACTCTTTTTAAGGATGCTAAAACTTTTGTTATGACATGTGATAGATGTCAAAGGATAGGAAACATAGGTAGGAGGCATCAGATGCCTCAATCGGGGATTTTAGAGGTTAAACTCTTTGATGTATGGGGCTTGGACTTTATGGGACCGTTTTCAATATCCTTTGGCAATGAATACATCTTTGTGGCAGTTGATTATGCATCCAAATGGGTGGAAGCCACAGCATTGGCAAACAACATTGGGGTGCATTTTAAGAATCATCAATTCAAATCTCTATTGGCGAAATATGGGTGCCATTTCAGGTTTAGAACCACTTATCACCCCCAAACTAGTGGGCAAGTCGATGTGTCAAATCGAAAAATCAAGCAAATCTTAGAAAAGACTGTCAATACATCAAGAAATGATTCAGCATTGAAGCTTAATGATGCTCTCTGGGCATATAGGACGGCATACAAGACTATCTTGGGTATGTCCCCATATAGATTAGTCTTTGGGAAATCTTGCCATCTTTCGGTTGAAATTGAACATAAGGCATTATAGGCAATCCGAAAGTTAAACTATGACTTCAAAGAGGCCGGACAGAGGAGACCAATGGAGTTGAATGAGATAGATGAGTTTCGCTTGGATGCTTTTGAGAGTGTTAAAATATACAAAGAGAGAACTAAGGCTTTCCATAACAAGCATATCCTTTAGAGAGAATTTAAACTTGGTCAAAAGGTTTTGCTATTTAACTCTCGTTTGAAATTATTTCTAGGAAAATTGGGATCAAGATGCTCTGGACCTTTCATGGTAACCAAAGTATACTCAAATGGAGCAGTGGAGATTGGAAGGGATGAGCAACCACCCTTCATGGTCAAAGGGCAATGACTTAAGCATTACTTTGAGGGAGAGATGGTTGGATACATTTCCACCATCACATTCAAAAATTGACATTATGGTGGCCTAGTCCAGCTGAGGACATTAAACTTAGCGCTTGTGAGGAGGCAACCCAACATTTCTAACTCTTTGTGTGTTTTATTAATTTCATTATCTCATTTTTTCATATATTTTTATTATAGTCTATTGTGTGTTGTGTAGGGTTAATGTTTATAAGACACCTGAATGACACCTCCTAGTAACATGAGGAATAGAGTGATCAAAACACATCAATTCGAGAGGTAAGATCTATGTTACGGGTAGGGGAGGTAAGTCTTTTTGCTTCTTTTAATATTTTTAGGATTTTCATTAATACATCATGCATATAGTCCTATGGTATCAGTGAGTAGTTGGAAGGGGCAAAATAGGAGTGAGCTAAGTGAGATGGACATAGAAAAACTAAGAAGGTCTGTCTAGCGGACAACATGTCCGTTTAACAAACATTACCAAGCATCTCACTCCCAGAAAACTCGAGAAGGTCCACTTAGCGGACATTACTCATCTTCTAGCACTCAGAGACCCGAAAAGGTCCGTTTAGTGGACATTACCCAGCTTCTGTCACTAAGAAACCTAAGAAGGTCTGCTTAGCGGACATCATGTTTGCTTAATGGACATTTCTCGCACTCAGAATTTTAAAAACTTTTTCCCCCTCTTCTTTCCCACACTCTTCCCTGTATTTTCCCTAATTTATATTACAACCTTCAAGCCATTCACTTCCTCCAACCTCCCATTGCCTATTTCACGTTCTCACCCAGATTTTCTCCCTTTTCTTCTTCTCTTCATCTCTTCTTCCACTCCCTTCAACTGACCCATCCACCAACATAAGTATCCACGCCAATAACTACTACCACCCTTAAATTCATGGATTTTGGGAATTCTTTTGAGGATTAGGGTTGAGTTCACGCACCTTCCACTCCCAGTCGGCTCAGGTAAGTACTCTTTCACCATTTAGGGTAAAATCGTGACTGAACTTGTTTTAATTGAAGAATCTCTAGATTCCTAGGACATTTTGAATTTGTGGAGTTGAAGCTTGACATCCCCATTAGAGTGGGTTACTTGAGACTGTGTTGTTAAGATTTAATTTGTTTACGGTTTGTGTGGGAATTGAGTTTGTGGTTGGGTTGAAATGGAGTTTGAGCTGTATTAATGTCGAATTTGTGATTGTGTGGCAGTTGTTAGGTTTGTGCTATTGATTGAATCTGGAGGTGTGTTGAAGTTGTGGGGTTTGTAGTGAAATTGAATCTGTGGTTACATTGTGGTTGTAGTTACGGTTAAAAGTGAATTTGAGAGTGAGAGTGTGGTTACATTACGACTGATTCAGTGTTGGGAATTGACCCCTACCTTGTTGAGATTATAGCTAGTGGTGTACCTATTCGTAATGTCGTGATTTAAGCAAATGGAGAGAAAGAACACTGCTCAATCCTCTAGAGCTGCTAGGGTAAAATGGTTGGTCGAGGAAATAGAGGAACTTGAGCTTACTCAAGCTCTATTCATCAATGAGCAATGTGAGGCTTGGTATAATAAGAAAAAGAACAAGTTTGTGCTATAAGTCTTAGTGGAAGCGAGAATTGATGCATCGTACAATGTGAGAGACAACTTGGATAGATTTCATTGGGGCAAGTTGTTGGACCTAAAGGGAGCATACTACCTAGCTGCAGTCAAGCAATTCTATGCCAACCTTAGCGCTACAGTAGATAAACAACCATTGGAACTTGTTTCTCATGTAAATGGGAGAGAAGTGGTCATCATTGAACAGATCATTAGTGAACATTTGGAGCTACCCATGGGCGGCCATGTCCCCTCCTTTAACAAGCGGGCGAGGTGTTCAATTGATAGCTAATGGACCAAGGACGATGCTATGTCTCGTTTATGCGCTTCACAAACTAGCGCATGTTTATACATTGTGGCGCCTTTGATATTGAACCAAGATTGGTGGCATTCATGCTTGCCTATAATGTTATCCCTAAGGCTAGTGACTCGGTGTACCTTTGGAATGAGGATTTATATATTTTGGATAAAATGTTTTTTTGAGATTACCAATTCCAGGGTATTACGATTAACAAGATGATTATGACCTCGATGTGGCAAGTAGTACATCACAAAGCTGAGACTAAAAGGTTTGTATTTTCAGTCCTATTGAGTGTAACATCCCGTTTCCAGAGAACGGGTCGGACCAGAGAAACGGGTCCAAGTGTGGTAAATTAACACATCTCATG
>JAOQMS010000006.1:18404996-18416752 GCA_027563885.1 Erythroxylum longipes | reverse complement strand
GTATTCTCAAAGAATACAAAGAAAGCAAGAATGCTCTCAATAATACTCAATATTATTTCTGAATGAAAATCCCCTTCAACGTACATACAGGGTGCCTATTTATATGAAAAACTTCCTGACTTAATGTCATAAAGAAGAAACTAAATAAAAGGAAACAAATCAATCCCTAAAAGGAAATAAAATAAAATTAGAAAGGTGTTGACTAAATGACCTTATTTCAAGGAAACAAAAAAGGAAACTAATTAAAACATGATTTGAACATATTGGACCTTATAGATCACACCCTTCTCCTTATTTTAAGTGGCACATGTTTTCACATAGTGAGTTCTCCCAATTGGGCTCCATGTTGGCCTTTGGACACTTCATATTGGGCTTCAAGGAGTAGGACAATGCCTCTTGGACCTTTATGAGATGAAATCTGACTCAACAGCATAGGCTTTATCTCTTGAAGGTCTTGGATCAAACAATTCAATGCTTGCTTCATTGCTTTGGCCCTAACTCTTATCATTGGGCCTCCAACATCTTGTAAAGGATCTTTAGGAACATTAGACTTGAATGTTGGGCATTTGATATGGGAATTTCGCTCAACCCCTTGTCTTGCACATTAAGACTTCAAATCTGATCTAATTTCAGCTCCTAAGCCTCCTTTTGCAAGCAAATCATGTCCTAGGCTTCCTTGAGGTGGATCACACCATTGTATGCTTCTCTTCTTGTCTTACACATGCCCATGGTTCTCCATCACGACTCCTCGTTACAGCTTTGACTCCTCACTACTGTGTCCTCAACCAATCCGATCTACCACTTGTTCTCCTTAGATTGCTTAGTTAACAAGATCCTTTGGTGGGAAAGGAGTAGAAAAATGTTGGAGAGCAAAACCTTTTGCTATGGCTGAAGGTTTGAGAGACAATTCTAGGAGAGAATAACCACTCACGTTCATTTAGCATCAAATGCTAAAAAAATGAATTGTGTCCTTACCACTTCAACACTTGGACAGTTTAGGAAAGAGTAAAGAAGCGCATAATAACACACCACCCATTATTTAATCATAAGAAGCATGACCGAATGTATTTGGGAGAGAGTGGACAGCCAAAAGTAAAACACATACATTCATTTAGAAAATGAATTCCAAAATGAGATGTCCATTTTTTAACCTTATTAAAGCAACCCATCAAAACCATTTAATAAAGAAAAGCATTACCTCATTCTTTAATCAAAAGAATGCTAAAAGGGCTGCACGTTTTGTCTACAACTCATTGATTTAAAACTAGCCACGAAACCATTTTATGAAGAGCATTATTGAATCCTAGGTCTTTGCAAAATTCGGTTTTGCTCTTTTTTAATTTTAATTCAATTAATCTAATTAATTAAATCAAAATTTAGCCCAAAATTAAATGCTCCTTTGGGTTTATAATTAACAATTAATTAGTGTAAGCCCAACATTTAATTATAGGCTTAAGACCCAATTTAATTAACTCTTAATTAAATTGTTCCGGTCTTATTGGCCCGAATCTAGTTCATCTATTTCTCTCCAAACTGTCTCATTTTCTTTTTGATAACCTCCATTTATTTTTCTTAGTTTTCTTGATAACCTTCCTAGAAGCCAATTAGAGAATCTAATTGGACTTAAATAATTCAAGCTCTAATAAGACTTGAATTAATTTAATCTCATTAGAATTAATTCTGACTTATTAACCAAATGTCATTCCACTAAAAGTAATTGACTGAACTCTTGAATTACTTAAAATTATGAGAAAACATGTTTTAAAATTTATTAATTCGATGTCCAATCACAAACTTTATTATGAACCATATTATAGCTATCCGTACAATAAAAGGTAAAATTACCGTTTTGCCCTTACATTAGTTTTTCTTTCTAGATCTCCCGTTTTACTCTACATGGTGATTAATAAACAAGATCTAATCATGGTGTTAAGACTTGACAGATAGCTAGTCCATCAAATTACTGGTGCCAGTTTAATCATCAATCTCTGTAAAACATCTAGAAGTGATGATGTCACTATAAACCCTTTATTTGAGTGAATGATGCTTGTTTAAATTAATAATTCCAACATGCGGACACTGGATTGATTCCTTGTAAAAATCTTTTCCAATTATATCAATAATTATAATGAAACACACATGAGTTCACCACTCATCAAGATTATGGTTCGTACTAAACGAATGCTAAGGTGTATGTCTTAAGATTAAAGTAATAGCCTACTTTATTCTTTAAAAACATATGTGATTCCATATTTATTTAATAGTGTCATTATCGACAGTCAACTACTATCATGATTTGAAACTCATCATTTCCTTGAAGTCAACTCCTTTACTTACACAGAGGTAAATCGCAACACTACAGTCTAAACCATAATCAAGCAACTAACTTGATTATTCGATTGTGAACAATTAATTTAGATTCTAATAACACACATGTTTCCCATACATCTCCATGTATATGTATATTACTTACAAATAACCTTGGTACCTTATGACTAATTATATTATGCTCATATAAATAAAACCAAACTCTTTTGTTTTATTAAGAATAAATATTTTCACTACAATATTGTAACTAGAAGAAAATTAAGTTATTTGTAAATACACTTGCTTTCCAGGCACTATATTTACATAACCCTAACAATCTCCATACTTAGTCTTGGAAGAACTCCATATGGCTTTGGCTGACTCAAGCATAGATATATCCACCATGAGTTCTTCAACCATGGTACTGAAGAGAGTGACATGGGCCACATAATCTTTCTTCTTATATTTCCACCGACCGTTGGTGGCACGACTGTATGGAAGAGCACATCGTGTATCTTGCTCAGTTAAGATGAATTGAACTTTTTGTTTCCAAATGGTGTAATTATCTCCGTCAAGCTTGAGGTCTTTATTTAATTTAGCAACAATATTCTTACATGCCATCTACATTGATGTGCATTTCTACCACAACAAGACTTAATCAAGCAACATGCATGAGAAAAAACTATTTCATGCTAAACATAGCAAAAAAAAAAGAATATAGCATTCGATTAGAAATATGTCCACATGCTTTCATTGTTTCATAAAACATGCTCTTAATAAAGCCTTCAATTTAGCATGACAACTATCACACATAGAACATATAGCAACAAATACATTCACATGCCATTATCATTATTTCACTAGAAAATATAACTAACATATTAGTATGTCAATTTTATTATCATAAAATCATTTCAAATCATGCTTTTAACCTAAAGCTTTGATACCATTTGTTGATTTTAGATCATAACTCAAACAAGAAATCTCATGATTTCATGAGCATACAAGATCTTACGCATGTCACCAAGAAGGGTAGGGTGTACTAACTTGAAACATAGTGGAATAACTCCTTGTATTCTTGATGTTTTGCCTCCCTTATGGAGATCTACTATGGCTTCTCCTTCTTCTCCAACTCGTCATGGTTGGAATGGATGGAATAGACCAATCTTGCCACAATGCACTAAGGTCAGAAGAGTTTCTAACATGTGAAAGTAGCAATCCTTATGGTTCACCCACAATGCTCTTAATAAGCTTAACAACTATTTTATGGGAAAGTGCTTCAACACATGAAGACTTGAAAGAAGGGAGAGTTTTCAGCTCAAAGATGGGCAGAAGAGTGTAGTATTCGGCCAAAGAAAAAACTCTCTCAAAGGAACTATGAAATTCCCTTTTATAGGCCACCAAAAGGTGCCTTTGAAGAGTCATGACTCTTTCAAGAGTTATTCTCTTGGTGAAACATCATGACTAGGCCAAGGGACACATCCTTTGGCAAAGAGTCATGTATCTTCACTTAAAGTCATGATGGTACACTCATGACTATTCATTCTTGTACATGAACCCCTTTTTGGCCAAATGGTCACAACCATTGGCCGAAATAATACATCCTTTCATCCAAAGTACACATACTTTAGTGAAAGGGTGTCATATATGTTCATTCTAAGGCAAGGTACATGATAAATCTTCCCCATTGGCCGAATTCATCCTTTCTTGACTGAATTCATGTATCCATGTGGAGACAATGAACTTGCACTCCAAGTGCATGCATGGGAAAATGAACTATGGCATGGTACATCCTATTGTCCATTGTGCACGCAAGCACACTATATTCCTTCATCTAGCACCACCAATTTCACCTATTAAGATTTGGGTTTCAACTCCAACTCATGCTCCTTAATTAGCTCTTCTATCTTAACTAGTGTGAACACATTTATAGCTAGCTTAAATTCCCAAAAACCAAAGATGAGCTGGGGTAATCTCAATTGAGTCTAATTGAGCTTATCCTCAGCTTTCTACCTATTAACTAGTTTTAATGAGCTCACCTTAAGCTAGCTTTAGACACTTGAGCTAAGGAAAGTCATGTTAAGCCACTTATAGCTTACATTAGCTTCATTGAGCTCCCTTGAGTTGATGGTTAACTCCTTACATGAAACCCAAGCACTTTCAAATATATCTTGGTGCATCAAATGAAATTTGTTTAAGCTATAAAATTCCAACAAAAAGGAACAATTATTTAAAATTTCAACCATCTAGTTTTTTTCTTTTTCCTCTTTTAGCTTGGCTTCCTACGACTAACATATGTCTAACCAGGAGCTAGTGAACCTTCATCTTCTGCTTCTCTCACCTCTAGTGCATCCCTCTTGTTCTCTACTTTCAAGGTAATTAATAATTCTCCCTCTAGATCCATTAACACCTCTTAATGTAATTCGTCCCCTAAAGCTCCTCTTAACCTTAACTCGACCCCTCCTTAGACTCCCATCTTCATTGTTAGAGCCTAGAAGTCCCACTAATTTGGCTAGTTTAAGTCCTAATATTGTAATTCCCAAACCCAACTAGAGTCAATCAGTAGAAAATCCTTCTCCAATTTATAAGGTTTGACATATCCCACCTTCAAAGTCAGATAGTATGAATAAAGTTTCTCTAATAATGGATGTTTTAAAAGTTGTTGCTACTAAGTGGTTAGCTTTTTTGGTTTGTTCTTTATATGAAATTATGGAATATATTGAAAAAAACTTACCCCAAGACTTTTCTTGATTCACCACTTGATCTTCAACCAAGAAGAGAATAAAATTTGTTTCAAGAGATCTGTAACCCAAACCTCAAGAACATATATAACCTAATTCAAGCAAATTATGAATTATGTGACACAAGATTGAAAGAAGAACAACAGATAAAGATGCCACTAATTGATGAAACAAAATCAATTAGATAAGTCGCATACAAAAGCATGAAAATTGTGCATTGCATTCTAATTATTTAACAAGAACTATAATAAGGATAAACCTCACAAAATAATGTTATAACATTGTGTCCCCTAGTGATAGCTGAAACTCCTTATATATAGGAGAGGGTTTGACTGAAAATTAAGGAAAAGGATCTACCTTAAACCTATAATTATTTAACCTACTAGGAAATTATCTTTTAGGAAGCAAGATCTATTAGGAAACTAACTTGTAGGAAATAAGACCTACTAGGAAATTACTTTTAGGAGACAAGAGACCTTATAGGATTTAGTCAATTGTCCCTTACAAAGAAGGAAAACTACTAATAGCAAATTCAGCCACAGGCCTTACTTTTCCAGTTGGGTTCGCCCAATTTCTTTAAGACTTATTAGGTAGACTTGCTTGGACTCCTTAATTGAAGCAAATTAGACTTAGGCTTGAGAATGAGCTTCTTTAATTAAATTAATCGAATCCCTTTGCATCCTTTTGGTCATAGACCTTGTCATAGGCCCAACGATATCCACAAATGGATCTCTCTCAAAATTTTATGATGGAATTTGAGTTGAAGACCTCAAACTCTTATCCCGAACACTAGAACCATTGACCCCAACTTGAGACGCCATGTCACTAGCCCCTTGATCCATATCATCCCCCCTTCGTCAGAAGGATTTGTCCTTGAATCCAATATATCTGCATTAAATGCAAAGGGAGAAAGATAAGTTAAAAGTTGCACTAACACCATAGTCACTAGGATCAAGTTTGTAGACGTTATTGTTTAGACTAGCCTCAACTTGGAAAGGGCCATTGCCCTAGGATGGAGCTTTGTTCTCTGGGAAGTAGGAAAACTTTTTTTGCACATATGAACCCAAACCCAAATGCAAAGCTCAAAAAATGACCTCTTTTCTTCCCTTGTTGGCATTTCATAAATAGTGCTCAGTTTTGTGCTCTATGTTTCACGCACTTTGGCATGCAACTTTTGGACAAATTCAGGTTTCTTGGCTCCATCTATGTTTAAGAACTCAAAAATAGGTAATGGAGACAAGTCTAGAGGGGTTAGTGGATTAAAACCATAAACAACTTTGAACGGAGAATAGTTAGTAGCAATGTGAATTGTACTATTATAAGCAAATTCAGCTATAGGTAAACAAGACTACTAACTTTTCAAATTTCGTTTGATTATGGAGTGCAATAGGTATCAAGTGTCTTATTTATGACTTCCTATCAGTTTGGAGATGAGCAGTAGTAGAAAACAACAATTTGGTTCCCAATTTTTCCTAAAGAGTTTTTTCAAAAGTAGCTTAAGAATTTTACATCTCTATTAGGCATAACACTTTGAGGGATACCATGTAACCTAATAATTTATCAAAAGAATTAATTAGCCATATGCATAGCATTATCAATTTTCCTACAAGCAATGAAATGTGTCAGTTTGGAAAAATGATCAACTACAACAAATACAAAATCATTCCCTCGTTGATATCTTGGTAATCCCAACACAAAATTGATAGAAATATCAACCCAAGGGAATGAGGGAATGGAAAGTGGCATGTATAGTCCATGTGGTTTAGATGTTGATTTAGCCATTTTGCACTCAATGCACCTTTCATAAATTCTTTCAACATACTTTTTCATATTAGTCTAATGAAAATGTTCTTGCAACTCATGAAGAGTTTAAGAATAAAAATGACCTATAAGACCACCACTATGAGCTTCATGTAGCAACACTTCAAGCATAAAGCAATTAGGCACACAAAATTTGTTCTCTTTGAAAAAATCCATTATCTCTATAGAACTTATTAAATGCAACAAACTCACATACAGCATAGACACTTGAGAAATTAGGATCATGTTCATACAAATCTTTCACATATTCAAATCCTAATAACTTAGTTTCCAAAGTAACAAGCAACCCATGCCTATGTGACAATGCATTAGCAACAACATTTTCTTTACCCATTTTGTACTTAATGACATAAGGAAAAGATTCAAGAAAAGCACTCCACTTATATGTCATTTATTAAGCTTGTTTTGACCATACAAATATTTAAGAGATTCATGATCAGTATGTATGACAAACTCTCTAGGCATCACATAGTGTTAATAGGTTTCCAAAGCTTTAATGATGGCATAAAGTTCTTTATCATAAGTTGGATAGTTCAAACACAGACTATTTAACTTTTCAGAAAAAATGCTATAGGCTTACCTCCTTTCATTAGCACAACACCAATACCTATCTCAAAAGCATCACATTCAATTTCAAAAGTTTGCTCAAAGTTAGGTAAAGATAATATTGGTGTAGTTGTCAAATCCTTTTTTAAGGATTCGAGTGCAAGTTGTTGTGCTTATCCTGATTCAAACTTCACGTTCTTCTTTACTAACATATTTAGTGGGGCTACCTTAGTTGAGAAATCTGATATGTGTTAATTATTTACACTTAGAGATTAACGATACAAAAATGTTTAAGATACTCACTTTAATTCATATATGATTTTAGGTAATAATTTAGAAGTAAAGGAATTAAAGTGAGTTGAAAGCACTGCATTTGGGCCGATTTTCTGAAGATTAATTTTCACTTGTCTTCATGGAACAAGAAGAAGAAAATTAAAAGAAGAAAAAAAATCAATAGCAGCAAGAAGAAGAAATGGCAACATATGAGCAAATTGGAAGCATGCCAAAATGCAGTGCAGGAGGAGCAATCAATAGATAAAACATAGATGACGTCTGTGTTTCAGCATTTGTGCTAACATAAATGTTGTCATTCAACATAAATGTGCGTTTCACGCACAATAGGTCTTTAACAAAAGGTGAATAGTGAGCATGGACTAGAAACTATGCAATAAAATCATCAAATCAATATACAGTAGCTATAGAAGAGGTGGTGGCATAAAGAAACAAAGAAGAGAGTGGAGTAGCAGCAGAGAAACAAAGAGAGGAGTGGCAGTAGAAAATAGGAGAGAACAGCAGCAGAGAGAAGAAAGAAAGGAGGACGTGCTTGGACATATGTATTAATTTGTCACATCAATGAATAATGAATAGTGAAGTGGAGAAGAGAAGCTTGCTGTGAGTGAAGACAAGCGAAGGGGGCTTCAGTTAGAGATGATTTTCGTGAGCTTTCAGCTTTTTGTTGGTAGACATATGAAAGGCTAAACGTCTCGACATCAGTTCGGAGGTGACATCGACGCCAACGACTTGGGTTAAATATTTTTTATTGTCTTTGTTATCGCTTTCTCTCATTAGAATTGATTACGTTATCTTGTATGAATTAATTGGGTATTTGAATGATGATGATTTTAATACTCTATTGAATCATTTTTTCATGAAAACTCATGACTACAATCTAGTACAATATGTAATAGTTGTATTTCCGATTCATGTGTAGCGGCTAATAGTTTCGAACTATTAGAGATAACATAACATAGGTTAAACAATCCAAGCTTGTGTAATTATTGCCTAGATTGGTCTATTTTTTTGATTCATAATGCAGTTGTCTGGATAAACTTAGAGAGCTTATTCTAGGTTTTTCAATAGCTAGGGTTAATTAACGAGCGATTTGTAATTAACTAGGATCTAAAGAAAAATTAGATTAATAGACCTTGTTGTTAATCTACGACTGATAATTGCTAAGAGAGATAAAAGAACAACAAATCAATGAATTGTACTTAATTAGGGTGAAGGTCAAGATTGAACCATATAATCAATCGAATACCTACAAAATTCTCCAATTTAATCATTTTTTGCTTGTTTTCTTTAATTTGTTTTCATTAGGTTTATTTTATTTTATTTTTTATTAAATCCAAAACCCCCCATTACCTAAATATTAATTAACTTCACTTCACACGCTAATCGAATACTCCCTATGGGATTGACTTAGACTCACCACTGCTATAATAGTAGTCTAGTTATTTTATTTTGACTAGTGTTACGACTCGCAGGTCAATTTTGGCACCGTTGCCGAAGAGTGTGGTGTTTATGCAACATCCTACTACCATAGGGTATATTCTCGAACATCCAGAGGATATTCAAGTACATATCCTATGACAATGGTATGTTAGAGCAAACATAATCTTTTCAATGACATCATGAGAAATACACAATACTTAAAGACCTGAACTCTTCATTTCATTCATTCATAAAGGTTTACATTGTAGTCATTAAAACCAATATTTACAAAACCAAACATGGGAAAGTTTACAACCCTTATACACAAGTTCTACATGATATAGATAAACTACATAGAAACAACTACAACTCGTCAACTGTTAGCTGACAGACCTTTAAGCCTTATCTTAATTCAAAAAGTTCTTCTAGAGAATCTTAGAAAATCTAGGCCTCCTGTCTCGTACCTAAAAAGCCACGTTGCACTTTTTGATGAGTTTTGTGAACTCAATGAGTGAACCATCGTTGATGATCTCACTTTAGTGAAAAACACAAATATTACATAACCAACCAATTTCACAAAATTTTCCATCACAATAAGACATAATGAATGTCACACACTTCACATACATTCTCACAGAACATGTACACCAATCAATCACATTATCATGGCATATCAATTTAACATCACAATTTAGGTTTGATAAACATAAATTTCATAATCATAAATATACAAATGCAGATGCATATGAGACTCCAAATTCATTATTATTTGTTGTGACTGAGTGCCTTTCAGATATAGATACAGATACTGGCCTGTTGGTCTCAGTCAGATACAAAATTTACTAAGCAAAGCTCTACGTGCAGAATTCTGAGCTTAAAGCTCTTTCAGATGCCTTCTGATCACAATGCATTTATCTGAACATATTTTATGAAAATACATCAAATAACAAAATATGCCACTAATATCATTCACTTATCATGCACACATAGAATCTTATATTCATCGGACCTCAGTCTGGCATTCAATTTTTGTTAAGTATTCAGAAATTAGTTGCAAACAACTATCATTCAAATTTCATATGCAAATAGAACACTTCCAATACATTTCTGGATATTAAACTCCTTGGATCATTAAAATCTGAAATTCACCTACAGATCACAAACAGTTCAATAACTGGAAGTTAAACAAAATAAATCAATCCTGGGAAGATCATCTAGGTTGACTCAAAAATGCTCTTTTTAGCTTATTGCCTTGAAGTCCCCACAATGTTTGGAAGCAGTCACTCAACGTGCTCCTCTATATGCTTATATACATTTATATGTCACTCATGTGCATTTTCATATGAATAATCAGTTATAAGTATATTTATGTATGTGTCATGTATTATGCATGTTCAATGACAAATTCTTGGGTATGTTTCTTTAATACACTTAATAATCAATTTACAACACATTCCAAGCATTCTTTACTCCAATAAACACTTTACTCACCTTAATCCTTTCATTCAACATTAACTATATTCATTTAAGAACTCATTTAAACTTTAATACCTCACATGGAACTATCCTAACATTGGTTGGTTCAAACTTCACTCAAAAGATAACTCTTTTTCTCCATAGAACTGGCCACGATTGTGGTGTCCCTACCATGATTGTGATAGAAACATGTTCTAGCCAAGCCATGATCGTGCTGTAAAGGTCATGATTGTGACAGAAATATTTTTTGATAGGTCATGATCATAAGGTAAGGGCCACAATCGTGCCCTACAATTTTCCTCCTCCATTCATTCGAATTCGACACATCTCATAGTACCAATTTGACACCAATATTCCTAGAATTCACTACATCTAATCCAACATCATTAATCACTAATTCAAATAACAATTTTTTTGCATCCCTTTATCAAACTCTATTCAATCAATTAGGCATCTTCAATTACACTTTCTCATTTATAAAATCCATAACATCACATTCATGGCATCAAGCAATTTATCCACTAATTTATGTCCTCATTTTAAGTCCAAATTAAGTCCAAAAACATCATAATTATCTACTTCATCATTAATTGATTCAACTTTTGCATAATCAAAAGATTTTAATGAAAAATCAGTGCCCACGATCATGTCATTCCCTGCCAAGATCATGACAGAAACTAATTTCCCACTTATTCTACAATTTTCTAGTTTTTCTCAAGATGGATTTTTAGGTTAGTTTTGTATGACCATTATGACCTAGAAAATGAAGTATTAAGGCAACGACTTCTCCTAATAAAATGTTCCTCTATGTCTTAAGTTTCTGATGACATTAAATTCATGCATTTTGGCTCAATATTATGCAAGTTATAACTAAAATACTATTCTCATACCTAGACAACACATAATTCTTAACTTTAAGCCAAATTTCAAGACTTTTAAGGATAGAATTCTAATTCAATTCCTTTATAAAAATTGTATACATATGTCTCTAGTTTAATTTAGATCAAAATGCATCCAATTTGGATATTCACAGATCAAGTTTTATCCTAAATACAGATGTATGTTTAGTAAAACACTGCATATAACGTGCTCTAGCACACTTCATTGCCAAAACTCTATCATTTCTCTATCCTTTCAAGTTGATGATTCAATTAA
>JAOQMS010000006.1:18370021-18404896 GCA_027563885.1 Erythroxylum longipes | reverse complement strand
TTTTGTGCTCCGTGAGGCTCCTGTTAGGCAGTTTGCTTAATACGAGGCATAATTGGTTTGGTTTTGGAAGTTGACGTTTGAAAAATTCTAGAGAGATGTTAGAGCATTTGAAAGTTGGAATTCTGAGCATTTGAAAGTTGGAATTCTAAAGAGATAAACTAAAAATGAAAGTGAAGGTGAAGGTTAAGTAAGAATTGAATAAATAGGTGGTAAAAAGGGAAAAATGGTAAATGTGTCAATTAAAATTCGTGTCCTCCCCTTTTTGTACATAGTCGCAGGCCACGATTGTGGCCTGCTATGCCACGATCGTGGCATGTGGCGTACCACAGAAGGGAATCACTATCGCAGGCCACGATCGTGACCTGACTTGCGATAGTGATTCCCTTCTGTGGTACACCACATGCCACTGACAGGTCACGGTTATGGCCAATGCCTATATCCTAACACCAAGACCTTCTTCTCCCAATACTTTTCTTCTTTCAGTTCATAGTTCTTCTTTGTTTCTCTTAATACGCTTGCATACTCTTTCCCATGATTCCGAAATCCTATTTCTCTTTTTGCTTTTATTGAACCAAAACAAGCATAAGCCTAACTACGAAATTCAACTAATCTAACAAGATTGAACAACAAACTAATTTTTCCATGGGTTGCCTCCCATGTAGGGCTTCTTTTAACGTCGATAGCTCGATGCTCCTTTAAAGCTCAAGATGGTTGGAATAGCTGATTTGATGGTAGTGTCGTTATTAATTTTAAAGTCTGAATATTTGCTACCATATTGCAATTACCACCTTCCTTGGAATTTTCTTGCCTTGCTTTCTCCTTCGCGAGCACTTCTTTCGGAAAGCATTTGTAGGATTCTCAATGTTTTCCCATTCTCCTCGAGATTCGGGTTTGTTGCGATCCACTAGAGTTGAAGGAGTTAAGCACTCTCTAACTGTCACTTTGAAGGTTAGTTGCTCCTTCCTTACTCGTAGAGTTAGTTCGCCCGCATCCACATCAATCATTAAGCACGCAATGGTTGAAAACAATTGACCAAGAATCATCGAAGTATCCTCATCTTCATTGATATCCAAAATATAGAAATTCGTGGGAAAGATAAAATTGCCAACCTTGACCGGCACTTTTGTATGATTCTCGTCGATCTCAGTAAAGCCCTATCAGCCGTCTTAACCAAAAACTTTGTGGGCACTAACTCTCGTAATCCCAATTTAAGACTGAGAGTGTAGGGCATTGCATTTATACTTGCACATAAGTATGCGAATGCCCTATCTATGATGATCTTGTTGATACTACAGGGGATGAAAAAATCCCCTAGATCATCCTTCTTCACTATGTTGGGGGTGTCTTCCAATATTCGCTCCTTCCCCTTCTCTGTGACGGACTCTTGTAATTTCAATTTAGATTGTATTTGTTTCGTCACTTCCTCAACTTTATTTGGATCGATTTCTTGTAACGTTCCTGCTGCCCTCCTAGCATAAAATTCCTTCTTAGCAAAAAATTGGTACAAAAATACTCGTCGAGTTACTTGCACCGATTTGATCACAGTCTCATTTGGAAGGTCGTCTTTAACTACTTGACCTTCTCCTTTGTCTACCTCTTCCAGCTCCTCGTCCTGAGTCTAGCTTACAACTATGATACGCTTCTTCTCGTTTGACTCGGTGTTGTTTGGAAAAGTTCCGGCATTCCGAGTTAACATTGCTTCTGTGACCTGCCCCGCTTGGACTTCTAAATTGTGGATAGACAAAGCGTGATTCTTTGTGACTTGCTCGAATTTACTCTTGAGCCTCCTATGTGCTTTGTCCATTCCTCATATCTTATCCAAAGTTTTGTCCAATTTTAAATCCATTAAGCTTATCTTGTCCTGTTGGAAGCTCGATTGTCCTTGGGCTCTAAATTGCCCTCCATTGTTGTTGTTAGACCAGTATAAGTTTGGGTGATTCTTCTATCCAAGGTTATATATGTTGGAGTAGGGATTATTATCCCATCCACGTCCAAATTGAGCTCCCATATAATGAACTTGCTCCGGGTTATCTTCCGTCATCAAAAAGCAGTCCACCGTATCATGATCCAATTGGCCACATAGCCCACACTTCAATTGCGCGGCATTTACTGTAGCTGAGGATGATGCCTTCATATTACTAAGTTGTCACGTCAAGTTGTCGATCTTAGCTTGCATCTCCATCATCTGATAGATAGTGACAACTCCCTTTTGCTCTCTAAAGTTAGTAGGTTGCCTACTACGTTCACTAGCCTATAAGCAGCTATTGTTGGCCATCTCCTCTATTAATTCCTCTACTTCATCGACCGTCTTTCTCATTAACAATCCTCCCAACACCGCATCGATGGTGCCTCTAGTCTGTGGGCTTACTCTGTTATAAAATGTCTGCAGCAAGAACTCCTTGGGTAAATTGTGGTGTGGGCATCTCCTCTGCAGATCCTTGTAACATTCCCGTGCTTCATAAATAGACTCCCAATCACCATGTTAGAAATTTGTAATTTTCTCAAGAATTTTGGTAGTCTTTGTTAGTGGGAAGTATTTATCTAAGAAAGCACGCACTAGCTGGTCCCATATCGTAATGCTAGCAGGGCTTAGTGAATGATACCAAGCCTTCGCTCTATCCCTAAGAGTAAAGGGAAATAGTCTAATTCTCATTGCGCCTTCCGACATCTGATGATTCCATAAACTATCACAGATCTCGAGAAACGATTTGAGCGTTCGGGTCTTCATTTGCAAGTCCATAAAACTGGACGTTCTGTTGAAGCATGTTCAGGAAGGTTGGCTTGATTTCAAAGGAGACCACTTGAGCAGGAGATCTAGCCACTCCTTGGTTTGCAGGATTGAACCCTAGCCTCATAAAATCCATGAGGGTCCTCTGTTGTTGCCTACCAAGGTTAACTTCTTGATCCATGTTGTGTTTGAACTTCTCTGCCATTTTTGCTTTCTCGATCTCTTCTTCTTCTTCTCGTCGAGCTTTCTTAAGGGCTCGTTCTAAACATGTTATGTCTAAATCTGATGTCTCAATTGCGTAACTTGAACCCCTCGTGACTCTTGTGTTCATGCAAGAGTACGATTCTTAAGTAAAACTAACCAAAAACTAAAACAAAAATTAAAGACTATCCTAACGCTTTAAACTATAGAACTAATTTCCTTCCCCGGCAACAGCGTCAAAAACTTGTTTGCATGGTTATACACGCGTTAAATTTTACTATTTATAACCTCGGTAAATTTTGCAAGCACATGGGTCGTTCGCATAGTACCTAAGGTGTCGATCTTACGAGGAAGGGAACTAGTCCTAAAATCTACCAGCAACTAAGTTCGCAAAACCCAATTTAACAACTACTGTAGAAATTTAAATCAATCAAGAATCAAATACGAGAACTTAAAGCACCCAAAGAACAAACAAAAGCGAACTCAAAGAAATAATCCGAATTTCAACTTAGAAACGACCAATTAAGAGAAAGGGAGAATCTATTCGAAATTAAAGAAAATCTACTCAATTATGAAATTTCTGATTTAATGAGTCTAGACGATCCTAGGGTGAATTACTCTCTCTCGAGTAATAATTCTTAACCCATATTAATAATCCCTAATTCAAATCATGAAAATTGCGATCTCTCAATCCGCAATTTGTCTAAAACCTGAATTAGTTCTAACGTTGTCTATTAACCTACAGGGAATCTGTGCTCAATCTCTCATTACACGACTCTACTAGTTTGATTCAATTCTCTACCTACTGATTTACCTAACTCTCGTTAACCTAAATTGATGATTTTCACCAGCTCACCTTCTCAATTTATTGCCCAGTTATAAAGAATCGAATTGAATCACAATAAATTGAAATAAAATACAATCAAATCAATTTTATTAATCTCAAGAATAAATAAACCTGAAGGTGAGTTTAGACAGAAAAATCAACACTCAACGACAAACAATTCTAATCAATCTTAAATTCCATACATCAATGAAATCAAAATAAAAACTAGAATATACTGTCGGAATGGATCTCGGAGTCGCTACTGTAAGAAACCACCTGTTCCACGAAGTACATCGCGTCAAGCGTATCTCCGTGCCTCTCTTCCTTTGTCTCCTTCCTCAATTGATTGATCTCTATCTAGGTTTTCCCTTGGATTTTTGGCATAATCTTATGTTTATGCAGCTCTCTCGACTCTCTAAAATCTGCTGGTGGCTGCTAGGTATTGTTCTATTTATTCGGTAGAAACTCTAGGTCAAACTCAAGGTCGAAACAGTCTGAAAAATCACCCAAAAATTGAGTTTTTGTGTCAGCCCAACGCAGAGCACGATTGTTGCCCTGCTTGCCACGATTGTGGCTGTCACTTTTTTCTTTCTATCACGATCGTGGCCTGAAGTGCACGATCATGGATTGACTTGATGCTCTCTGTTACGATCATGGCTCCTGGTGCACGATCGTGGTCTGATTGCCTCTGGCTCTTCCTCTTTTATCACGATTGTGGCCAATATGCACAATCGTAGCCTGTATGTTTTGGCCCGAAACTCTTTAAATCTTCACCGTTCTTCCCTGTTTACCCTGCAACACTAGCACACACATCAAGGTACCTAAAAAATATACAATTTAAGCTCAAATATTCAAACCAACCCATAAAAACACTTAAACATAAAAACTAATCTAATTAAGCCCTAAATGCATATCAACACTCAATTTACACAAAATGCATAACAAATTAAACCCTAAAATATCATACAAAACACTACTATCAGAACACATAAAGTACATTTCTTCAATTCGGCATGAAGTTTTTATGCAAAAAAAGTGGAAAGTACTTACTGAAGATGTTTAACATGCGAACCTACAGCTCTACTATACACCAATATATCAATCGAAATAAATCACTACAAATTTACCTATAAAAAGTCTAAGCATATGGTTCATTAATCTCATGAAAATCGAACAAACATTGGTCAAACCAAAGGGTATAACCATCCATTCATAAAGTCCAAATTTGGTTTTAAATGTTTCCACTCATCACCGTCTTTTACGCGAATTTGATGATAACCACTTGTTAAGATAATTTTCGAAAATATGCATGCACCATGTAAGTATTCTAGCATATCATCAAGCCTAGGAATGAGGTGTCGATATTTAATAGCTATTTTGTTCACTTCACGACAATCAACACACATTTGCCAAGTTCCATCTTTTTTAGGTATAAGTATGATTGGCACGGCACATGGACTTAACAACTATTTAACCATACATTTGTCAAGGAGTTCATCAACTTGATATTGCAGCTCTTTTGTCTCCTCAAGATTGGCTTAATACGCTGGTAGGTTAGGAATGCTCAAACCAGGTAAGACATCGATTTGGTGTTTGATTCCTCGAAGGGGTGGAAGCCCCTTTGGCATCTCCTCAGGGAAGACGTCTTCATAATCCTGCAAAATAGTTTAAACCTCAATGGGTAAATCATTGGGTAGTTCGTTAGTAGCAAAGCAATTTTCTTTATAAATCATAAAGAAAAAAGACGTATGAGAAGAAATAGCCCTATCTACATCTCTCACACTCGCATAAAGTTGCCTTTTTCTCACTAGCTTTTGGCTTTTCACTCTTTCACTTAACTGGTGCTTCCTTTTCTTCTCTCCCCTAACTTGACTTTGGTAGCTTACCTTATCTTTTCTCCCTCTCTTCTCTTAATTTGATTTGTGCACCTATAACCTCTTTAGGGGAAGGGGTTTCAAAGTACATGTCCTACCATCCATTACAAAAGAGTACTTGTTAGTATATCCATCTTTATTCATGTGTCTATCAGACTCCCATGGACGCCCCAACAGTATGTGACATGCACTTATAAGTATAACATCACAAAGCACATTATCTTGATACTTGCCAATAGACAAATGAATAAGTGCTTGTCATTTTTCCTTTACCTTACCTCTATCATCTAACCATTGCAACTTGTACGGATGAGGATGCCGCGTAGTAAGTAATGATAACCTAGTAATAAGATGTTCACTAACACAATTAGTACAACTACGTCCATCGATAATCACAAGGCATACCTTATTCTTAATTAAACATCTTGCATGGAAGATGTTAGTACGTTGTTCATCATTTGTCTCGGATGAAATTTGCATATTTAAGGCTTGGACTACCACCAATGCTTCATTAGACCCCTCAAACTCGAATTCATCAATAAAGTTGTCCCCCCTCAAAACCTTCTTCCTTGTTGCTTTGAGTTAATTCAGACATATCATCACACTCGTGATCACTAATGGAATTCCCATCCTCTAACAACATATACACCTTTTGGTTAGGACATTGTGATGCTATATGACCCTTACCTAGACATTTAAAGCATGTGACAGTTTTCAACTAGTTTCAATTTTGGCCCAAGTTTTAAGAACTAACCTTAAACTCAAAAGGTTTAAAGGACATATTTTTATTGGCAATAGTATTGGGTGAGTTTCTCTTAGCCCCATTGTTTCCCTATTTATTTTGTTGCCAATGTACATTGTTAGGTCGAGCCTTTACATTAAAAGAAGAAGTAGAAGCATTTTCCTTCATATGTCTCTTAGTAGTCATGTCATTCTCTAACAAATCATCCATGTCAATGTACACTTACATGTCAACTCTCTGGAGAATTGGTTTATTTAACCCTTCAAGAAAACAGGCTAAAGTATTCGATTCATCATCTTTAGTGCCATCTTTGATTTTCAATGCCTCCAGCTCTTGAAAATATTCAAATATAGTTCAGCTGTCTTGCTTTAGTTCTTGTACCCTGTTATACAATTCACGAAATATGCATTTGGAGTATACTTCTTCCTCATTATGTCGGTGAGTTCATGCCAAGACAAAATAGCGGGTTCCTCATTCCTTCTATGTTAACGCACAAGGTTACTCCACCAAATAATGGCATAATTTTGGAATTCAACAACAGCTAGTTTAACTTTCTTTTCTTTAGAAAAATTATGGACGTCGAAATCCTTTCTACTTTCATTTCCCAATCTAAATAAGCTTTAGTATAAAATTTGCCATGAAATTCAGGAATTTTCAACTTAACAAATCCCAAATTACCATCAACATTTTTACCTTGTCCATAAATGTGGTTGGAAGTTTCAATTTCTTCCTCGGTTTCTTCTTAATATTGATTGCTCATAGAAGCTTTGGTTGCACTCATGTTATTCATATACTCTTTAATGTTTTTAATCTCAGCTCTTAAATTTGTCATTTGTTTTGCCAACGCCATCAACAAGTCATTTTTGTTGGGCTCTATGGCGTCCCTTTTGGCATGGGCTAATTTAACAATCTCAAGTTTAGCCTGTCTCCTCCTTGTTGCTTCGTCATATATAATAACTGCAAAATGAAAATCTCATACACTTTTTTGTTTATTTTCGAATGACCTCCCTTATGTATAACTTAGAGCGACTCTCAACCCAAGTGTTTCACTCTTCAATAGACTTTTACAACTTGATGTAAAATAAAACTCAGCCTTTTACCACTCCTTCCTTATTATCTTCTTAAGTGCAATGAATAATAAATGTTAATTCTCAAGAAAAGTAGTATAAAGAAAACAAGTTAGGATGTCAAAGAACAAGAATGACTCAAGTATAATTTGCAACGATAATCTACAACAAGAAAATAGATTAGAATATGTCAAAAATTGGCACAATTTCGGGTAAGGGTATTTTGATAATTTTTTAAAAGTAAAAATATGCAATATGGGTGTTAATCAAAATATCTCATCGAGTACTATCAAACTGATGTATAGTATGTTCTCAAATTCCTCACGATTGAAAAGATATAGCAATTTTAAGCCACAACACCTACAAAGGAAACAATTCCTAATGCAAATAGGATTGACTAAAAGTAACCAATTTCAGCAATATTTACCTTCCTGCCAATATGGAAACAATAGAAATAGGCAAGTAAGACTCCTTTCCTTGTAAGTTAAGTACCTTTCAAATCAGTAATGCCTTTCACAATTAGGAAACTTTCCAAGAACATAATTATTTCTTTTTTTTCTTTTTTAAGGCAAAGGTGGTCGAAGCTACCTAAAGAAAATTGCCACAAAATTAAATTTGGACAGAAAGTTGCAAATGCCTAGAGACGAAATTCTTGACACCAAAGAAATCAACCAAAAAATAATTTAAGATTGATTAAGAACTCTAAGAATGCAAATGCAAGAAGCACAAAATTATTCACATAACATGAATCATGATAACATAGGCTCTGATATCAAATTGATATGAAAATTACAGAATATAAAAGCTTACCCAAGATTTTTCTGGATTCACCACTTGATCTTCAACCAAGAAGAAGATTTGAACAAGAAGAGAAGAACAAAGTTTGTTCCAAGAGATTTGTAACCCAACCCTCAAGAACATGCACAACCCAATTCAAGCAAATTATGAATTGAACAACACAAGATTGAAAGAAGAACAATAAATAAAGAAATCGCTAATTGATAAAACAAAGTCAATTAGATAAGTCACAAACAACATGAAAATCATGCAATACATTCTAATTATTCAACAAAAATAATAATAAGGATAAACCTCGCAAAATAATGTCATAAAATTGTGTCCCTAATGATAGTCGAACCTCCCTATATATGAAAATTAAGGAAAAGGAATTACCTTAAACCTGTAATTACTTGATCTACTAGAAAGCTAACTTTTAGGAAACAAGAGACATTATAGGATTTGGTCAAGGAAACCTACTAATCTTAAATTACTTAACCTAGTAAGAAACTAACTTTTAGAAAACAAGAGACTTTATAGGATTTGGTCAATTGTCCTTTACCAAGAAGAAAACCTACTGATAGTAAATTCGGCCATAGCTTTATTTGTCAAGTTGGGTTGGCTGAATTTCTCTAAAACTTATTAAGTGGACTTGCTTGGACCTTTTAATTGAAGCAACTTAGACTTGGGCTTGAGAATGAGCTTCTTTAATTAAATTATTCAAAGCTCCTTGCATCATTTTAGTCCTAGCCCTTTTTATAGGGCCAACGATACCACAAGTGGATCTCTTTTGAAAGTTGATGGTAGAATTTGAGTTAAAGACCTCAAACTCTTATCTCGAACACTCAAACCATCGACCCCAACTTAAGATGCCGCATCACTAGCCCTTTGATCCATATCATTACTGCTATTTAATTATTAATATATATTCTCTTTCATTTAATCAATGCCATCTTAATCTAATAATATGAACTTATGAGCTTTTATTGGCACTGTGCTTGTATATTATGATAAGAATGTATGCTTCGCATCCAATACTTACATTTTGGTGAGCCAAAATATCAGTATAATAGATGTTCAGAACTCTGCCCATCCTTTAATCAATTCAGAGATCGTTCAACAACAAGAGGAATCTCATCGTCTATCAGTTAAACAGTTATTCGATCTTTTATAATTGTGTTTAGAAGTTGAGGACTCTGGTTTGCAATTTATAAAAGAAAAAAAATAGAGGAAGAATAAATTTAGGAAGGAATAAGCCAAAGATTATAAAATGCAGAAAGATTGCAGTAGTACTGAATATTTGAAAGACTAAAGCATTTAAATCAGACAAAGGGATGACTGGATCCATAGATGTCCAATACAGGAAGTGATAGCATTTAAAGGAAAATTGTTAAAAGTGAAAAGGAGCCGAAACCCAAAAAGTTTAATAAAATTTGACTATATATATATATATAGGGAAAAAATTTTGCTTATCACAGGCAGGATTTGAATCAGAAAAAGACATACCCAGCAAACTACCTTTTATTCAATCTGTGACGGTCACTCGATTCACCACGTGGCGGATGGCTACATCCAGAGGTCAGAGGCACTTTTCAAGGTCAATCTTTCCTTAGTAGAAATAAAGATGAAAACCTTAATTGTCTGAAAGTGAGAGAGAAAAGAATTAGACAAACTTATGAGGCTCTCTATATATAAATAAATAAATAATAAAATTAAGATGAAATTATAATTATAAATTTATATGTTATTCATAAATTATTTTATTAAAATTAAAACATTAATATAATAGAGAAATAGTACTGTTATAAGTTTAATTGTTGATTTACAAATTAAATTAAAAATATACTGAATTTAGATTGTTGTTAATGAAATAGCTTAATTCACTGTCACATGTACTTAATGAATTTCCGCAGATAACGGCTTGAACGTTCTAACTCATAGCAGCCAAATGCTAGCATATCATGTGATTGGCGCTACTTCATGCCTTTACTTCCCTATCATATGCTGTGTCTCATCATCTTATCTTCTAAGGAGTTGACTTTTTGTTATGATCGACAAACAATTAGTCATCAAAATTAGATACTCTGACCAGCTTTTTGCAGGGAATAATTAATATTTTATTTCATTAAAGTTTTGTAACAAAAATTCCAAGAATTCTATTTAGAGGAAAGAAGGCTTTTAACTGTCTTAATAATTTACGATGTTAGAAGAAATGGATTATGTCATTATAGAATGTATAAATCAATTTTAAAAAAATTGTCTGTGCAAGAAAATCAAGTGGTTAATAAATAATTTTAATAAATTGTGGAAATAGGTTATTACTTTTCTGTTGACGGTTGAATAGAATACTGTTTTATTTATTACAAAACAATGAAAGGGAATTAATGGATGTCTAGAGTCTAGACTTCAATCTGTTTAGAACAATTTCTTGTTAATTTATAGTGACACAATAATTGGGTAATGCTCAAGTCATGAAGACTAAAGACGTGACAAATTGGCTTCCAGTACCCCGGGATTCAGATGGCGAGTAGTGGTGGTAGGCGCGAGGTGTCTGTGTCTATCCAAGATTGGATTGTGACTAACACATGCCTTGGTCTCCATCCACTCAAAGTCAAAGTGGAAGTGGACCCCTACAGCCTACACCCACTTGCCAAATCATTTGTCACACTTGGATGTCTGTCTCTTGCAGTAAATTATATAATAATCAACAATTTTGGCAATTTTCTAAGACGACCCTACCGTGTTATTGATGCGTAAAAAGGGATAAAGATTACTAAATTTCCCTTCATATTATTTAGAATTGTTTCTGCTCGAATCGAAAATTATATATATATATATATATATATAACGACAGTTAAATATAAAATTATTTTTGGTGCATAATTTAATTGAGACAAAATTTTATGAGTATGATATTCTTATAAGCCTCAGTATGGGCAGGGCTTGGGCATCTCCGTCCATGTACATTGGACTTTCCTCCATCGATGAATCTGTAGCGCGGTTCCTCTTAATTATGACCTTAAAAGTAACCGTGAAGGATGATAGGTATCTTTTTCTTTTTTCTTTTTTGCGGTAATAATAATATGGGATTCCAAGTGCTCTTTTCAGTCGCAAATGCTGATAATTAGTGAAGACATAGACAAAGATACCTCTAACATTTTGCCCCTAGTGTTATTGATTTCATTTAAAGACTGGGGGACAGTCTGCTGCGAAGGTATTTGTCTCCCTCGTTCTTTGTAAATCATTTAAAGAATATTGTCAAAACCAAGAAAACAAGGAAAAAATAAAAGACGACTCGGCCAAATATTCGTGTCTTTACAGTACTTTCAATTTTAGAGAGTGTACAGATGAAGTCGTCTAGATGGGGCGATAAAAGTAAAACGCCCAGTAAACGCCCAAAAAAATTATAGAATACGAATAAAACGAGACAAGAACAGTTCACATGCAGCTGGAATTTTCTATGGTTTAAGGGTCTCACTCTCATATTTCTTTTCTTTTGCACTTGCGAAGGCAAGTTGAATCTGACAGGAATAGAATCCCATAAGTCATCGCTTTCATTGTCAGATCCCTACGCTCACCCAACACCACTCATCTGTCTCCTTGTCTTTTATATAATTTAGCTGGTTAGTTTAGATATACGGTCTTCTCTTGATGATCTGTGGTTGAGGGATCTATGTTACAGGACTGTACGACCGTTCTTGCATGCATATATAGGAGCTAGTCAGAGCATAAAATATCTTCTAAAAGCCATGGATGGTTTGCTTCAACAGTTTGAATCCATGCAAGTTGATCAGGAGGTTGACGAAGAGTGTCCAATCAAGCAAGTAGAGATAACAGTGCCAAAAACGGACGATCCCTCGTTACCAGTTATGACGTTTAGAATGTGGGTTCTGGGTCTTGCTTCATGTGTCCTTCTGTCGTTTGCAAACCAGTTCTTCTGGTATAGAACACAACCATTGTCCATATCTTCTATCTCTGCACAGATTGCTGTTGTGCCTCTCGGTCATTTAATGGCAAGAACACTGCCCACCCGAAAGTTCTTTGAGGGTACAAACTGGGAGTTTACGATGAACCCAGGACCTTTCAATATCAAAGAGCACGTTTTGATCACTATCTTTGCGAATTCTGGTGCTGGAACTGTGTATGCTACTCATATTCTCAGTGCTGTTAAGCTGATTTACAAGAGGAAACTTGATTTTCTTCCAGCTCTCTTGGTCATGATTACTACTCAGGTTTTTTATTCAATCTTTCATTTCATAGTTTTTGTCTAAATGTTCTTAGTTTTCTTCAATCTTGCTACTTTAACCTTGCTATATTCTTTTGGTTTTAAATTGACGCAGTTACGTCCTTGCTAATATTGGAGCTATCGCTGGATAGGGTTTAAGTTTCAATAATTTATATAGACAAGAGATTTACGAACGAATATGTATTGTCTTCTGGTCAAGCTGTACCTAAAATTCTTGTTAACATCGTTGACCAATTTTGTGTTTTATAAAATCGTCCTTAATTCTACGAGCTTAGAAATGCACAAGACTCAATGTAGTTCAGGATAGATACTATTAATTTCTCTATTCAATTATATCTTGATAAAAACCAAATAGCTAGCTAGAGGGATTGTTTATTTTCTATTTATTTCTAATTTAGCATTTTAGAACATGACATGGCAAGTGCTATCGTTGACAAGATCCCTTTCCAAAAATCTTACTAAAACAAACCATTTTTTAATTAATCTACCTGATTATTTACTTAAAAATGTGGAGAGGTGTAGCATTAATATGTTTGTTTGTGGGAACAGATATGCAGCTGCATACACGTCATAGGGGATTGAGCTTTGTTTAGCATTGAACCTATGCCTTAGACCTAACTTTATATTTCCAGAAAACAATCAGTTGAGATAATTAAAAATATGATTCTTGTTGTGCTCGTCACATGGGAGTTAATAGAGCTGCTGATTGTTTTGCTAGGACTAGTATCAGTTTATTTCGGTTATGTTCTTGATTAGGTGTCTGGGGACTGGCCTTAGAGACTTTCATTTGGATTAAGGAAAAAAAATAGTTATGCTATGACTTCTCAAGCTCTAAATTTTTCTGCTGAGTACATGTGTTTCAACCAGAGAACCATGCTCTAAATTAAATACGAGACAACCAAGTTGTTACCAGGCTATAGATGATTGTGACTGGTATGTTATTCTCATAATCGTAGAAAATAGCCGAGGATATTGCAACTACGTCAATTTATGCACAGACTTCAAGTTTGTTATCCCATTGTAGGTACTGGGATTTGGTTGGGCTGGCATTTTCAGGAGATATTTGGTAGAACCAGGGGAGATGTGGTGGCCTTCTAATCTTGTACAAGTCTCGCTGTTCAGGTAGACATACATTGCAATCCTATGTGGTTTTTTGTTTAAAAGTTTTCTATTCCTCTATTAATTGAACAATCAACATTGCGGCAGTGCTCTGCATGAAAAAGAGAAAAGATCAAAGGGTGGACTGAGTCGAACCCAGTTCTTCCTCCTAGTCCTCATCTGCAGTTTTGCGTACTATGTTCTTCCTGGCTATCTCTTTACCTTGTTAACAACTTTCTCATGGGTGTGTTGGCTGTCTCCCAAGTCTGTTTTACTTCACCAACTTGGCTCAGGCTCACAAGGCCTTGGCATTGGCTCTATAGGCTTCGACTGGTCTACAATTTCATCCTACCTTGGTAGTCCACTCGCTAGTCCATGGTTTGCCACTGCCAATATTGCTGTTGGATTCGTACTTGTCATGTATGTGATGACACCCCTCTGTTATTGGTTCAATGTCTACTCAGCCAAGAGCTTCCCAATATATTCCAGTGAGCTCTTCTTGGGAAATGGCTCAATATATGATATCGAAAGCATTGTCGATTCCAGGTTTCGTCTTGACAGGAATGCCTATGCGCAGAATGGGCCAGTGCATCTCAGCACTTTCTTTGCTATGACATATGGTCTAGGATTTGCTACTCTTTCAGCTACATTTATGCACGTCCTACTATTTAATGGAAGGTAAGCTCCGAGGACCTTAATTGCCTAAAGATCAATGTTCCTGATAACGAAAGATACAGAAGAAGATAATTGAAATGTTAAATGACCCTAAAAGATTATCCTTTTCCGGGTGAGTGGATTCATTTTCTTTGAGAATTCCAGGGATCTCTGGAACCAAAGCAGAAGAGCCTTTGGCGGAAGAAGAAAGATTGATATACATACAAGGCTTATGCAGAAGTATAAAACAGTACCTACCTGGTGGTTTCTTGCAATTCTCGTTACAAATATTGCCGTAATTATCTTTGCTTGCGAATATTTTAATCATACACTCCAGTTACCTTGGTGGGGCGTTCTATTGGCTTGCGCAATTGCCTTATTTTTCACCCTTCCAATTGGTGTTATTTCGGCCACAACAAATCAGGTATAATGATTTGAAAACTTCAATTTACCTTGTAGCACAATGTAAAACTTGAAATCCTGAGATTCATACTCGAGGTTCACTTTGGGTACCCAGCAACCAGGTTTGAACATCATTACAGAGTACATAATTGGGTACATATACCCAGAGCGCCCTGTCGCCAACATGTGCTTCAAGGTTTACGGATACATCAGTATGGCCCAAGCTCTAACCTTTGTGTCAGACTTCAAACTTGGCCACTACATGAAGATTCCACCTAGATCGATGTTCGTGGCACAGGTAAGTTTATGGTTACGTTTAATTTTTACTGAAATTTGTGAATGCAGTCGGAAGAAGAAGAAAAGAAGAGAGAAGAAGGCTGGAAGTATGATATTTGGAAAAATGATCGTTAACATTAAGCATACCCATCAGTATATCGCTACACCTTATGACATAAGTCAACTAACCAACTAACTAACAGAATGTTAGGTAACCAATTAACAAGATCAACTGATTCCTAACTTACATTCACTTGACAATCACGTGACTTCACATCCCCCCTCAAGTTGGAGATGTCAGCAGACCCAACTTGTTAGATAAGAAAGAGTGAGAGTTATGACTCAAAGCCTTAGTCATTATATCTGCTCGTTGTAACTCAGAACGGATGTATGCAATTCTGAATAAGCCTTCCTGTATCTTGTCCCTTGTGAAGTGACAATTTATGTCTAGATGCTTGGTTCTTTCGTGAAAGAATGGGTTAGCTACTACCTGCTGAGCAACTTTATTGTCACAGAACAATGTAATGGGCAAACTAACTTGTATATGACGGTCTTTGAGCACATAACTATTCCAAAGCAGCTCACAGGTTGCTGTCGCCATGCTCCTGTATTCTGCTTCAGTTGACGAAGGAGAAATAGTGGCTTGCTTCTAGTTTTCCATGAGACCGACACATGCCCAAGGAAGACATAGTAACTTGTCAATGATCTTCGAGTCATTAAACAAGCTGCCCAGTCTGAATCTGTGAACCCAGTTAGCTTCAAGTCAATCTGTGCAGGATGGAAAAGCCCCTTTGAAAATGTTCCTTTAAGATACTTTAGAACATGAATCGCATTTTCCATATGAGTATCTTTGGGAGCAGAAAGAAATTGGCTTAAATGTTGAACTGCATAGGAGATGTTTGGCCTTATCATGGTCCGATACAAAAGTCGACCAACCAATATCCTGTAAGATTTAGGAGCACTTAAAGCTTTGCCAATATCATTTGATAACTTCAAATATTGTAGAAGAGGTGTGTCAAATGGCTTTGCTCCTGTCAAGCCTGGATCCTGTAAGAGATCAGAGATACACTTTCTCTGATGCAGATAGGTTCTAGCTTCTATTCTGCATATTTCCAATCTAAGAAAATATCGGCCTAATCCCAAGTCTTTAATGTTAAACTGTTTGTCCAAGGCACTCTCAGTAGTCTTTATTTCTGCCTCACAATTTCCTATTATTAGTATATCATCTACATAGACTAGCACAACTGTAAGCTCTTCATTTTTCTTTTTAACAAATAAAGAGTAGTCATTTTTGGACTGAATATAACCCAGATCATTGAGAAACTTAGTGAGCTCTTTGTTCCACTGTCTTGAGGCTTGTTTGAGTCCATAAAGAGACCCTTTTGCCTTTGTATAGCCTTCAGGTGGTAGCATATATGTCTCTTTGTCAATGAACCCATGTAAGGAAGTATTATTCATCTCAAGTTGATGAATCTGCTAGCTCTTTGCAGTTGCAATAGCTATCAGAATCCTCACAGTTGCTAGCTTAACCACTGGTGAGAATGTGTGTTTATAATCCTTTCCTTCCTTTTGATCAAAGCCCCTTATAACCAGTCTGGCTTTTAACCTCTCCACAAAGCCATCAGACCTAAACTTGGTTTTGTAAACCCATTTAGAAGATATAGCTTTGTGACCTCAAGGCAGATCTGTTAGTTCCCAAGTTTCATTTTTCTCCAAGGCTTCAATCTCCTTATTCATTGCCTCCACCCACTGCTCATTCCTGCTAGCATCAGAGTAGTTCATAGGTTCTTGAACAACTAATACATTTGCCAATGAAGCCACATAATCCTTTGGAAATCTATCATAATCTCCAGGAATAAGTAGAGGATAAGATCTAGATGGTTTGAGCTGTGGGTTTATTATGTTTTGGCTGTTAGCATGTGCACTTAAAACAAAATCATTTAGCCATTGTGGCTTATTTCTGACTCTCTGAGACCTTCTTAACAAAGGAGGAGAAATAGAAGGATTATGTGAAAGATTATGAGTAGAAGACATTGTTTTAGTACAGCAATTAGGAACAACAAGCTCAGATGTATCTGTGGGAGAGTAATGAGAAGTATGACAGTCAGAATTTATAGGAGAATCCTCTCTAGGTGGTATATCTACAAGTGGGAAAAAATTTGCAGGAGTTGGAGTGTTTGCTGCAGAATAAGTGTTTTCTGTAGAAGGATCTCGGTTTGGCATTTTATCCAAATTATTGGAAGTGTAAGGAAGTATATGCTTTTGAAAGATAACATCTCTGCATATGAAGGTTTGTTTGGTATTGAGATCATATAACTTATACCGTTTTTAAGTAGGAGGATAGCCTATGAATATGCATCTCCTTAATTTAGCTGCAAATTTGTCTTTTTAGGGCCTTGTTATTGCTGCATAGCATAAGCAACCAGGGACTCTAAGGTGGTCATATAAGGGAGCTGTTTTGAAGAGAATTTCATGAGGTGACTTCCACTCAAAATGAATCATAGGCATCTTGTTAATGAGTTAAGTGGCAGTAAGCACACAGTCTCTCCAAAACTGTTTAGGTAGATTGACATGAATTCTGATGGCTCGGGCTATCTCAAGTAGGTGTCTGTGCTTTCTTTCAACAATGCCATTCTGTTGAGGTGTGTAACTCATGAATTTTTGATGTACTATACCCAGGTCTTTCAAGAACTTGAGGCAGCTTGTGTTTACTAGCTCAGAACCATTATCTGATCTAAGGTACTTTGGGGTGCATTAGAAATGGTTTTGTACATACTTGATGAAGGACATCAAAGTATGAAAAGCTTGTTGTTTGTTGTGAAGAAGGTATGTACAAGTGCCCCGTGAGTAGTCATCTACTATTGCAAGGAAGTAGTGTGAACCACAATGCTAGCAACTTTATAAGGTCCCCATAGGTCTATGTGAACTAACTCCAAAGGAAAAACATAAACATTCAAAATTCTAGAGAAAGGAAGTCTGTGCCCTTTGCCATCATACAAGAATCATAAAAGAACTTCTTTTCATTGATCTTGCTGGGTTTACAGATGGGAATATGAAGCATCTTGCTCTAGGATGTATGTCCTAACCTAGCATGAAGAGTGTGCATATCTGTAGTTTTTTGGCTTGAATTACATACAGGAAAATCTATTCTTTCCTCAGAAAATGAGATATTATCAAAAACAACAGAAGGAACAACAACAGTAGCATAAGAAGGGACAATAACTTTATTTGGTGGTCTTTTGATCTTATTAATCTCAGGAGTCATCATCAGCAACTGATACAGGCCTCCATGACTTTTTCCATGTGCAACAGCTCTATTAGTCAAAGGGTCCTAAAATATAAAGTGTGATGGGTAGAAAAAAGGCAACAAGGTTATTATTTCGAATTAATTTGCCAATTGACATCAAATTGTGTTTAAAGCTTGGAACATAAAGGACATGGTGTATAATTAGGTTAGGACTGAGCTGTACTGAACCAATCTCAGTCACTATCTTACTAGTTCCATCACGCAAAGAAATGGGTATTGGTTTTTTTAGTCTTTTATGTTTTGAAGAGCAGATGATAACAAGGAGTCATGTGGTCAAAGGCTCCAGTATCCACTATCCAATTACTACATAAACTATCATCACGCTGATAGGATAAAGCAAATGAATGGGGAAATAGATTACCTGTAAAATTTGTAAGGGAAGGTCCTCCTCGAGCATCCTGAGCTGCAATATTCTTTCCTTTTAACATCCTCATCATTTCTTCACATATTACTGCAAGCATATTCTAATCAATCATTCCTACTCGAGTATTGCTTATCTCCTTCTCAGATTTGAATTCTAGAGGAGTTTCACTATCAGAACACTCATCACCTGTACTGGTCTGTGCTGCAGTCTTCTTCTTTTCTTCCCCTTATACCAATATGGATATCCTATTCCCTCGAAGCAATTTTCAAGGATATGTCCTTCTTGATAGCAGTAAGTGCAATACCTTCTATTTGCATTCTTGTCTCTCTTAAATTCTCTCTTATTGGAATTGACCTGTCTTAAGCCATTGTTAGCCAAGAAAGCCACTGGATCAACACATTGGACTGTAATCTGCTTTTATCTTTCAATCTGCTGCTCAATGTAATATGCTTTATTCACTGTAGATAATGGATCGATCGAGAGACTCTGATTTCTAACTGCCTCATAATCATCTTTCAACTTCATCAAGAATCGCATCAGCTTAATTCTAGTATCTATCCTACATACATTTCAATTATTCCATAGCTACACTCCTTCATTCTCCCACAATTGCAACTTAAAATCCCATTGAGACTATGTAATTCATCCCAAAGCTTCTTGAGCTTGTTAAAGTAGGCAGCAACAGACATACTTCCTTGACTGACCTGGTTTAGATCATATTGTAGTTGATAAATCAATGGACCATTACTCTAGTCATACCTCTCATTGACCTCCTTCTAGAGTTGATGAGCCAACTGTGTATACACAAATACATCAGATAGATCTGAAATCACCGAGTTCAGAATCCAATAGGTCACCATATAGTGACACCTAATCCATTTCTGATATGAAGCATCTGTCACTAAAGGCTTGGGGTAGGATCCATCAATGAACCTTAACTTCATCTTAGCCCCTAATGCCATCTGTATCGTCCTGCTCCATTCAAGGAATCCACTCCCATTGAATTGAGTGGTTGTTAGCAGCATACCTGGATGATCACCACTGGAGGAATAGAGGGTCATTTGCTGTAGAACCTCCATGGTTGTTGTCATTCATCATCGCCATTCAAGGTCTGGAAGTATCAGTTGAACTAAATAAATAAAAAAATGAAGAAGAAAGAAATCACTGAAGTTGATGAATCTGAATCTTCTTGAACTGTCGATTACAGCATCGTGATCTCAAATGTTCTTCAAGATCCTAGCTCTGATACCATGTGAATACAGTCAGAATAACAAAGAAGAGAGAAGAAGGCTGGAAGTATGATATTTGGAAAAATGATTGTTAAACCTTATGACATAAGTCAACTGACCAACTAGCTAACAGAATGTTAGTTAACAAGATCAACTGATTCCTAACTTACATTCATGTGACAATCACATGACTTCACAAAATTGGAACTAACCTTATGTAAATTAAACACATAAATGTGATGGTTTTTCTGCAGGTAGTAGGAACACTTGTGGCAGTGCTGATATACCAACTAACTGCATGGATGATGATGGCAACCATTCCAAATCTTTGTGACACACACAGTCTGAGCTCAGATAGCCCATGGAGGTGTCCAATGGACAGAGTGTTCTTCGACGCCTCTGTCATATGGGGCTTAGTCGGGCCACGTAGAATCTTTGGAGACCTCGGTGAATATGGGAAAGTCAACTGGTTCTTTCTAGGAGGTGCTATAGCTCCATTCTTAGTGTGGATTACTCACAAGGCATTTCCTAGAGTGAAATGGATAGGTCTCGTGCACATACCTGTACTGTTGGGTTCTACAGCAATCATGCCACCAGCTTCTGCAGTGAACTTTACCAGTTGGATCATTGTTGGGTTCATTTCGGGATATGTACTTTTCAAGTATCAAACCAAATGGTGGAAACGATACAACTATGTCCTCTCTGGTGGTCTTGATGCTGGCACAGCCTTTATGACAATACTGATTTTCTTTTCTTTGGGATATTGGAAAATTGGCATCAGTTGGTGGGGTAGTGGGTTAGAGGGATGTGATTTAGCTAGTTGTCCTACAGCCCAAGGCGTCATCATTGATGGTTGTCCGGCTTTCTGATCAAAACATGTTCCTTGTTTTATACCTCTTAACAGTGTCACGATTTTTAACAAAAAAAAATGTAGCAATCTTGCTTGGATATGTATGTAGTACCTTATTGTTGTTTTCTTTAATTTCTTTCTAGGACCAGCGACACTTAATTGCCTCTCCGAAATCTAAGTTACTTTTTAACTCAACTATGAATCACGTAGCTTTTGAGTTGTGTTAATTCAATTCCTACAATGAGACTATTAGAAAGTTAAGATAGGATACAATTTTAGCATATACAGATTTGATTCCTCAAAAGACAATATCGCTCAAATTATATAATATAATTAAATGCATAAACATGATAAACACAAACGTAGATTGTAACTTATTAAATAATTTGACCATTTTCTTGTTTATTTCGAGTTGATTTTGAAATTGGTTCATTTCAGCTACTGAAGTCATATACATGTTTGATGGTTCATTTCAATTGTCGAAGTCATATACTTATTTGATCTCTAACGATATTCACATAAATATATTGAAAAAACTCTACAAGTGGTATAAAGAGTCTAAGCTTATTTATAATAGAGTTTGGATCTTTTAGTAATTTCATTGAAAAATATTTTAATTTCATTTAAAATTTATTTACAACAACAATAAATTTTAATTAAATACCAATTGAACTTAAATAAGATCTAATATCTTTTATTGATTCTTATTTATTAAATATCTCATATTTAATCCTAAAATTTCTCAAATTTTACAATTAAGTCTAACTTAATTAAAGAGATACTAGTTACCAATTAAGTCATTAATAAAATAAGCAATTCTATTAAATGTAACTGGGGAATAGGGTAATTTTATTCTAGTATGAATTAGCAGCTGTATCGATGATTGATTGCCTACTATAACCTTTTAATCTACCCTTGTAAGCCTTTATAGATTGTTCAATGAGTTTCTTTTTTTTCAACGTAAAAATATTTTATTTAAAAGGATAAAAGGGTATATGAAATTAAAAAATGCTTATTATAGGATGGGGTTACTTTAACCCTGTAGCCAAAGAAGGTTGTCTTCAACCACCATTGTCTCCACATCACAGTCATTGCCACTCATCAACCAACATCTCATATCATAATTGCCAAACGCCAATAACTTTCCATCCTTCATAAAAGGAGCAACCACAACACTTATGATTTCTCCATGTTGTCATCCATTCGAATAGCGACAGTGAACAATGTCTCATTGATGGCAAGAAATAACAATTGTTAACACATTTGAATGTTATCCTAACTCCTAATGTAAGATAGTTGACTTTGCTAGAGAACACCATTGCCACATTTTTCCATGAAGAGATGGAGAAATATACAAAACACTATAAAAAAACTCAACCTCAATTTTGATGTACAGGAAGAAAAATGAAGAAGAATAACCATATTTATGCTAGGATTGTTATTTCTTATAGACTCTACTCCTATTTATAATAAGGTCGAACTTTTTAGTAATTGAATTCAAATATAATTTTAATATCAACTAAATCTTAATTAAATTATAATTATTTTAATTAAAATTTAATTTAATCCTAAAAATTAAACACTTTATATAGAAATAAAAACTATATAATCTCGAATTGGCCTGACTCGAGCAGACCCAACCTAAGCCATCAAGCCTAGTGTTATTTGATTGATTTTAGACTTGGGGCCAAGATTAAAAATATTTCAAGCTCTAGGCTTGGAGCCTGACATGATAATATGAAATGACCTTATTTTGATATATGAAATGCTAACCAAATTCTCGACTAATAAGTTGATATTTTTCATGTTATTTAGGGTTAATTTATTTGATATTTGCCACTTGGAAGACATTTTTATATGAATTTTACTATGTTTTTATATGTTTAGTTTATTGTCTTATATGTAAAGAATTTGACAACAAAATTTATGAGATTTATTGCAACTTTCTCCACAATTTCGCTATTGATAATATTTGGAGTTAATGGAGAGCTAACTTGATGGATAAAAACTATGCAAAAGATGTGCACAGCAAATTCTAACTTAAAGATGTTTAAAATTAGAGAAGTTTGAGGAATAAAGCGTAACAGAAGCACTTGTTATTCAGTACGATCTATAAGATGAGATACAGTGCAAGACTAGCACCGGAGTTGATTTAAGATTGACACTGTACTCATCATTTTAGTTATACAAGAGATAAGTACGATAAGTCTAATGTTATTTATAAAAGGTTTGTAGCATTGGCGTTCGAACAAGGAAATATAAGGATTGATGATTCATCAATTTTAAACAATCTGTTTCTAGTATAACACCATCTATAAATACTTGTACTAGAAGACTTATATGTGAATTTTAGCCAGTTGTAGATATCTTTAGTTATGGTTTCTAATAGTTTTCTTTTTTCTTTCATTGGAAGGAGATTTGGATCAAGGATTGAAGAAGCCAATAACATCTTCATTCTTTCTTTCTTCTACTCCTCTTTTTTATATTAAGATTGAAGTATTTATGTTTATTTTAGCTATTTTTAGTGTCTAGAATCTTTAATTAAGGTTAGAATGTAGTTTATAAGGATTTTTCAATTATTTATACATTTTATTCTTTCATTGGTTTAATTTATTCTTTTTGATCTTAGTATTATATTTGTGATTGTTCATCATGGATTCAATATTATATTTACACATTTTTATTCTACTCTTAATTTTTTATGTTAAGATTGACGTGTTTATGTTTTATATGTTTAGTGTCTAGAAATTTTAGTTAGGGATAGAGATCCAACTTAGAAAGATTTTTCAATTATTTATACATTTATTCTTTTATTGGTTTAGTTTATTCTCTTTGACCTTAATATTGCTTCAAGAGGGTGCTAAACACTGGGGCAATACAATGGTTGGATACTTCTTTAAACAAATCACTGAACAAAATTCTACTTACTGAAGAAGATACATTCTTGTTCAAATTCATTAATAGGTACAACATGAACAAGGTAATTGAATTTGGTCTATGAAATGTAAAGGGAAAACTATATTTGCTCAAAAATGGGCTTCAAGTATGGAAAATGAAAGAACTAGAATTGAAACCATTCCTCTATGGATTAATTTCAACATCATTCCACTAGAGTATTGAACTCTAGATGGATTAAATTTTCTAGCTAGTTCTATGGGGAAACTAATAGTATTGGACACAACTACTGCTAGGCTTGAAAAATATGTTATGTAAGAATATATGTGGAGGTTAACCCCTAGAATGAACTACCTAAAACACTGTCAGTAATGAAACTCATTATAGTTGATGAAATGATTAAAATAGAAATCTAATTGTCTTATAATTGGAAGCCTTAAATGGGAAAGCAAATTTGGAAACCTACCGGTAAAAGATTCACTTCACGGGACCACTTTGAGTTGATAGGGATTGAGAAGGTGTCATTATCTCAGCCTAATGGAGAAAAAATCTCTGCTGTCAAATCTAAAAAACTAATAAACTTAAACAATAGTAATAGAGGATTTTAAAAATAAATTGGAAAAGATTAGTGAACATGAAGCGAAGTTGACTATGACCGAGAATAGTGAAAGATCAAACACTAAGTTTAAGAGTACTAAGCTTGAAGATGAGGATTCAAATTAAGAACATCCTGAGTCAATCTTGAATGTGTAATAGGCTAACCAATTTACTCCTAGTACTAATAGAAAATCAGCTAGAAAAAGAAAGTAAACCCAAAAGGATTGACAACTAAATACTCTTATAATCCTTTATACGTTTTTAGAATATTAGGGGACCTATAAGAGACATGTTATGAAAGATATTTTAATGGAAAAATGATATTATAATTGGACTGCTTGAGACTACAATCAAAGCTTGCAAGTTGAAAAATGCTATGAAATTTTTAGGTAAAGATTGGTCCTTTGGATCCAAGCATGTGCAGCACTATAATGACAGAATTGTTTATGCATTCAAAAATGAGAAAGTGAAAGTAATTGTCCTAAGTAGCTCAGATTAATTGTTACACTTTTCTTGTAAGTTGTGAAATTCTGAAAATACATTCGACATCTCAATTATCTACGCTTCTAAAGACTTAAACTTTGGGAGGATCTCAACTCCTTACAAGGCATAATGTCTAAGCCTTAGCTGCTAGCAGGAGATTTTACTTGTGTTTTGCACCTATTTGAAGCTTAAGGAGATAGAGAAAATCCTCTAATCTAGGAAAAAAGCTTGAGAAATAAATTAGCCAACTGAAAGTGAATGATTAAGGTATGTTGGGAATCTCTTCACTTAGAGCAACAGGAAGTTAAGAAGTGGCTTAATTAGGAAATTTTGGTCAAAATTCTAGTTAATCAGAGCTAGTTGAGGTACTGTCCCAATTCCTTTGCACACTTTGGCCCTCCTTTATGATATGATCATTAATTTATGGAAATTCAGAGTTTCATCACTTCAGCCTCCACGAATTCCTCATTTAGAATTTTCAAAATTTTAATCTATATATTATAATTGCACCAAGATAGGGGAGAGTTCTTAACCTTAGCTGCCTTGTTTGATTATTTTATCATCTCAATTGTTTTCATTGGGCATAGTACCATGTTTAAGTGTGGGGGTTAAATTTTTTTGAGACTTTCCATTAGTTTTTATATTTACTAACATTGTTTCTTTGTAAGTTTTTTATTTGATGTATTTAACGTGTTGTTTTTGCATTTTTATTTATTAAACCATACACACATTATGATGAGCCTAAGTACGCAGGGGAGGAGACATAGTGTAAAAAAGACATAACATCAAGTTTAAGCATGAAATAGAGATTAAAGATCATAACATGCATCGATTATGGAAGAAGGGTAGGTGTTGATCTTAAAATTACGTATGTGTTTAGAAGAACAAACTCACACCTATAAAAGAAGTGTAACTAACGTCAATCTTATAAGCTAGGTAAAAATCTAAAGTTATAGAAAAAAGATTGATGCCAATTTTGAAGTGCGTTCAATACTAGTCTCTTCCTAATTTTAAATGTGGATACTTACTTTGCTTTTAATTTTATAGAACTTGACTTTGATCTTTTTACATTATAATAAGATATATGTAAGTATGAAGATGATAAAGGCCCTTATGATCTATGCTTGAGTCAAATTGCCTACCTTTTTATACATTAATCTTTTAGTAAGCCCTTTTGAGCCTTATATGAGTTTTAAGCTTTTTTTAGTAACCGTTTCTCTAAAGAACCTTAGGCCTAAAATAAAAACAAATATTTAGTCCCTAATTATTAATGCTTAAGCTTATAATTTGATGTAGTTCTTGATAAGGGGATACAAGGAAATAATTGAGGGGAGATGGTTAGGTGTATGAAAATGGCAATGTAAAAATGGAATCTCATGTCAATTAGAGAAAAACAATGAGGAGAAAATAAGGAGGAAATGAAGTGTTAAAAATTGGTTGGCATAGATTCTTATGATTGAAAAAGTATGAAGAAAATGGATGATTGTAAGAATATGAGTTAATGGAATAACAATGAATTTTTTAATAGTTTTTTCTTTATTTGTCTACTAGTTATGAATATTTTTCTTACTTATTCCATTTCCTTTGTTAGCCTATTTAATCTTTGGACCTCATTATAATCCTAATCAAATTCCTTTTGATTTGGGCTTTTACATATCTATTTTAGTAATGGAGACTAGATGAATTTCAAATCTATTGTAAGTTTAAATTCAATAGAAGATGATGAGAGTACCTCGCCCAAATTTCAAAGAACTATGTGAATGAGTGATATCTTGTTAGGAATTATCAATTCTTGGTATTTGAACTTGAAAATGGAGGTAAAATAGGTTTTACTTTGTCTTATTTGTATTATGATTTGGTTATGAAATATTATGTGTTGAATTTAATAATGCTTACAATTCTGTTGAGACTTGAACTTGTATATATTATGTTGTTAATTTTGAAGTTTGTTAATGAGTTTAGGTTAATGTTTATAAGTAGAATTTAAGTAAACTCTCTGGATACTATATCTCTACTAGGGATACCTAAAGGTTTAAAGGCTTATGATATATGCTAAATGTCACTATATACCAATGCAAATGGAATTCATTCATGAGCTAAATATGGAGGAATTTGGCAGATTGATAATTTATGTATTATTTATGTTTAATTTACTTAGTATTTGGAACTTGGATGATAAATTTTATATGTATTTTATGGTGTGTTTTTTAACTTTTAGTTCAACATCTTTTAAGTGAAGAATTTGAGGAAAAAAACACAAGATTTAGTATAACTTTCTCTACAGTTTTCAAATTGATAATATTTTAGAGTCATTAAAAAGTTAACTTTATGGACAACTTTCTAGAAGACATAGGTAGCTAATTCTAAATTGAAGATGCCTAAAAGTGGAGAAGCTAGAGGAACAAAGTATAACAAGAGCATATGTCTTTCACTAGGGTCTAGGAGCTAAGATATAGAACAAGACCAATATCAAAGTTTATTTAAGACTGATATTGGTCTCATCATTAAAATTACATAAGAGAGAAGTAGCACAAAATAGGCACTAGTTATGAAAGGTGTCAAGTGCTTATGTTCAAACAATGAAAGATAAGGATGTGTGATTCTTCTATTTTAATCAATCTAGGACTCTAATATTGTAACCCTATTTATAGATACTTATATTAGAAGACTTCTAAAGGAGTTTAGTTAGTTATAACCATCTTTAGTTACGTTTTCTTATAATTTTCTTCTTTTTTAGCATTGGAAGAAGATTTAGAGTAATGACATCTTCTTTCTTTCTTTCTTTTACTTTTCTTTTCTATATTGAGATTGATATGTTTATATTTTGTCTTAGTTTTTTTAGTGGCAATAAACATTATTTAAGGTGGGGTCTAGCTTGTAAGGATTTATCAATTACTTATACATCTTTTTATTCTTTCATTGGTTGAATTTTCTTTCCTTTAATCTTAATAATGAATTTGCAATTGTCTACTATAGATTCAATCTTAGGAATTTTTTAAAGGACTGATAAGTGAAGAATGATCTGATCACTAGGAAAGTGAGCATTTTAGAACTAGAAACCGATAGTATCCTAGGCTTTTGTGATTTTGATATAGCTTAACTATGCTTAACAAGTTTGCTTTGGTTAAATTACATGTCAATATGTGGTAGTTTCTTAATTAAATATTCTTATATGCGTTAATAGAAAGAATAAATATATTAGGTTAACTTTCACTCTAGATAATTAATTGTGTATGATAATTTAAATTCTTCATAAGTGAACCTCAAATCCATAGTCTATTTTATTGACTCATTTTATTAGTTATTTGTTTCACTCTTGTCATTTCTTTAATTTAATTATATTTAATCAACTCTTTAGTTTTATTTAGTTTGTTTAAGTATGATTAATAGGACATATGAGATCAATACTCTAGAATCACTTCATATTTATCTAGCTATCGAAGATTGATCTTGTAAACTTGTAGATATAAAGTAGATCACCTACCCTCCAATGATAATATAATAATAACTCAAAAACACCAACTCAATTTCCCACCACACAGCTTAAAGAATAAGAAATAACAAATAAAAAATACTCAACTTTCAATAAAATTTTTTACTCTTTGTTTATTTTTTCCTTTTAAACTTAAGCTAACCTAGTTTATCTTTACATTAAAAACTCACTCACTTACCCCTTCTTGTTATGTAGCTTCCTCTTCTGCTAAGTGGCTTATGCTTACATTCTTCCACTCCTCATTCTCTCTCTCTCTCTCTCTCTCTCTCTTATATATATATATATATATAAATGGCTTACGCTTCCATCCTTCCACTCCTCATTCTCTCTCTCTCTCTCTCTTATATAATATATATATATAGTACCAAAATATATCAATTTCTATATAAAATATCTTAAAGATCTCAAGCCAAAAGGATAATTATACAACTATTACAATAATTATTTTTGTATTCACACAAAGAAAGCTCCATATGAAATTTTAATGTGAATCAAAGGAGTAAATTTGCTCTATAACAAGCATACACACATTTATTTAATTATTTTCATATTTTAGTTTATGAGATTGACCATTTTCTTCATAAAGAAGAAATTTAACTTACACTAATCCTTTTATTATATTAATGTTTAATCTTAGTAATGTAATGATAATGAATTATTCATAAATGCAACATGAATGGACTTGTCTAGATTAAAGCCAACAAAATGTCCTTCCAATTTTACCACTTCCCTAAAATGGTATTTATTATCTTGGAGGCAGAAGCATTACATCATTATAATTTCTAACCCTAACACACACCTCCACTTAATAATAAAAAGAAACTATAAATCAAATTGAAATGATGAATAACTTTTTTTATAAATTGGATCAAGTTCAAAAACTATATAACTGATTGCTCAAACAAATCCTTAGGTCCACATGTGGAATAGTGTGCATGTTTACTTTTCACTCACTCCCCGCGCGGTACATGTTTGATAAGCCTATTAGTGTGAAAGCCAAAACAAATCTCAACATTTTTCTTTAATAACTTGACCAAGTTTTATAATTTAGAGCAGCCGGTCTTTCGGAGTTTGCCGATTAATTCTTTATATATATATATATATATATAATCCTATTCCTCTTCCTCTTCCCTAACAGCATCAACAACACTTGATGCTCTTTTATTTGTTCTTTCTTATGCGTGGAAAACCTATTGGTATGATTTTAGCGATTTCACATATTAGGTGTAACTACACATTTGTGTCTATAAAATAAACAAAAGCAAATAGGTGCAGATAGCGAATTTGAATTATAATTTATAATTTTGTAATGAAATTGATTTTTCCGGTTAGTTGGGTGTTCAAATTCAATAGTCCGACTGCACTGAGCTGCCATTCCATAAACACCTAAAATTCAATTTCCTCAGTGCCCCCTTCAACTGACTGTCAAGTCTGAGACACCGCACTATCCACAACTATCCTTGCTTCCAATTCTGACCACTTATTCCACCAAAAGCCTTAGCTATACCTCACTGTTTTCTCTCCTGTATAACATATCCAAGGAGCTCATTTTCAATACTCAACCTAACCTTCAGTTGTTTAATCTTAGGATCGGACTTAAAAATACAGACAGGTCCTTCAACCTTATTTTCGTAAGTTTATATATATTATTCACCAAACTATAAAGGAAAAGAGGTAAAATGGCGATCTAACTCTGTAGTGTTTATAACAAGGCCTATATACTAGGAAGGAAGTGCTGAGTGGGGAGAATTGGGGTTCGCCTCTTTTGTAATGTTTCTTGCTCAAATGAGTATTCCAACCCACAGTTTTGCACTTGCGCCTGTATGCAAAAAAGAAAAAAGGTTACATGCCTTTCACCATCAAATCTGTTTCTGTTTGCATGCGGGTGCTTATGTGTCTGAGATGCTCATTTGAGCAAGCAATGTTAAAGAAAGAGATAGTGTTTGCTCCTTTTCTAATCTGCCAAGCAAACAAAGATTCTGTTTACTTCTTGTCAGTTAAGTTTTACAGTATCTTACATCTTCCTTATTGTTTTCTTCTTCTTCTTTTTTTTACTCAAATACAACCATCGGCATATGTTTTCGATTTGTTTATTTGGCCTGGAGGCATGTCCGGTTAGAGAAACTGACGTCGGGTCCGGTTTTTCAGTTTATATGTCCAGAGTCTGCCCGTGTTGTTGCTTTGTAGACAGGTTTTAGTCTTTCTTTTCTCTACCACTTCCAAATGATATGATTCTTCTTTCTGTCTTTCTAGTAGCCTTTTCTTTTAACCAGCTCTCCAATTTTAAATTTCTTCTATCAAATTGTATTCTCATGGTTTAGAAGATACCTAAAGAATATACATTAGTTATTATATAGCATTAACGAGCATTAATTATAGTATAGTCTCAATGTTAATTTACAAAATTTCCCAGCAAAATGCATATACATTCGCTATTATATAGCATTAACGAGCATTAATTATAGTATAGTCTCAGTGTTAATTTACAAAATTTCCCAGCAAAATGCATGCTAAGAACATTTGATTTATGTTTAGGTTTGACGCCGGAACAAATATAAATTTTCCGTTTGTATACTAACAAAAAGGGGCTAAAGTGGTGTGGTGTACTTTTAAACAACGAAATAATCGCCACAGTGAAGGACTCGACTCTTTCTGTTATACCATCTCCATCAAGGAATCTAAAATTTTGAAGTTTGCGTATCAGAAAAGAAATGCATCTCAATGTGGCCTGTTCTTGAGCTAAGATATTCACAAATAGAGCCTAAATGCATTCCCTTTGTAGTCTACCCACTAGTCATGGACAAAGGCTTCTCTGTTTTGTTTGCTTCATTGGCTACAACCATTGTTCTTCTTCAATCCAGTCGTATTCAAGGTATGTCTAAGATAGAATAAACCAAAAAGGCCTTGAGAAGATAGCTCACCAACTCCATTAACTGCTAATCAGTAGGTTTGGTTGTCTTTATAGGAGAAGGAATTATTGGAGTCAATTATGGAGCAGTGGCTAATAACCTTCCACCGCCAGCACAAGTAGCCAAGTTTTTGTCGGAATCAACCAAAGTCAAACGTGTTAGGCTCTTTGATGCCAACTCCGAAATACTGCAGGCCTTTGCTCATACTGGCATAGCAATCACAGTCTCTATCCCTAATGATCAAATTCCTCACCTCAAACAATTAGACTTTGCTGAAGAATGGTTAAGATCCAACGTCCAACCTTACATACCAGCAACAAACATAATCCGCATTTTTGTTGGAAATGAAGTGATATCAACGGCAAACAAGTTGTTAATAGCAAGCCTTGTTCCAGCAATGCAGACTCTCCATGCAGCCCTTGTTAGTGCCTCACTAGAAACTACAATCAAAGTCTCAACCCCACATTCTTTAGGCATTCTTTCGAATTCTAGCCCACCATCCTCCGGCAAATTTCGGCAAGGCTATGATATCCATGTTCTTAAGCCATTGCTCAGTTTCCTTAAAGCTACTTCCTCACCTTTCTTGATCAACCCGTATCCATTTTTCGGATGCTCTGCTGATACTCTTGACTACGCCCTCTTTAGACCTAACCCTGGACTCTTCGATGAAAATACCAAACTTGTTTATACAAACATGTTAGATGGACAACTTGATGCAGTCTATTCAGCAATTAAACTCCTTGGTTTTACAGATATTGATATAGTCATTGCAGAAACTGGATGGCCATCAAAGGGAGACTCATCGCAAGTTGGAGCAGACATCCAAAGTGCAGCACAGTACAATGGAAAGCTCCTACAGCATGTGTCATCTAGTTATGGCACACCCTTGATGCCTAACCGCACATTTGAGACATACATTTTTGGACTCTTCAACGAAAATCTCAAGGCTGGACCTACATGTGAGCGGAATTTTGGATTATTCCAGCCAGATATGACACCAGTTTACGATATAGGGATCTTAAAGCCCTCGCCCACGGTAGCTGCCGCTAGCAAAAACAACCATATTAGTTGTTTGTTGGTGATTACAGCCGGCCTTATATTAACTTATGTTCATGGTGAAATGTGCTTCTTCTTTAAGTACGAAAGATTATTTTTGTTTTGAGAAGTCCTGTTTGAGCAAAATTGGATGAATTGATGACTTGCATGTTCTTGTTTCACCGGGCAAAAGAGTGGTGATTCAGTGGAATCACCAGCGCGTCCAGAGCAAGGACCAAATGAGAACCAGTGGTGTCTACCCAAAACTGGAGCTGATATAGACGAGCTGATATAGACGCTCTGCCAAGAAATATTTTTTTTAAATTAAAAAATATTGTATTAGTAATAGCAAAAGATTCAAAAACCACATTACAACAACACGCTTAATCTGTCCACAAATTTGTAAAAAAATAATTTATAAGACTAATTTACGTTAGGCACAAGTAATTATAACATCCAGGTGACTTTCATGTTGGGAGTAAGTGCGTCTTGCTTGGAGTTTGCGATTAAGGTAGTTTGAACCTTAATAATCATATCTACTATATGATATTTTTCAGTTTCAAGTCCTTTCTACAGTCTCCTGATTCTTTCCCTCCATATTGAATAGATGGTAGTAGTAAATACTATCTTAATGAGCAACCCATTTGGTTTAGTCTGCTTGGTGCACTTCATGATCATATGCAAAGTTTCTCTGCACTCAAAAGTATAGCGAGGGACTGGTAAAAAATGCATCATCCTGCTCCAAATTGCTTTAGTAAAACTGCAACAAAAATATAAGTGATTCCTACTCTCTCCATCTTGTTTTCATTGATCACATACTAGATCATATATCCCAAATTATCTATCTTTAGTTCTCAGCCTATTCTTGATTATCAACCAAGAAAAGATTGAAGCTTTTAGGTTCAAAGAATTCTTCCATAAAATGGCATACCAAGGAATTGCTTCATCATTAGTAGCCATGATCCAATGACAGGAACTATTTGAGAATGTGCCTTTTGGGTCAAGCAACCAAACAAAGCTATCCCGTCCATGTGTCTCAAGAATTTGAGGTAAATAGCTTGCAAGAAAGGAGAAACCTCGGAAATTGCCAAACCAATCCCTATTATGAATAAGGGTAGATGCTCTAGCATTAGCAACAATTTTGTTCCTGAGTTGTTCTAGGTCTACTCTTTGAAAAAGCAGATTATTATTAGTTCGTTTATCAAACTAAAACCAAATGTTATTACCACCTCCCAACTGATGATTAATATAAGGATACACTGAGTCTTTTAAGCTGAGTATATAATTGAAAATCCATGAAAACTCAGATAAAGTACCAATCTGTCAGAAGTTCCACTCATTGAGATGATAGACATTCACCCACTTGACCCATAAGGCCTTCTTATCGGTAAATAATCTCCATATCATCTTACATAAGAGGAATTTTTTGCATTTGTGAAATAGGAATTATGCCCAACCCTCCTTGCTTCTTTGGTCTTATGATATCACTCCGTTAACCTTAGCCTGTTTTCAATCATCGACTTTCCTAGACCACGGAAAGGCTTTCAAAATCCTGTCAACTTTTGTTACTCACTTAGGCAGAACAACAGGTGCAACCTAGTGAATATGCATACTATTCAAGATCGAAGTAATGAGTGGTAATCTTGTGGCCATAGATAAGAATCTATTTTGCCATGCATAAATCCTGCTCTTGATCTTCTCAATTAGAGGAACAGAGTCTAAAAACTTTGGTTTGGAGGTTATTATTAGAACTCCAAAATATTTGAATGGAGGAGAATGCAATGGGAAGCTGACATTATTAAGAATGTCTTCTTGGTTCACATTCAAGGATATGTATAAACTGCTATTTTCTTTTCCGTATTCACCATAAGCCTAGAATGTCTTGCAAAGATGCGCAATATGTGTAACATGCTGCCAATAGAATGATTATCTGTACCACTGCATAGCATAAGGTCATCCACATAAATCAAGTGAAATAATTTAATATCTTTGCATTTGTAGTAATAAAGGAACCTGCCATTACACTCAATAAGTTTGAAGATCAGTCATAAGTCCTTCTATAACTAAAGTGAAAAGGTAAAGAGAAAGTGGATTCCCTTGCCTTATCCCCCTAGCACTTATGAAAGACATAGAAGGTATATCGTTAATCAAATCACTAAAAGATGTAGTTTGAATGCATTCTATGATCCAATTCCTAAACCTCAGTGGCAGCCATATTGCTTGCAAGCAATCAATAATGTACTTCCAACTAACGGTATTATAAGCTTTGAAAAAGTCAATTTACATCAAACAACTTTTAGGCCTTGTTTGGTTATTAGATGATCAGCCAAAAAATAGCTGATTGACTCAAATTAATTGATTGACTTTTTTAAAAAGTTGTTTAAACTGTTTGGTTATCAACTGGTTGGGTTGACTGATTTAACCCAACCAGCTGATTTTGAAGAAGCTACTCAAGACCAGCGTTTTACGGTAACCAGCTGATATTGTTTTGCTCAATGTCGATTTTGCCCTCTTTACTCTTCTTCTTCTTCTTCGTGTCCTCCTTGCATCCGCGATTGTCCTCTTCCTTTATCTCTTCTCAAGATTGCTCTCGATATATCCCTTTCTTTATTAGATTTACCTAATCTTTTGTTGGTCACTGAACAATGAAGGTAACTTATTTTCGGTTTTCGGGTTCTTCTGTTTCTTCTCTTGACTCTTGATGTTGTGCTTGTTTCTCGAGAAATTTTGGACAATAATTGGTGCTTTTGGTTGCAGGTTTGGTGTTGTTGAAGTTGAGAGAAAGAGTTGTGAGAGATCCATACCACCGAAGAACTGGAAGG
>JAOQMS010000006.1:18355108-18369921 GCA_027563885.1 Erythroxylum longipes | reverse complement strand
AAAAGTCAAACATAGAGGATAGACCACAGACGATAGGTGGTCAACACAGAAGATAAAAGTCAACCACAGAGGATAGATCATAGACCGAGGATTATAAGAAGGAGTTAAAAAGTTATTTAAGTTGAAGTGCATCCTCTGTGTTACTGTTCACAGAGAATCGTCTGTGTTACTGTTCACAGACTTCGTCTGTGTTACCGTTCACAGAGTATCGTCTGTGTTACTATTCATAGACTTCGTCTGTGTTACTATTCACAGAGTATCATCTGTGTTACTATTCACAGACTCCGTCTATGTTACTGTTCACAGAGTATCGTTTGTGTTACTATTCACAGACTTCATCTGTGTTACTATTTACGCTATCGTCTGGGTTACTGTTCATGGTTATCTTCTGCCCTATTTTCGACCCTTCAGAAGATAAAATTGGCCTTCAAGGTCTTCATGAAAGTTGTAGCTCTTGAAGTCCTCTTTCAATTTATCCAAAGAAAAACTAGTTTGGATGCCTATAGTAAAAGTTATACTAATAGCCGCGAAACAGGTATATGTGTAAAGTGTGGACTCACCAACACTGATCCTTGAGGTATTCAGGTCGAAAGGGATAAATGGACTAGTTGACTACCATCTTAGTAATCGACTGTTCTAAGAACTGAGCTGAGCCTAGAAAAGGGGAGTTGTGAGAAGATGACCCGATAATGACAAGTCTTATGATTTTTTGAAGGTTAGACTCTGGAGATGGGGCCCGACAGTTGTGGTAATAGAGCAAGCAGGAGTTAGACTCCGATAACGAGGTCTAACAGTTATGGTATCAGAGCAAAGAAGATAATCCGATAATGGTCAAGGTGTTCTCTTTGGGAGATAAACTCACGTATTAAGATATTCTGCATGCGAGTTGGACTTCGGAAACGGGGTTTAACATCTTTACTCAAGCTCCAGATTCTAGAACCGCATTCCTGCTTTCTAGTACCTTCCCTTCTCTCTCTCCGGATAGTACTCGGGATCTGTTCTGACTGATCCACCCCACGAAAGTTAAAAATTGCATTTTTGGAATGAACCCGAGCAAAGCCCCTGGGATTGATGGGTACAATGTCCTTTTTTTTTATCAAAAGCAATAGGGGAGGGTTTGCCCCCGAGTGACTGAGTATATTCAAGCAATTTTTAGACGGGACAAATGGGAACTGGAGCTCAATCTGACCATCCTGGTCCTTATCCCCAAAACTCCCTCCCCGTCTAATATCACCCAGTTCAGACCGATAAGCCTTTGCAACGTGTCTTACAAAATTCTCGCCAAAGTCATCGTTAATCGTTTCAAGCCACACCTCGACTATTTAGTTCAGGAAAATCAATGTAGTTTTATCCCGGGTCGCCACATCGCGGACAATATTATCATCGCCTATGAAGCCATCCACTCGATGAGAAAGAAGATCAGACGGACTGGGTATTTTGCGATCAAAGTTGATCTGGAGAAAGCCTATGATAGGATTCGATGGGATTTTATCCAGAGTACATTAGCCGATATTGGTATTCCGGATCCTCTGATTGGGGTCATTATGAATTGTGTGTCGACAGTCTCTATGCAGGTGGCTTGGCAAGGCACATTATTGGAACCCTTCACCCTACTTGCGGGATCAGACAGGGCGACCCTCTATCGCCGTATGTGTTTGTTCTATGCATGGAAAGGCTAGGTCATCTTATTTCTAAGGAGGTGGACCAAGGTCACTGGAATTCGCTTAAATTAAGTCCTATCGGTCCACCATTATCTTACCTATTCTTCGTGGATGACCTAGTCCTGTTCGCAGAAGCTACTGACTCACAGACTTCCATTGTAGCCTGTACTCTTGAGGTGTTCTACAAGGCTTCGGGGCAGAAGGTTAACTGGACCAAAACGAAGATTTTTCCTCTAATAACGTTCCTATAGCCACGACGCGATGCCTTAGTCACAATTTATCCATATCCAGCACGAACAACTTGGGTAAATACCTTGGGGTGCCCTTACTGCATAAGCGGTCCACGCGTCATACGTATCAATATATTCTAGGCCATGCTCAACAGAAACTAGAAGGCTGGCGGGCCAAAAACTTGTCCTTAGTAGGGCGAGTCACCTTAACCCAGTCAGTGATCTCAGCACTCCCTATTTTTAAGATGCAAACAGTTAGGCTTCCGAGGGGTCTCTGTGATGACCTGGAACGCATTATACATAAATTTATATAGGGGTCCACTACTGACTTTAGGAAAATGTCCCTAGTGAACTGGAACTCGGTGTGTAAGCCTAAACGCGCAGGGGGTCTAGGCATCAAGAAGATTCGGGTTTCTAACGACGCCCTGCTTACGAAGTTGGGATGAGCCTTACTTACCAAACCGGATACACTTTGGGTCCGTATTCTACGGGCTAAGTATCGACTCGCTTAGTACCACTTCCCCCAGACGATAAACCGCCACGGGGCCTCGACTCTTTGGAGAGGTATAGCGGCGAATTGGCACACTGTCTGCTAGGGTATCCCCTGGCACTTGGGCAATGGTAGACATATCTCTTTCTAGCTGGATAATTAGGTGCACGAATGGGGCCCTCTCCAAGCAGTGGCCACCTCCCCAATCTCGGATGAAATCCTCTACAATAAAGTGGCGGATTATTGGACTAATGATGGACACTGGATGTGGCATACATTCCAACAATACCTCCCTGAGGCGGTGTGTATGAAAATTGCAACATTATCCATAGACACCGAGGCCCCTTCAGCGGACACCATTCGATGGGCTCATACTGAACATGGGCGCTTTACAGTTGCTTCGGCCTACAAGATCATCAATGGACAGGTTCTGGATCGCCAGGCGAATCTCTGGGCGTCCATTTGGAAGTGGGCGGGGCCCCAAAGAATCCGTTCTTTCCTCTAACTCCTGACCAAAAACAAGCTCATGACGAACCAACAACGTGTGGCGCGTCATGTCGCTGGGGATAGCAAGTGCCACTTCTGTGGCCAGGAGGAGTCCACCCTACACGTCATGCGCGATTGCTCGCGGGTGACCACCTTCTGGAAACACTTTCCCCGGGGAGTGATCACAATAGATTTCTTACAACAGGACTTGGAGAAGTGGGTTCATTCCAATCTCAGGCCCCCCTCCTTGGCACTGCCTAAGGACTGGGCTACTATTTTCGGTGTTGCTTGCTGGATGCTTTGGTTATGGGGCAATAAAAGCATTTTTGAAGCTGATTTTGAGTGGCCGAAGCATGGTCATCGAGCAGTGCAGGATTTTGTAGGCTGGATAGAGAAGGCGAGGACTGTCAAAAGAAGCGTCTTCTTTACGCAGGGACTTTCGGGGGGTAGTTCGGTGGGATGGTCCAAACCACCGGCGGACTGGCTCAAACTCAACACCGACGGAGCTGTAAAGCCAGTTTCGTCCGATGCGTCAGTGGGCGGATTACTTCGTGATTGGAACGGAACATGGTGTGGATGATTTTTACATCACATTTGAAAAGACTCGCCCCTTACAGCAAAACTATGGGGAGTCCACTCGGGCCTCACCATGGCGTGGTCGATGGGATTCTGCCGTATCATTCTTGAAGTGGACTCCTTGGAGGTCATCAATCTTCCCTCTTCTTCCTATCCAGGGACAAATAGAAATAATTTTTTGTGACAAGTACCCGAGATTTACTTCACAGAGCTTGGGAGGTGCAAATTCAGCATGTACACCGTGAAGGAAACTAGTGCGCTGATACTCTGGCTCATCTCGTAAGCTTGGCAGCTCCTGGCATCCATCTCTTACAAGATCCTCCTTTACTTGTTCTTCACAGTCTTCACCAAGACATGCTAGGCACTTTGTACCGCCGCAACACGCGTTAGTCGCGTGCTTGTGTTTTTTTTTAGTTTTTTCTATTGTATTTTCTCTTATAATTAAAAAAAATAAGGTAGAAGACGCTTAAAAGTTGTTAAAGATCGGAGAAGCTAATACGGGGATAGGATAGGAGGCCATTCATTGGTGGAGATATTGTTTTTACCAAATTAATATTTTTAATTTATTAAGACTTTTATCATTATTTTGTATATTAGATTAGAGCTAGTTTTCAAGATGAACAAGACCCTAATTAAAGAGACACCGGCAAGCCATAGTTAAAAGAGAAGAAGCTTGAATTTCACGAGGAGATCACTATGATAAATATAAACTCTTAAATTTATTTTTTATTTCTTTGTTTTTGAATGTGATGTGTTAATTATTTCATAGACTAGTTATTATCTTTGTATAGAATGGTTATTATAAGTTGAAATTTTATGTTTGAATATTCTTAATGCTAATTAATGCTAATATAATGGAAGTAATGCAGCATCATCATCATCAATCATTCATTTTACTTCCATTACATTAGCAAATCGATTTCACATAATTTAGCTAAATATTATATATTGGATATTTTTTATTATTAATTTTATTAGATAAAAGATATTTTTAATAAACAATTTCGTATGTACTAACTTCCTTGGATTGATTAAAAAATTATTATTATCTAAACAAATTTGAATGTGCATATATCAGTATGGATATAAGAAATTCATACTAATTTGTTTTACAGATTAAATGCAAATGGGATACCACTTGCTTGTGCATGTTAATCAGCATCTCAGTTTCTACAGATTAAAAGCAAAAGCTGATATACTTCCATTACTTTGCACCAGACGCAACCCTATTCTGCCTCAACTTTTTGGGTCAACCCGAGTCCGGTTTCCTATTTGTTGCCATCATTCCGCGGGACGTGCTAAGGCCAATCCGGAAACGATAAGTGGTTGTGATCTTGCCACGCGACCAAGATCAATTTGCTAGTGGTATGTCCCGTGTGTTTTAGTGAGCCATGCGGATCAAATCGTTAAATCAGTTAGAGGCTTTGATTCGTTCCCTTATCCTCCACCAACCTCAAATCCCTGCCACTACCATCCCGCATTCTGGTCTCTGTCTCTGTTCCTTAATCCCAGTAAGCACTCTCTAACTAGGTGACCCAACTCAGTTAATGGCATTACTCAACTCAAGGTTAGAGAGGTTCCTATTCACCAAGCTTCATTTTAGCAACTGCCGTACCAAAACCACTATCAACAAAAGCAACAGCTTTGTCTCAGTGAGACCCAAAAGCCTGCAACAATGCTCTGCGATTGCCCTAGACGCAATGTCGTCTTCGTTGACTGATGTTGCCGGGATCCGATGGGGATACACAAGTTTACAGGGCGTTCGTGACGAGATGGAAGATGATATCGTCATTCGATCAGATGGTCTCGATGGCTTCTCATTTGCTGCGGTTTTCGATGGTCATGCCGGTTTCTCTTCTGTAAAGTTCCTGAGGTTTGGCACTTACTGAAAATCGCAATGAAATATGTTCATGGGGTTCTGTTCTTTCTTACCAAATAAAATGTTTACCTGGATTTTGGAGCTTTGGATGGCTTAAGTTCGATAAATGCGTCAGTATTCATGTGGTGCATGATAGATAAGGTCTGCAAATAGAGTGCAAATGTTCGCATCTATTTTTGGTTTCATTTGTAAGTTGATTTTTGTACATGTTTACTATTCGGAGAAGTTCCATTAGTCTTTGAGCCTTCTCTGTTACACTGTCATGTGGAATTCCTGTATTAATTTGATCCCACCCAACAGGGACGAGTTATACAAGGAGTGTATTACTGCTTTGCGAGGTGGCCTGCTTCTGAGTGGGAAAGATTTCAATACTATAAGAAAGGCCTTAAAGGAGGCTTTTGAAAATGTTGATGCAAAGTTGCTAAATTGGTAATGCCAAAAGCAGCAAGATATGAATTGCATATTGTCCTTGTGTGCTTATAATTTATATGTAAAGTTGTTATAATTTTCTGTAGGCTTGAGATGACCTGTAAGGAAGATGAATCTGGTTCAACAGCAACTATTGTCTTCCTTGCGGATGATATGCTCATTATTTCACACATTGGTGACTCCTCTGTGGTACATATTCTGTTCCTTCATGTATTCTTGATTCTTTTTACTTGCTTTTATGTATTTCTTTTAATCTGTTTTTCAGTGTTAATTCCCTATAAAGTTGCTGGGACATGAAAATTAATAAAAAAATTTAAGCAATTTTAATGACAAGGATTGAAAAGAATTTATAAAATTTTCATTTTTGCTAGACCAATATGTCAATGCAGGTCCTATCTCGTTCTGGAAGACCAGAAGTGCTGACTGATCCTCATCGACCTTATGGTAGCAACAAAGTCTCCCTTCAAGAAATCAGAAGAATCAGAGAAGCAGGTGGATGGGTGTGTTTTCCTATTCTTGATTTCATTGTATGAGCAACAATGTGCAAAGAAATTTCTGACATCTCGTCATTCATTATTATCGCATTCCTTTCTTCCACCAAGCTTACTGATTTCCACTTCTATGTTTCCTTGGGATTGGTACCAAGATTTATAACATAAAAAAAAAATGTTAATTGTCCTCCTGTCGTGAATCTCATTCCAACCATGAGACATTGTTAGATTTACATGTTATATTGAGATCTTTGGCTTGAAATTTTTCATGAATATGAGGCCTATAACATTATTCCTAGTGTCGTCTTGTCAAATATTCAAAGTTTTGGAAGCAATCATTCTGCAACCAAAAGTCTTCTGTATAGTTCTCCGTGTATCAGTATGATCTGATATTGATTCTTTCTGCTTTATGTAGATTGTTAATGGAAGGATTTGCGGCGACATAGCTGTTTCTCGTGCTTTTGGGGACATACAGTTCAAAACAAAAAAGAATGAGTATGTAACTTTGGTTACATGAATTTGTGTTAATATGTAACCTATAATCATGTCCTAACATGTTCAAACAATAGCTAAATATTCTACTTCCCATAGGATGCTGAAAAAGGGACTTGAAGAAGGGAAATGGTCTGGAAAATTCATTTCTCGGTATTCTTCTGTCACCTGGTCCTCAAGATTCTAATATTTTCATCTGTAATTTCATGTCCTTGATGCTCTACATACAATGGTCAGAACTGTTAATAATACAGTAGTTTGTGATAAAATCACCACAGAGCATATTGTATAACATATGCATCAGAAATATAATTCTTTTTTCTAATGAAATTTGGCTATACAGCCAAATTAAACATATATTAAGCACATGGACAGAAAAGCAGATACTTTCTAAGTTCAACCATTGGTCATAACGCCCCCTTAATGTTTGTGGATTGGTCTAGGAATCTCCAAATGAGGAGTTCAAAGCCTGATGTATATCATATATTCATATATTGATTGGATGAATACTGTCTTATGATCTACATATGAATGAGCCACACATATATAACCTCTTGTTAATTCGGGGGCATTACTTTTTTATTGTTTTGCTGCATTTCTTCTGCCAAGTATGCAAGTATTGAGTAAATTGTTACTGATAATGGTCAATGTTTGGATAGAAGCTCAATGATCTCGTCCCGGTATTCCAAAGCAGTAATATGTGCTTGTCGTTAACCCTCTACTGTAGGCACTGAACAAGTCGACAAAGTTGCTGCTAAGCGTCTTCATGTAATTTGTTATAAAGTATATTGCATTAGGAATCGATTTGCTTGGCAGGTTAGAAAATGAAGTGATGTTATGGTTTGCCAGGGTACAATTCAACAATGACTTACTTATCGCATCTCCAGATGTTTTTCAAGTAAGTCTGGGGTCAGATGCAGAATTTATTGTTTTAGCTTCTGATGGCTTATGGGATTACATAGACAGGTTTGTAAGGGATTTATTTATATTATTTAGATTCAGATGGAACGCTGTTCCTGTAGTTATTGATTCTGAGCCAGTTTGACTAATAATATATATATGCCTACTATCATCTTTTTCAGTTCAGATGCAGTTACATTCGTGAGAAATCAACTTCGAGAGCATGGAGATGTTCAGGTAATTATTACATCTGTTTCTCAATGTTCATTCAACTGCTACTAAAAGTTGGATGCAGTTTCTAAGCGTCTAGATGATTCTTCTCATGCTAAGATCCGATTTTATTCTTGTTATGGCTTCAGCTAGCCTGTGAAGCACTTGCACAAGCAGCAATGGTAATCACTTTCCTGGAGCATTTGTGTTAGATCTTAGAATCAACACTATTATTTGAGAGTTTTTTAACATTAAATTTCAAATATTTCAGGATCGAAGATCACTGGATAATGTCAGCATTGTTATTGCTGATCTAGGGTACGTAATTACATGATGCTTATAACAGTTCTCCAATTGTAAATCCATGCTTCTATGTTGCTTAGAATATAGTCCTCTGTTGACGTATGGATAGTTGAAATTACTACATCAAGTATAATAAAGCATAGGAAAATTAATAGTAACTGAAAGTTGTACTGAAGTCTAGAACCGTTGATTATTTCTAGGAAAAACCTTAATTGTTGGTAATATTTAGTATATCTATTGTTATTGAGAGAAAAAAATTAAAAAATAATGTTTTACCAGAAGTTTAAAACTGGAAATATTACTTTACTGAATTAGACTCATAGTGTTTCAAATTACGCATTGTATCATTGCAATTGTATCCACATTAACTACAGTTGCGGGAATAACTATTTAATTACATTTTTTAAATAAGCATAGAAGATATAATCTGCTTACTATCCATCCATATGACAGAAGTAGTTAGTTTTCTTGTAAGCAAGACAACTGGTAATATGTTGTTACATTGTCTAAAAAACAGCCATACGTGAAAGTTAAACGTTTTCCAAGGCAACTTTAGGATCCCGTGACCTGTTAAAACTAAAGTTGAACGTTTACCAAGGCAACTTTAGGATCCCATGACCTGTTAAAACTAGTTAATACATAATTTTATCAGTTATATCTTCTCTATGTTTCCCTCAGTTAATCTTCTTACGCATTATGCGATCAAACCATGGACCTATATACTGTCAATTATATGAAATTGTCTATTGATAATATGCTAAATTTTCTCCTACTTATTAATGGTAATATATCTGCAAATTAAGGCGGACCGATTGGAAAAGCATACCACTTGAGCAGCAGAATTTTTTCTATGAATTCGGACAAGCTATTGCAACCATGGGCATCGTATGGCTTGGAATATGGATGTCATCTATGCTCTAAATTTGCTTATAGCTTCATCTGAGAGAGTGATTGATCCATCTGGAAATGTATTGTATATAGATCAAACAAATGGTTCATAGATTAGTTGCACAAATAATATGTATATTCCCAGCAACTTTTTCATGTTTCTTGCCTAATAAATCAAAATTAGGATACAAATGAAATGATAATCAATCATCTAGTCATGAGCAAATGGTCTTTGTTTGCGTTGCTAGATGTTAGTTTCATCTACAATCGGCGTCCATCGAGAGAAATTTTTTCTTTTCGTTGTTTTTTCTAATAGAAGATTAGACATGAAATTCCTCGTGCCATTTCTAATCGACGCAAGAAAAAGTGGATGAATCTTCATTCAGATATTAGTTGGAAACAGCTATTGCCTACTACAAAGTAAGCATCATCATAAGTTTTTAACTACATTAACCAGTAATCCAAACTTTTTCTTTCTTCAGAATAAATAATTAATGTTCACTGATATGTGACACTAGTGAGAATAATGCATTAATTTGTTGCAGTTGACATTGTTAACAAAGAGTAGCGGGTGTCTCCAAGGCTTCATCATTATGTCAAAAAGGCATTATATATCCGTAAGACCTCAAAAGATTAACATATAAACATATACAGAAGGACATTTAATTGTTGATTAGTTGAGATTTATTGATTGCCAAATCTAATAACAAGTCATTTTAAGAGGTTTCAAGCTTAAAAAATAAATAGTATTCTTTTACGAGTGAATGCGGCAGTCTTCAGCTTCAAGTCTCCCCATTGATCTTTTCCGTATGTCCTGTGAAGTTCTCTAAGTTTGGCTTCATAGACACACGGAGAGGCCCTTAACTATTTATCAAATTAACATAGTTGTGATACTTCTTAGGAGAGTATTTTTTGTAGGTGCCTCAACTTTCGCATTTCATTTCATTGGGTATTTAAACATTCATTTTTTTAATCCCTCAGCTGTGTGTTTTTGTTAGCCAAATTCGAGAAGTGACTTAATGTATTAACGTTAAATAAATTTATTAATTCAATCTAAAGCAGTCAGAATACAAAGCCTCAACCTGAAGTAATATGAAAAGTAGCCAAAACTGAAGGTAGGATAAATAACCTCAAAAGGCCATTTCGTTGAGTGATAGATTTAGAATCTATTGTCCTAAATATGTACTGCTAGCTGTAGTAGATATACTGAGCAACTCATGTCCTTTAAGCACTTCCCTGCACTTCCTTAATTGTCCATTCGCCAGCATCGAGCCAGATCAGTGCTCATTTCTTCTGCTATCCTCTTAGCAAGAAAGAATAATCTCATCCTCATGAAAAAGCTCTTGCAAAGTTTATTCACTGCCAACTTGATTCCCTGGAACGTTCTTTTGTTCCTCTTTTCCCATATAGAATAGGTTCCACAGCTAGAGACCAACTTGAATAAAGTATAGTCCCCTTTGTGTATAAATTTAACCTGCTTCGCTCAAGGTATAACTTGCATCTAGTTATCCCCAAACATTTCTCACTACATTTGCCCCGATCAAAGTTCCAGAAGTTGGTAAGAGCATGGACAACTTACCAAGATACGGTCTTGTGTCTCTGGGCCCGATCACACAACTTGCATAAGTTGTTTAGGATTGTTATTCCTTTAATCTTGTCCATAATATGATTTTTTTGTTTTATAGCAACCTATAGGATGAAGGAGGCTTTTATTGTTAAACTAAACCAACCTCCTCAATTGCACTTTCATTTCATGTTCCCTAAGAATTTCAAAACGTGATATATCTATGAATTGCTTCAACTTGGTCCTTCACTAGATGATCATGTCCTCCACATCCCTCCTAACTTGGAGTGATAAGTAAAAAATTATAATATATTTTACAATCCTATTTGATATTCTTTGAAGTCATTTACATAGCGCATTTGGGGAAAAATATAACGCAAAAATTGTTACATTTTTCTTTTAATACCTAAGTTGTATGGTTCCATATTTTATTTTTAAAAAAGGTCTAAATTGTATTAATTATTTTCTTGTAATTTTGGTGGGCAAATAAAAGAATCTAGAAAAATATATGGCCCAAAATGAATTCAGCCCAGAAGAAAGTACACATTAAGCAATTAGCCCAACAAAAAATCCGTCTAACCATCACTAGCAAAATAAATTCCAAACCCGCTAGAACAAGTAAACAACCCAACAAAATAAGAATCCAGCGGCAGAAAATGCAACAGTTAGCCCTGGTTTGGATTTAAGGAAAGCAGGAGAAAAGAAAGGAAGAGAATTGAATTTCTCTTGGTTTCCACCATTTGGATAAAAATAAATAAAGAGAAGGTGAGAAAATGAAGAGAAAATTGAGGAAAATTTGAGCCAAATATATTTCTCTTCAAATTGGTAAGAAAGGAGGAGAAATCTAAGACAAGAGAATCCTAATATATATAAATTATAAGAGAATTCCCTCCTTTGATAAATTAGGAAAAAAAAAAAATCTTATTTCTCTTTCATTCTTTTCTCCTCTTTCTCCTCAATATTTCCTTTCCTTTCCCTTGTACCAGTAATGATACAAACAAAGGCTTAGAGGACAAAATGCAGTAGCCGGAGGAGAAAATTTAGCTCTAGACAGTAGTATAAAAACACACTAGCAGCATAAACCCCCCACCTGACGTTTCTATCTCAAAAACCCAACAGAAAATCAATGATATCTGCATCAAATCTCTTCAAAAGGAAGAGATAAGAGGGAAATCAGGGAGATTTCAGCAACATGCGGCTTTTGGAGATTTTTTTGTGAGCCTATAAAAGCGATGGATTACAGAGTAAGAGGGCAACAAGCAGTCACGCGAAAAAGGGAGATTTTTGAAAGGTTTGCCACCCTTACAAGGCAAGTTGATGTTCGGAATCGTTGCCAGGAGTGTTTGGTGGTGAAGGGAACCGATTTTCACTTGTTTTGAGCTGGTTCAAGGTCGGTGGAGGAAGTTTTCAGATGTTAAAAGGGTTGGTCCGATGTATCTGAAGTGGAGCAAGCAAATTGAATTTTCTACTGGAAAACCTTTAAATTTAGAAGTTACCTGGAGTTGATGGGGATAGAAGAGCAAGAGCAATAGTTGGAAGTGATCGAAAATAATTATGCTGCTAATACAAATGCTAATGACATTGTGGAGAAGCGTGGAGTTAATCAGCTGACAGCCCCCCTGCAAAGTCCTAATTCTAAAATTTCTTTAGACAAGGGGACGGATATACAAAAGGATGAAAGCTCAACAAATATCTTTGAAGAGAATGTCAAACTCCTAGAGAATATTGAAAATCAAAGCAATAAGGACTCTGATATTAATTGCAGTGGAAAACCAATGAAGGGATCTTAGGCCTGCACTAGTCATAAATGATACCTCAACAGCAGGGAACCACCAATAAGAGAGTATTACACACTGCAGCAACTCTGAATCTGGAAAATCCATTGCTACCATAACAAATTCTGTTGATTCTGCAACACCTATTGGAACTCTGAATGACAATACACCAGCTGAGAAACTCTGCACCATGGAAGCAGGACACAGTTCGAACTTCCAAAAGGTGGAGAGAAGAAGATCAAAAAGGGCTCCACAGGTCAATCTTCTTAACATTTCAATCATCACCTAGAATGTTAGAGCAATAAATTGTCCCTCAAAGCTTTCAACTTTAAGAGACTTTGTCTTTAGAGAAAACCAACTCTTACTAGGCTTACTTGAAACCAAAATAAAGTTAGAAAATATGAGCAAGGGTTAATGGAACATGCCCACAAACCACTGCCACTATGCTTTTTGAAGAATCATCATTTGCTATAAAAATGATGAGATTAAAGTAGCTCTATTGGATTCCAATGAGCAAGCAATGCATCTGAATATTCTCTTTCTGCAGAAGAATGTAGACATGAACATATCTTTCATTTATGCGAGCAACTTTGGATTTCAGAGAAGGTGTTTATGGAATAATCTTAGAACAATTAGTAGCAGCATCACAAAATTGTGGATGATAGGTGGGGATTTCAACTTAATCGTCTACACTTCCGAAGCTCAAGGACACTACAATTTAAAGAACTATTTAGTTGACTTCAAGGAATATTTACACGACATAGGGGTGGCTTAATTAAAATTCGTAAGACATACATTCACTTGGTCCAACAAAGAAAACTCAGCTTAGTACATCAGGAAGAAGCTCGACCGTGCAATAGTCAAAGATATTTCATTGAATTAATTTCCTAACAGCATAGCCAAATTCAAAGATCCCTTGGATCATACCCCTATTATCGTAGACAGCTTGTGCCAGAAATGTAGCAACACCCCACTGCTATAGATTACACACCGAGATACCCCGAGGTCATTCCAGTATATAATCTATAATAATGGCATGTTAATTATCTCATCTTCACTTTATAACACGGCAACATATCCAACTTAATCATGGCGTCAACTATGTATGTAAAAGTCACAAAACACAATGTTTAAAAAAAAAATCTCAACTTCGCATTTCATTCATTCATAAAAGTTTACATTAAGTCATCAAAAACTAATATTTACAACTGATATACACAAGTTCTACGTAGCATATATTAACTACTTAAAAACATCTATAACTATTTGATTGCCAGCTGACAGACTTTTGAGTCATGTCTTGTCCAAAAAGTTCTTCTAGAAGATCTTAGAAATCTAGGTCTCTTGTCTCGTAAATGAAAAATCATGTTGCAATTTTTTTGATGAGTTTTGCGAGCTCAATGAGCAAACCATCATTAATGATCTCGCTCCAGGTACAAAATACAAATATCATATAACCAACAATCACAATAAGACCTCAAGAATGTCATACACATCATATACATTTGTTAAGTTGCAATTTGCACTCATTTGGTATATAAATTTCTCTCATGTGTTGAAATTATTATTCAAAATTGATGGATTTGTCCTTTAATTATTCTCAGGTGATTTTTAACACTGAAGAGATAAAATTGAATCGAAAAGAAGCAAAGGAAACAAAGATAACCCAAATTTCCAGATTGACAGCAAATTCAGTGACTAAGCGTGGGCACGTGCAAAGATGGAAACCATATGCAGAATCTGTTTGCAAATTCAAACTTGAGATTTTCATAATTTTTAAAGATCATATTGCTATCTTATCAATGGAGATCTGTAACTTGAAGTGGGGATAAGGATTATCTGCTGAAGATCACGAGGAGAGGAGAGAAGAAATCGAAAAAAGCATAAAAAGACATTCACGTGTATTGTTCACGTAGAGGGAGAGAGCTGCTGTTTTTCAATTTTTACAGAATTGTTTCTTTTCAGTTTTTCTTATTTTTAGATTAGAAATTTTGTATTTTACATAAAGGACTAGGGATGGAGATCTTACCTAGTGTTATTGATTTATTTTCTTTTACTTTTGCCATGAGTAGCTAAATTCCTTTTCTTGGTTGAGGGAAATCATGTTATCATCTATTATATGTGAGGTGTTTTAATAAAGTTTGTTTATTGATAAATATTGAGTACGTTAGACCCTACTTTCGGAGTCTAACTCCTACTTGCTCTGATACCACAACTGTTGGGCCTCATTTTCGAAGCTTAACTATTTGGAATCACATATCGTGGGCGTAATCCAAGGAAGAACACCTTAACAATTATTAATTCATCTTCATGCTTTTATATCATAACATATCTTACTTATATGTCACCACAATTCCTATTGAAAATTCATCATCTCTAATCGATAGCTTTTTCAAGTATACCAAATTTCAACTCAATCTTATCCATACGCAAATTCAT
>JAOQMS010000006.1:18330076-18355008 GCA_027563885.1 Erythroxylum longipes | reverse complement strand
TCCTTAATCTCTCTTTAAGCTTACATGCATTGAAATTTTAGGTCCTAACCCTTAATATGGGGACGGGATGTTACAATTTAGGTCTATTCTGACCAGATCCTCCTGGACCTCTACCACATCCTTTTTTCCCAGCATATGCATGAGAGACCTCCCCACTAGCTTGCGATGTCTGAGACTGTCTTAGTGGGTAATTTGCGATTAAGTGCTCAGTTATGCCATATCGGAAACATGCACTCGTAGCCCTCCAATAAATACCCCAATGATGTATAGAGCAATGAAGGCACTCCAGGGCACCAAAACTTAGGGCCCTAGAGGAACCCCTACTAGTAGTAGTCGATGAGGGAAAATTTTTTCACTTTCCCCGAGCCACAGATCTCTGAGTAAATTCTGTTGTAGAGGAAGCACCTTTCCGACTTCGCTTGTCGGAGGACTAACCTCCTCTAGCAAAGCCCCTTCATTGACTCCTTTCTCTCCTAACCATCTCCTACCTTTCTATTTTCATGGTAGCTTGCACCAATTGATGGTAACTCACTTGTTGCAAAATGGTAAATGCCGCCAGATGCTCCTTAATGGAATCATTCAAACCATCCTTAAACTGATGACACCGGAACTCCTCAGTAAGTATGGTTCAGGGGCATACTTACTGAGTCGATTGAATTCCCGGTCGTACTCAGCAACTGATAAGTTCCTCTGTCTTAGATTTAGAAATTGTTTCCACTTCTCCTTTCTGTGCACCTCCGTAACATACTTAGCTTTAAACTCTTGGGTAAAGAAATCCCAAGTCAGAGGCACGGATAGCTGAGGATTTCTCAAAATGAACTTCCACCACTCATAGGCTGCTCCCTGAAGAAGAGAGACAACGCAATGCACCATCTGATCTGATGGACAACTGATTTCATCTAATATCCTCTTCACTTTCTCTATCAAGAATTCAACTCTTTTAGATTCCTCCAAAGATGTCCCAGTAAATTCCTCAGCTCCATACTTCAGTAACTGATCAATCGAAGCCTTGGGTGTAATCATACGATGCAGTAATGTCATCATATCCTAATTCAACTTAACTAAAGCCTCTCCCTAAGTTGGAGGAGGAGGTGGCACCTTAGCTTCTCCTCGATTGAACCTAGAGCCCGATATTGATGGATGAGCTCGCACTGGATTATTACTCTCCGCAACCTCATCAACAGCTTCATAAGATCTTTCCATCTTCAATTCTAAAACCAAAACATGGGACAAACTACATTAGGTCGAAACACAACTTTTACACTCAAGTATAAGTAGTAGTTAAGCGTTGGTTAAACCAGAATCACCTAAACCATGCTTTGATACCAAAACAAGTTACACCCAAATACCCCCTAGAAGAATATATGGATTCCACACAAAATAGAACAAACAAACTAAAACATTTGAAATCTTCCTGGAAAATCAATTCAGGCAAACATACATTTTATTGCATTACAAGATGGATTACAAACAAAATACATGATACACAATGAACTTATCACAAACATGTCTTAAAACCTAATCCATCCTGTATTATATTTATTACAAACCTTCGAACACATTCAAACTATTTCAATCATCAGATATAACTTAAAAACAAACTCAAATATACATTTTTTCAAAACAAAACTTAATCTCCTTTGGCCACTGCGGTTATCCTTGTCCCAGTCTTTATACCCTTCTATCTGAACCTACACGGGGCAAATCTACCGTGCTAAGCATATAGCTTAGTGAGGAAAACTAAACATGATACATAATGGTAACTAACCCTAATATTCATGTTATAATGACATATAAAAATCAGATCACATATAAAAGTGCATTCCAAATAGTAAGTATCTCAGAACAGAATACGCCAAAACAAGATATATTGGCTTCAAAGAAAATATTACAATTATCAAAACAGAATATCATGATATCAGAACAGAACTTGTCAGTTTCAAAACCGTAACTGAATATATAAGTCAAAAAAACTTAATTGTTTCAAAACATTGCTTAATTATAACTGAATTATACATGTAACAGAGTACAAAACAAATTAACTTACTAATCCATTTTACAGAAGGGGGTAATGGGAACAAACAGGAGATACCTAGCGGTATCACAGAATAGGAGAGACTTATTTATCGACACCAAATTGTCCTTATCAGGAGACACCGAAGTGTCAATATCAGGAGAGACTTATGTTTCAGACACTGAAGTGTCATAATCAAGAGACACCGAAGTGTTGACACCTTAAATGTGTCCAGGAGCAGCTACAGGCCCTTCTAGGCATGCCTATTTACCCACGACTAGGACTTGACAGCTTTTAAAACAATCCATTTCAGAATTTTTATGCAAACCTTATAAATACAAACATGTGCAATTTTGCATCAATAGAAATGATGAGTCATCAAACATTTTGCATATGCACACAATTAGCAAACACTTCCAATACAATACCAACTATAAAATTCCTAATACAATTGATGGTTTGGTATTGTCACAATATTATAGCAGAAATTCCAATTGACAAACATTCGTATCTAATTCATAACATATAATCCTTAAAAGCTCATTCATTCATGATCACAACAAGCACTTCAACATTATGCTCATCATTAATAAACCATATATCTTTTATATTATCAACTCCATTTATAAACCATAACTCAACACCTTTTACTCTATTAATCTAACATCACCTAGGTTCATTATTAATCTCACTTAAATCTAATAAAACTAAGATTAGTTCAGATTTCTTAGGACAAGTTTTGGGTCAAATTTTTATGGCTATTTTGACATATAAAAAGAGGTTTCTGGGCAATATGTTCTTCTAACCAAAAGTTCCTCTATATATTAAGTTTCTAATGAAATCAAAATCATGCATTTTGGTTTAGTATTCTGCAAGTTATATCCAAAATACTGCATACTATTCTCAAACAATGACAGAATCCTAAATTCAACTTTAGGCCTAATTTCATCATCCTTCAGGATAGAACCAAATTTCCATTCCTTCATGAAAGTTTTATGAATGTGTGTTTAGTTTAATCCAAAATGAAAATCACTCCATTTAGATATATACAGGTCAAGTTATAGCCTAAATAATGACAATTGTTCAGTGAAATCCGTTTAGTGAAACCAGTACAATTCATTCACATTTTACACCTTCAACACCCTTACTCCAATATTCATCCTTTTCACCACAATTCCATATTAATCATGTCTCAAGTACACATCAATTTCATGTGCAGACCTCAACTCATCAACAAATCCATACATATTCTATCCAATCAAGCATCAAATAATTCATAAGATAACATGCAATCAAGATTAGTATTCCCATACCTTCTTTAACACAATTTCCTACTTCAATGAGCAAGTCACTCTAGCTTTTCAAGCAAATATCACAACTCCAAGATTAAAATGACCAAGAGGATAGTAAAATATAAAATAGCATAATCTAACTTCCTTGGTGCAGTAGCATGTAAAGACGTCAAGTGAAGATGATGATCCAAAAAGCATGCAAAAATTTCCAGGAGCTGTGAGTGAGAGAGAGAGTTTAATGGTGAGAGAACAAGATGAAGAAAATTAAGCAATACAGAAACTTCAGCAGAACCTAGTCTTCTCCAATGCTAGGTGTCACGAATTGGTAATAGCATGTGGCTTCATACATGTTCTCCACTTGTCCCATATAGGAGCCGCCACTCATCCACACAACATGCTGCCATTTGTCACCAAGAAATTAGTCCACGTATAAACCATCAATAAACTGTATTGATTTATGCCAAATTTAACAAAGTTGTCTTTAATTCATAAAATTTCTAGTTTATCCTCTTAGCTTTCTAATGGTATAAGGTTTGTAATTTTTGGACATCAGAATCAAAAGATATGGCACTTACAAGTTAAAGTGTCACATTAGTTTGCAAACAAACACCAGATGTCACTCTAGATGTCACAATTGATCATGCAAAAAATTCACTTTAAGCTTGGATTTTTAAGAACTTTCAAGCTTCTTTTCACTTAATCATCACCCAAAACTTGTGTAATGTATCCATGACATATATTCCGAGACCCAGCCCAACATTAATACCTTAAGTCTCTAATGAAGACAATAAATTCCAATTCTCTAAGTATGATTCGTTAAACCATAATTTAAGATATATGCAATACATGTTCAATAAAACATTCCAACTAGGATACAATGTGGGGCCTTACATGATGAAGGAAGAAGGAGAGCAATTCACCTTCGTATAAGAAAAATTGTTAGATTCGATGGATGATTCAGGGAGTTTTGTTATTTCCTATTTTATTGACAGTTTGTTAATGAAAAGGACATTACTGTAATTAATTGGTTTTCATAATTTTATCAATATTGTCCTTTTGATCATCTTGCAATTTGTAGCTTACTCACAGGCTACAAAATTGATGTTGAACAAAAAGGGTGGAAGCAAGCCACTCATAATTGATCCTGTCTAAGTTTTAAGGATGAAGGTCAAGCTAATGACTATAAATTAGCACGTTTAGTAGTAGGTTTAAATTTTTGTGTAGTTAGGTTTGTTTTAAATTCTTAAATAAGTCATGAATAATTTGGAACAGTTTGGAGTGCTAATTCTTTTGTTCTCTTAAATCACTTACATGATAAGGAAACACTCTCGAGGTCAAGCGGATTTGGTGTCAACACTATAGCCATCATAACCTCTTTCACTATAAACGATTTAGTGTTCTAACCCTTTTCGTTTCATTTTGTGTTAGTATTTTCTTCTTATATTTTTCGTATATAGTGTTTATTTCCCCCGAGTATGTGCTCTCTTCTCACATTAAGGACGATGTGTTATTCAAGTGTGGAGAGGGATTTTATGTTTTTTCTTTTGAATGTGAATTTTGCATACTGTATGATAGTAGTAGGTTACATTGTGTGAAGTGTGTGAATGTGTCAATGGCTTAGATTGAGTGCAATTTATTTAATTTTAGGACATAGTCTATCAAGTTGTGAACAATCATTAGCTTGCAAATTTAGTGAATTAGGGGGCCTTTGGATAAATATACATCCTAATTAGAACTTAGTGTAAATTTAGCACCCTATAGATTGCCACATTCATTCATAATTTGAGGTCTTTTAGCTAAATAGCTTAACTAGTATTTTATTCATGGAAACAAATAGTTTAAAGCAACAAGGTAGGCAATAAAAAAGATGTTTAATAAGTGTTCAATAATCACTATTCTGCTAGCCTTCGGGTTATGAATAAAGCTAGTAGCCAGTTGAAAATGTGATGTAGCTGAGTAACCGAATCGCACGCATCACAAATGTGTTCCTTCGTATAAAAAGGCTATAATGACATTTCAACCAAGCTATTAATAAATGACTTAGTTAAGTAATTGGATCGACATTCATCATAAATGTTTGCCCCCGAGAAAAAGGCTAAGTCTGGGGTTAAAAAAATAATAATAAATAAATAAATAAAAATTGTGTGTTTAAATAAAAACCTACCAGACTTGTAATAGGCTTGAATTTTCATGGAACTATGCCTAGGAACAGTTACCGAGTCTGAGGGACCGAAAAATTATTAATTTGTGTGCACAATTGAAATAGGTAAATAGGTTAACACTTGGTCTTGAGTTAGTTGTATATTTAGTTCAAAGCCCCTAAACACATATTTTTCATGTTAATGATTTGACATAATTCGAATGGGTGTGTCCAAGATTAAATTTAGTTCATGAAGATTAGAGCCATTGTCAGATTATTGCATGGTGTGTTTGTTTTGTTAGGTGTTGTTGTTTTGTTTGCTTGAGGAAAAGCAAACGTTTAAGTGTAGGGATATTGATAGTAGTGTTTTGTATGATGTTTTAGGGTTTAATTTGTTATGCATTTTTTGTTAAATTGAGTGTTGAGTATGCATTTAGGGTTTAATTAGGTTAGTTTTTGTGTTTAAGTGTTTTATGGGTTAGTTTGAATCTTTGAGCTTAATTTATATATTTTTGAGGTGTCTTGATGTGTATGTTAGTGTTGCAAGATAAACAGGGAAGAGTGATGAAGATTTGAAGAGTTTTAGGCTAAAAGATAAAGGCCACGATCGTGATAGAAAAGGAGCAGCCAGGCCACGATCGTGCATCTTAGGCCACGATTGTGACAGAGAGCGTCAAGTCAGGCCACGATCATGCACTTTAGGCCAGATCTTGACAGAAAGGGAAAAGTGCCAGCTATGATCGTGACAAGCAAGGCCACGATCGCGCCCTGCATCGAGCTAACAGAAAAACTTAAATTTTGGGTGATTTTTCAAACCGTTTTAACCCCGAGTTTGACCTAGAGCTGCTACCGAATAAATATAACAATACCTAGCATCCACTAAGGGAGATTAGAGAGTGAAGAGATTCATACCAAAAGAGCGAAATTTTGTCAAATAAGAGAGAGACCTAGACATAGATCAAGAGATTGAGGAAGGAGACAAAGGAAGAGAAACACAGAGACGTGCTAGACATGAAGTACTTCCTAGAATAGGTGGTTTTCTACCGTCGCCGCGTCGAGATTCCGTTCCTGATAGTATTTCCATTTATTTCAGTTTTATTTATGTATAGAATTGAAATAGGTGTTGAGATTCGTTCTGTGAATGTTGAGTTTACATTTATACTCACTTTCAGATTTTGACTCTTGAGATTAGTAAAATTTATTCGATTGTGTTTTCATATTAAGTTGATTGTGATTTCAATTCTGTTCCTAATCATTCGGCAACAAACTGAGAGGGTGAGCCGGGTAAAAATCATCCATTGGGCTAATGAGAGTTAGGTGAATCGATAGGTAGAGAATTGAATCAAACTGGTAGAGTCGTGTAATGAGAGATCGAGCACAGATTCCCGATAGGTTAATAGGCAATTTTAGAACTAATTTAGGTTTTGGACTAATTGCAGATTGAGAGATCACAATTCTCATAATTTGAATTAGGGATTACTAATTAGGTTAAGAATTATAACTCGAGAGAGTAATTCATCCTAGGACCACCTAGACCTGTTAACTCAATAATTACATAATTGGTTAGGTTTTCTTTTTTCGAATTAAAATCCCTTTTCTCTTCTTTGGTAATTTATAGGTCAATTTCTTAAGCACTTTCATTTCTCATATTGATTTCTGCATTAGTTGTGTAATTAGATTAATTACGAATTTAGTTACCTTTAGATTTTAGGACTAGTTTCTTCCTCGTGAGATCAACACCTTAGGTACTATGCGAACGACTCATGCGCTTGCAGTAACTACCAAGGTTATAATTAGTAAAACCTAGCGCGTGTAACCTTGAGCGAACAGCCGATGTTCACCCTTGGCTTCTCTTCTTTTCCCTTTTTTTTCTCTCATGTTACTTTCTCATCACTTTCACGTTTATGTTGAAAAAATAAAGCAAATTGTTGTTTTTGTACTCATTTAATGGATTACACATGTCACCTTCTTATTTGTCATCACTAATGACTCATCACATACATGTCATTTTCTCATTGGTCATCTTTAATGACTCATCAATCCGCTAATATCATGTAAAAAGACCAAATTGCCCTTAATGAGTATAGAAAGACCAACTTTTATGCATTTAATCACAAACTAACTGAACTAAATTCCGAAATTATTCAGCAATCTTCTTATCATCAAATTGACCATAAAATACTCTAATTAAGGTCAATACTTATTGATTGGATGTTTTTTAAAATTTTTGAATAGGTGTAAAATCATCAATACCCATTATTTTCCAAAAAGGGCATTTTAGTCTAATAATTTTAGTTACCCGATTCTATTCAAAAAACCTCCATTTTGACCCGTTTCAGTTCCTATGAACTCCAATAATAATTTTGGAGCTTTTTCATCATATTTTGAAATTATTCAGTAATTTTTCAGTTGTCCAAAAAAATTTTAATATGGAAATTACTAGATGTCACCAAAATCGTCCAGATTTCATTCAAAAGTGTCACATAAATCTCCAAAGTACATTTTGGGGCTTTTCAAGCCTGTTCGGATTCATTCGGTAACTTTTTGTAATTTTCAAAAATTTTCCAAGAAATTTTTAGTCGAGTTCATAATCATCTTTAGTCTATCTGTGATCTCTGTTATAACCTTAATAATACATTTAAACGCTTAAATTACCCTACTATACCATAAATAGAACACACTTTATAAAATGCATGTGTAGCACAGTACACAGTACAATAATCAAACTAGGATATTACATCAGTCACATATGGTTTATTATACTACATTATATAATGTTATCCCTTTCACTTAGTAGGAAATGGAAGTCTTTGGATCAATTCAAGCTTATATATAGCAATCAAGGTAGGTGTTTTAAGAACTCAAAATCGTAACCTAAATTCCCTTGTCATTTTAACTCATGAACTCAATAATATGATCATAATATGCATAATAAAACAAGTACTAAAAATGATGAAGCCATGTTTGATAATCACTCAATAAAACATAAATGCAACAAAAAATGATAAATTGCTTATGGTCTTATCAACTAATATAAAAATTAAATTTATACAAATTCTTACACACTTATCATTTAAAAATCAACTATAAAGATAATGAGACACATTTCAGAAATAAAAAAACCAATTGTTCATACTCACATCGTATCTTAATTCAATAATTTATAATAACTCATAAATCTTTCAAAGGCAATTTTTAAAAGGAGAGATTCTATAAGAAACATCAAAAAGTAAAGTCCAAAGTATACTAAAACAAATTCAAATAATAAAGTGAAAGATGATTATTAATTTTCTTCCTTATACTTCAACCATACATTAATCCCAATATATACAAAAAAGGAACAAATCACGAAATAAAAGAAAAACAGGGAGTATATAATTTAACTAATAAAACAACCTTTCTATAAACTAATGAACCACTAAAAGAAACATTCCAGATTATAAATGATGTTAGAGACCTCTAACAAAACTTTCATCGAACACGTGCTACGCTATTGAAATTTATCCCTCTTTTGTTTCAAAACTACTATCTTCTTCCATTATTCACTAACATAACCGCACAACTACAAACACAAACCCATTAACAACCCAAATAAACCCTCATAACTCAATCCACAGTAACACTAAGACATCAACATAATATGGTTCACATACAGAAATTGAAGACAAAAAAATTAACCCAAGAGTATTAAGTGGACAACCAACCTTAAGACGGAAAACCTAAGATAATGGAAGCAGTTGGTGGAAAAACGAAAGAAGATGAGCAGATGGAAGAACCGAAGAAGGGTGTGCAAAGAGGAGACCGAAGAAGAAGAAAATTTTGATCAATGATGGCAAGGCTTTAAGTTTTTAAGTTTATTAAAAATAAAACGACATCATTTCACTTTAAATTTAAAAAACAATACCGATGTCGTTTACATTTACCGACAGAATGATCCGTACAATACGTAACTTCTTTTTACCGCCAACCATTACTGCCTATTTTTATGATAACTTTTACTATTCCATCGCTAAATTTTGTCGGAAAACCTTTACAGGTAAATTTCCTTCAACTTTATCGACAGATTTTTGTTCCATCACAATATACCAATTTTTCCAACAATTTTACTGACAGAATTAATTTTATATCACTAATTTAGTAAGGAATTTTGTCCGTCAGTAATTTGTAATTTTCTTATAATGTCAAGAAGCCTTGATTGCTAGAAAAAAACTTAAAAAGATTCAGAATACTATATTTTCTATAAATTCTTATTCTGGATTTAATACAACTCTTTTAGATAAAATGAAATTAACATTTAGAAAACATCATATGTTTTATGGAATTAACCTAAAAGAAAATTCCTTAGATATTAGTCTAACATCAAACAAAGTAATGATTCCCTTATTGTCTAAAAGGGACATTTCTCGAAAAATTGTTCAATTGCCTAAAGAAATTCAAGATAAAATAAGATGGGTACATATCGGATCAATTTAAATGATAATTAGATATACTTTTAGAGAAGGAATTGATAGTCCCATTAACCTAGCATTCATAGTTGACAGGATACATAATCAAAGAGAAGCATGTATTGGAGTTCTTAGAGGCAATCTTAGATATCAAGAATTTTTGTTTAACATCTACCCTAAAATATCATATAATATACAAGCTAAAAATTCTGTTAGAACATTTTCTTTTATACAAGATCTCAAAAGAAAAGAATTAATTAAAGATGAGAGTAGACCTTATTCTATTAACTATATGATATCTTATGCATTGTCAAAAAAAAATAATTAAAGATGAGAGTAGACCTTATTCTATTACCTATATGATATCTTATGCATTGTCTAGTACTCATCATGCAGAATGCTTTGCAGATACAGATATTATAGATTTTTCAAAATTCTTTCTGAAATAGAAAGGATCTATCATCCATTTATAGCAAACATAGAGGATCTTGAAAATGATTTTTCATTAGATTTGTAACAAAAACCTTTGCTAACTTTTGATAATTGACTATTACCTAGATTATCTTATTCTGATACTGGTGTCTCTAGTAGAAGATATAATAATAATGTAATTCGTGTAGATAAAAAGATAAGTTCAAATTATAAAATAAAAGGAGAATATTTTGTTGGTACAACCTAACTATGGAGGGTTAGACTTCCCCATTCCAGTTCTGAGGTGAAATCAAAGTTGAAGACTCTTTTTGGACACTTCTCCAATGTGTATTTTGTTCTTTCTCTCGTAGAGATTATTTATGTTATCCTATGTTTACTGGATTGGGTATTGTGTAAGAATGATTTAATGTTCTATTTGACTCTTTATATGTAAACCCATTGTTAGAACCTTAAATAGAATACCTAATCGTTGTGTTATAAATTCATTTGTGACAACTAATGACATCGAATCATTAGGGATAACGCAACCTAAGTTAAATGACTCAATCTTGTGTGGTTGTTGCCTAGATTAGTCTATTTTTCCTTATTCGTAATGCAGCTATCTGACTAAATCTAGAAAGCTTGATCCGAGTTGTCCGATAGCTAGGTTTAATTAAAGAGTTTGTTTTGATTAAACATGAATAGAGCTTGTTGTTAATTTATAATCAATAGTAGTTAGGAGAGGAATAAGAATAACAAAACAATGAAATATGCCTATTCAAGTGTAGGCTAAGATTGAACCGAAGACATAATCCCTAACGAATTTATCATTTTTATCACTTTTTGATTGTTTCCTTTAATTTGCTTTTGTTAGTTTAATTTCATTTTATTTTTTATTTGAAAATCAAACCCAAATGTTCTAAACACCGATTCGTTCCATTACAAAAGCTTTATATACACTCTCTATAGGATCGACCTAGACTTATTAGTATATAAATTTTAATAGTGATGTACATCATATAGATGCTATTGTAGGAACTACTATTGAGATTGGAGACACTAAAATACCTATAAGGTTATTAGTAGAAAATGAGAGATTTAATTTACAGATAATGTTTGGAACTAGTTTTCTTAAAGTTTAACAATATAAGATAACTCAATATAGAATACAATTATCCTATAATAATATTATTATATATATTCTTCGACAATGACTAGTCCTACTAGTATATATATTCTCATTGGAATTACCGGTAAAGAATATAAAGCTAAATATTTTGCAACATTTATCAACAGCGGACAGGTTCTTGCTTTCTAAATCAACTTGTTTTTCTTTACAATATCATGACACTTTAGAACCTATCATAAGGTTAGATATTTCTAATCATCAGATATATTTATCTACCATAATACGACAACCTTAAATCCTTTTAGGATAATTTTTAGTTAAATGCCCACCCTTTTATTTCTATGATACTAATACTAATATTTTTCCTGGAAATAACTTTCTTCAATTGTTCTATCAAGTAAGTTCTATAAAATCTTATTTGATACACTAAAGCAACAAATATATTTCAAAACTCCTTGTGGTCACCGGATAATTGTTAATCATCTTTAAAATGCTTATGGTCGTTTTACTCCAATTTTCTTTAAACCTCTTAGAGCCCACCGTGGTGTAGGTTATAGACAAACCTTTATTAAAAGTATAACATATTATAGAAAAAAAATAACAACAAATAAAAACTATCAAAAATCGACAGGAAATAGTTAAACAAAAATAAGAAAAAAAAAGTCAAGTCAATAAAAAGAATTTCACAAAATGTTAACAATTTCTCACCAGATGTTTAACAAGCGGAGTTTTTATGGAATTTATAAAACACAGTATTTAATATTTGATTTGCAATGCAAAGTCTTCGGCTCATGCTTTGGTTCCCAAATTCAGTTGTAGACGTGTCGTTTGGAGCGTAACTAGCTGAATTGGAGCATGAGAAGCTAAACAAAATGTGAATGCAAACCAAGAGACATGCCGACGCTTTAGTTGGATATATATGCACTGTGGTGGCAATCAAGACAAGTCTGTGCCCGCCACCTTCTCTGAACTACCTCCTAAGCAAAACCTGTCATTATTTCACCTGAAGTTTAATTATTTTTCCATCTCTGAATCGGTTATTTATAAAATCCAGCAATTCGTATTTCTTTTATTTTTGCATCGGAATCATTTATTTATATGACTGAATAACTATCTTCTTTTTTCACGTTAGAAAGCGGAAATATGTACGCAAGTCCTTCACAACTTATCAACATTGGATACGATACTGGCTTATCAATTACATAAAGGTTACATTGATTCCCTGATAGTAAATTGGCGTATACAACATTATACAGGAAAGTTGGTTGATGGCAAAGGAGCTCCTGAAGAAGATAGCTACAAATGGCCACGGAAGTATAACACCACACCACTTTAATTTAAAAACAAAATTAAAAAAACGACGTCGTTTTATATCTTCCTGTCTAGTCATAGGCCGAGCCGGGACAACACCAACCCAAGCCCGACTCATAGGTCGGTCTGGTCAAGTAATCTCGGCATGTGGTCCGATCAACATGAGCTATAGTCAAGCTGAATCGGGATGGAATAGCCAGGTCACCTTTGTCATCCCTACATGTTACGGAGCAATTAGCTTCATTGAGTGAGCCTTTTATGCTCCATACGGAGAGCCATTTGTTTTATGGTTGATTGTTGGTTGTAAGTTGTATATTGTTTGCTCAATGAACTTCCCTTCGAGGATTGATTTATTGCACTTTCAAGAAGAAACACACTGGATACGATAAATGACGTCGAAGAGAGATACTTTTAGATCAAGTCCTAATTATGACCGGGTAAGTCTAAATTACAAACTACAAATTCGTCAGATTTTCTTCTTCAAATAACTTGCTTTTAATATTCTTTGTGCAGAAACCGAAGTGTAACAACAGGGTAGATTACCTTGCCATAACTTTAAACCAGAGATGAAAATATTTCATTTATTACAACGATGGAATCGCATCTTGACTCAGATACTTGTGAAAATCTTGGTCACAATTCTTCAATTTTCATCCGCGTCATTAACAAGCTTTTTCTCATTATGTCTCACCTTTATCTCCAAACTGTGGTGTGAAATTTACCTACATTCGCGTAACCCTTTAACATAATAGATAAGGAATTGGAACTTGAAACAACATAAACATCACAGATCAACATATTGAGACTAGTTTGGTAGGTGATCCAGCTCGAGCATAGATGCACGATAAGGGTGTCATATATTTCAGCGTCTCATAGAAAACGTAAGTGTAAATAAACAGTAATCACAATGCTAAAATGTCCCTATATATCAAATATTATTTTTCTTGCCTCTCACCACCAAGCCATCAAATTTGTCATGAACAAGTCTAAAGAATTGCAGTAATCTCATCTTTTGCTATATAGATCCTTCCGAGGATGTAATATAACAACCCAAGCTGCAATAACTTTCCACAATTTGTCTCTCAATCCTTACGATCTCACAATACACGGCCATAATTTCACAGGAAGACTTCTAAACTAGTGTACATTAACAACATTACACCTTCCAAAGAAAAAAAGAAGCGAGTATCAATGATGAACTATTTTTAAAAGGGCAAAGTATAAGCTTTGGTTAATCTGAAGTCGTTGGCTTCAGACCTGTAATGATAATAAAGAAAATCTTAACAATGCATTGCAGGATGACCACCTTATAATGATTCGATGACTCCTCCAATCCAATATGCAAAAGAAGAGAGATTTAAAATACAATCTGACATTCTGACCAGACAGACACAATGATGACCTTAAGCAGAAACAACAACAAAACAAAAACCAGCCAAAAATCTGGAAGTGAATCTGAGCCTTAGTAAACAAGGCACCTGGGTTCACTTCAATCTTCATGTTTTGGAAAAAATTCAATCTAATATGTTGCACACTCGCGATCAACAAACCAATGCTATAGGTTCTTCAGAGATGACGATCACGCTCATATGATACTCAGTTACACAGGTCTCCATATGACCTTGACCAGCAAATTACAAGCAGCTGTAGGCCAGGTTTCTGATAAACGCATCAAAATGGTCTCCATCCTTCATATCAATACAGGATACCTGAATGAATCATCTCAATTTCATTTTTTCCCTTTTCTGGTTCCAATACATCCTACAAACCTTGTCTGCAAAGCAATCACTTCCAACGTCCTTTAGACCAAAATCAAGAACCCAAACCCATAGTTCTGATGCAAGAGTTTAACAGCCTCACAATCAGTGACTTTTGTTACCAGAAAAAGATAAGGCAGATGACCCGACAGACTCAACAGACCCAAATGCATGCAGGGACTTCTAAAGGAAAGAAACATGCCAAGTAATAATACCCTCAGATGGAAATGGCTCTACTAATGGCCAACTTGGCCCATTCAGCAGATTCCTTAATCATATGGTCCTCAGAAGATAAACATTCATTTAAAAAGTCCTTGCTAGAAATAGACTGCTGTATCAAAGGACCAGCATTGTTTCCAAGCGTATCTGCCAAATCCCCAAGGACCCCAATGGCAGTTTTGATCACAATGTCATCCCTGAAAAAATACATATAAATGAAGTCATTAATAAAAATATTCATTAGCTTAAAGAAAAAATAAAATAAGAAGACATATTTCGGCATAACTAACATGTCTTTCTCCATGTATAAGCTATCCAAAAACTGAAGGATATGAGGAGCATAAGGAATCAAGAGCTGGGTTTTGGAAGAGTTCTTGAACCCTTGAAGAATCCCTGAATATGCCTCCAATATTCCATTTCTAAGGGAATTTGCATACTCAATCATTTCATCATCAGCTCCTGTCGTGTGAGCAGACAACTCTGCGGCACTTTGAAGCATGGGCATTGCATACATTAAGTACTTCTCAAAATTCTCACCAATTGCCAGTGCAATATCACCGAAGCAAGAAAATATTGGAGGCTTCACAGATCGATGTAATTGGTTGCTCGATAAATCCTTGAGAAGTTGCGTCATAATCCCATCACAATATGATGAAATTTTATCTTCCATTGCCCTGCAAATATCTCCCACCACACCAACTGTAACAGCACAAACCTGGTACTCCTCAAAATTCTGAAGACCCATTTCCAAATACTTGTAGAAGTCTGGCATGTATTTCCCAAATTCTGGACCAGTTGCATAAGCAAGGGCTCCAATGGCCAGCATGGCTTCCTCATGCACAGTTGCACTTCTACAAGCAAATACCCTCAGGAAAAGTCCCATTACCTGATCGGCATACTGCACAAACATATGCTTAGTGGGCTCCGTTGAACCTAACTTCTGAATGATGACCTGTAAACACCCACAAAGGAGACCTTGTAATTCACCCTGTTTTTCCCTCTCATCTGATGAAAGTTTCTGCCCTTCCAGAGTCTTGTGAAGCTCTGTCATAATAACAGGAATCAATTGAAACACCAAGGCTGCCGTTTCATCAGTTGAACATCTTACTACTTCATTTAATGTCTCATATGCAGCACTCCTTAACCGTGACTCCCCCGGGTCGTCTCTGTGAGTCACAGTGAGAAGAACCTGGACAATTTCCTGGAAATATGGAGTCAAAGGAGATGATGGGCCCACATCTTCATAACCTTGAGCAAGAAAATAGAGGGCGCCACAAGCCTTCTCAGCTACATTTGGAGCATCCTTCATGCTATGAAGTAAAACAGTGATAATTTGTTGGCAATTTGCTTGGGTAATAATGGGTGTATCCAAAGTTGAACCATGAAGGAATTCAAATATCCGCCCCAGAGTCCAAGCAGTGGTGTCTTTCACATGGCTATTGGGGTCCTTTGTCAAAGCACTGAGCATGAAGTTCAAGGCAACATTGACTATAGGTGTCAACTTTTCAGGGGAAGGACCCTCCAATATTGAGCCAAAGGCATAAGTAGCTGCTTCCCTTTGTCTCCAGTCTGCTTTTGTTATGTTCTCTTCAATGAATGGCATAACAAGAGGGACAATATCGTCCCCAACAGTTCTAGCAACCAATCCAAGACATGTTCCCCCTGCCATCGCAATGTTCCAAGCCCCTTCATCCTGATCCTGATCTTCCTCTTGCTTAAGAAGTGTCTCCAACAACATTGGAACAAGAGCAGGGAGAGCTTGCTTGATGAAATAAAAGCAAGGAACATTAGAGTCTGCAGTTAAATCACCACCATATTCTTCCAAAATGTCTATTTCCTCATCACAAATAGAACTCCAAAATTCAATTGCTTGAAGAGCAACAGGCTCTTCATCCTCCCTCACAGCCTTCGCCGTGATGTTAAAGATGTCCTGAATATAAGGAGCTAATCTCTCATAATATATTGATGAAATGGAAACCAAACATTCGAGAGCAGCTTGCCGAATCTTCACTTCAGGAGACAAGGTAGCCTCACAGACAACTCTCATGATATAATCCCGTTCCATATCGTTGCTAAAGTTTGCTTGAGCAAAGCCCAAAGCATTGTATAGGGCTCTAGTGGCAGCAAGTCTTACATCATTGTTGCCTTCAGATGCATTCATACCCTGAACTACTGCTGTAAGTATCTTATTTACTTGATCTTGATCTACTATATCAGGAGAGACTTCCTCGCATAAATAGCCAAGAGCATCCAGAGTAGCTTGCTTGACATGAGCAGGAAGCTGGTGAACGTTCAACAGAAGAGATCCTATTAACTCAGGCCATTGTTTCTGAGGTAACTCAATGCCTGCAATCTTGGCAATGACTTGAGATGCAGTTGAACGAGCATCAATTGCAGGGGAAGAGAGTGTCTTCAACAAGAATGTCTTAATTTGACTCTTGACATTGGTGTCCAGTGTCAGCCATCTTTGCACCAGCTCAAGCTTTCTGTGTTGCTCCTTAGCATCCAAGGCATTTTTAAGTATTAAACCAGCTAATTTTCGGGAATCTACCGGCTTGTCATTATTTGCCAGCTCTCCAGAAAGTGAAAGCAAGAAGCTGGAAAGATTTTGCTCCTGAAACTGATTTAAACTTTCTTCAGAATGTTTGCGCACAATTGCATCAATTGATTGGGCATTTAAAAGCACCTGGGTGAATTCCATATCCATAGTTTTTCTGAAAGTACCGAATTTGGAAACTATTAGAACAGTAAAGATTGTTCACATCATAACATATTATTCCATGATAAACATTAATCATGTATCAACTAACAAAATCAAAACATAAAGCACTTAAATCAAACATATACAAAATAGAAACAAAAGTAGTACGTGAAATAAAAAACAACCAAAAGAAGCAAAACACAACGAGAACTTGCATTTCTTTATCAAATTTATACACCATTACCATGCGCAGATAAAAATTCAAAACCCACTTTACTAAAATCAAGCATTCTAATTTCTCATTAAAATCACCCATAGTAAAACCAGTACGAAAATTTTGAAGCAAAAAGATGAACATGTTCATTGTAGAGTAAAACATATTATATTAACTTAAAAAGGCCACTGGATAATTAACCGCCTTTTCAATTTACACGAATATGTCCCAAGTCATTTCAAAATAAAACTTCACATCCATTATTCAATTAGTAAAACTAACAACAAATCAGCGGCAGCATCACCAAATAATAATAATAATAACAGCAACATCCCATTTAACTACTTAATATGTCAGATCAGCCACTAAAAAGGCCATACTAGTTCTTGATTACTCTACCTAAGATTCTTGATTACTCTACCGAAGATGCTATGATATTAAACCTGCACTTCCAACCCTAACATAAACAGAGATGTAAACAGCTTACATCATTTTAATAGATTAGTACATTGAAACAGACAATCCGAAAGATCCGAAACTAGCAGCTACACTAAAATCGGAAGAAAAAGTAATAAGTACCTGGAAGGAGGACAAATAGACGACAGATGGGGACGCCGGTGACAGTGCTCCAGTTGAGAAGCACCGGCAGCGAGAAGTAGAACAACAAGCTGAAATCGAAATGGAGATGAAACGACGCAGTGTCAATCCTAAGCTCAGACCGCAAAATGAGATTTACGAGAGACGAAGAGGACGCGAAGCTGAAGCTGAAGCTGAAGCTGAAAGCTGGACGTTGAATAATGCACAAAACCAGTTATTATTAATTATTTTGTTTATATTAAAATATAATAGTATACATACCAATAAGAAGTTTATCATTTGGGGCTCTAGTACGTACTTATAAGTTGGTTGTTTATAATCGAAATCAGGGACGCTCGCAGTGTTCAACGGTTAAGATGTGTTGTCGTAAAGGATGACCAAATTAATGATCTCTTTAATCATGGATTGCTGGAAACTGAAATTTTGGTGGGTGATACAATATTTAATTTAACCAAAAAGTAAATGAATCTAGTATTGTACTCCTCCCCACCAAGAAACATGCACGTCTTCATTCTATTTACAAAAATTAAAATAACTTTTTAATTATTAGGAATAATGATCTTATTACTATTTTTTTTAACAATTACGTAATTCCTTGTTATGTTTTAAATACATAAACACCCTTTCCAAGCTATCTTTTCCTCTCTCTCCACGTAAGGTTTCAAATTTTCACAAAGATTTACGTATGCAAAATGGATTTGTTTATGATGTGATCATAGGCTTGGAATGACCGCCCAACAAATTTTTACCTTATTAATTGATCCGTGGTTTGGTTATGTGTAAGTTTTAATTAATAATCTTTGATAATCTGCAAGTGTAAGGTTCGTTAGCGTATATTAAAGGTGTCGATCTTATGAGGAGGGAACTAATCTAATCCTAAAATCTACGGCTAGAAATAAATCACATAAATTCAAAATGCAACGAAACTAAAAACAAGAATTTAATTTAATCATTCAAATTAAGAATCAAATACAAAAATACAATTGCAACACAGCTAAGAATCAACCTAAAGAATTTATCAATTGATAGAAAGAAAATTTTACCTATCCTTATGCTAACATAACTGATTATGAATTATTAGATTGTTGATTATAGATTACCTTAGGATTGATTACTCTCTTTCGAGTTATAATCATTAACCCTAAATCATAAACGTTAATCAAATTATTAAAGTTGCAATTTCTCAATTTATAACCTATCCAAAACCCTAATTAGCTCTGAAGTTATAACACTCACATACCCTTTGGAAGGATACGTAGATGCTACAAACAATAGAGCCAAAACAAACCAAAACATACCAAACGCATTTTCAGAAACTCAAGGAACGACATTTCATTCATTGTTGATTAGATCACATTCAGAACATAATTTATACATGGTACTTAATATATACAAGCCCCAAATTCAAACCTAATTGTATTAACGTTATTACAAACCATTTACAACAAAATACAAGATATTAATTACATCACAAAAACAAACTCAAATGTACATCTTATCAAAACAAAACACATCTTTCTTTGCCCATTGCGGTTGTCTTTGTCCCAGTCTTTAAACCTTTTTATCAAAACCTACATGGAGGTAAAACCATCGTGCTAAACATAAAGCTTAGCAGGGAATAACTAAACAAAATATGATTTGGCGACTAACAGTCATCTAATATTCACATATACAAAATTAGATATCATTTCAAACAATCTTTAATTGTGAATATAAAAACGCATTCCAATCAATATGTATCTCATAATAGAATATGTCAAATCAAAACAGGATATATTTGTTTCAGAGCAAAACTTACAAGTATCATAACATAATATCCAAATCTCAAAACTGAACTTTAAAGTACCAGAATAGAACTTGTCTGTATATTATATTCAAATAGAACTTAGTTATTTCATAACAAAGATTAATTATATCAGAACTGAGCATGTAATAAAATACAAAACAAATTAACCTGCTAATTCTTTTTACGGAAGTGGGTAACAGGATTAGAACAGAAGATACCACGTTTAGTATCTGAAACATAAGAGAATTAAGTCTTTGAAACAGAAGACACAGAAGTGTCTAAAATCAGAAAACACCAGAGTGCCTACAGAAGACACCTTAGTGTCTAATTATAGAAGTAGCTACTAACTCTTCTAGGCATGCTTATTTACCCACGACTAGGACTCAGCAGTTTGAAAAAAAAAACCATTTCAAATTTCAGAATTTTATGCAAAAGATGAAGAACATCTTATGTTTTTATTCTATTTCTCTCTAAATGACCTTATTCATTGACATTTGATCTTACATAACATACCTTAGAAATACAAATATGTGCAATTATACATCAATAAAAGTGTTGAGTCATCTCACATTATGTATATGCACATAATTAGAAAGCACTTCCAATACAACCCCAACTATCAAACTCCTTGAACAACTGATGGTCCGGAATTGTCATAATATTATCACATAAATTCCCAATTCACTTACATCCATATTCAATTCATAATACATAAGCCTTTGGAACTTATTCATTCAGGATCGCATCAAGCAATTCAACATTATACACCATACATCCTTTACATTATCATCTTAATTAATCATGCATAATTAAACTAACAATTACTCAATTAACCTTATACTGTCATCAATTACAAAAAAATCTCACTTTTTTACCTTCCTAACTATTTCCCACAATTGTGGGATAAGGGACCCGAAACCTCCAAACAACTGTTTTTATAAGATAGATTTTGAGTTAGTTTTGTATGATCATTTTGACATAGAAACTGAGGTTTCTGGGCAATAAGTTCTCTAAACAATTATTCCCCTATGTCTTAAGTTTCTATAGCACTAACAATCAGAACATTTGGACTTCTAAATCATGAGATATTAGCAAAATATCAAAAGTTGCTCCAAAATAGGGGCAACATCAGGTCACCCTTTTCGATGTCAATTTCTAAGGTCATAGAGCCCGAATTAAGTCAGAGTCTCTCTAGAGATATTTATATCTATGTCTTAGGTTTCATATGAAAATAAAATCACATAATTTGGGGGCCTTTAGACTGATTTATGACTAAAAGAATATGACTGACTCAAACAAACCCTAGACAGAATTTCACTACACAATGTTCTCTTGTTATCTTCAACCAATTCTATCTAAAATAATGACAAAGAAACATCCCAGTCAAAATTACACATCCAAATGAATCTTTATAACCATTCATTCATACATAAATACAGAAATCAACTAAGTGAAGTCCCAAACCTTAAAATTGACAAAGTGGTTCTTTTAATGCTTTGCCTTCCCTTTCTCTTTGGTTTTGCTTAAATCACCAAGTGCAAAATGATGAGATGATGAAGGTAAAATGGAGTGGAGAAAAACATGAAGTGAAGTCATAAATTTTCGTCCATCTCCCCTCCCCATATGCCTTTTCATGAATGTTCTAGTCTTAGACACATGTTTTAATCTCATTGGCCCATATGTCACAATCCTATTGGACCATGTACAATCCCATTGGACCACGTGTTACGATTCTATTGGACGATGTGTTGCAATGCTATTGGACCATATGTTACGATTCTATTGGACTATGTGTTATAATTCTATTGGACTATGTGTTACGATTCCATTGGATACACTTGCTTTAATCTTATTGGTCCATAAGTTCACTTTAGGAAAATTGCATATTGTTCCTTCTTATTTATTTAATTCCCACTTTTGCCTATGATCTTATCAATTAATTTCATTCCCCTATGTCTTAATTTTCTAGTGACATAAATTTCATGCAATTTGGTTAATTATATCGGGAGCTATATCCTAAAAACCACAGGTTATTCGAAAATAAGGACAACTGCCAGAACTCAACTTCAAACCAAAATTCAAAAATTCTTAGAGGCAGAATCAAATTTTGTTTCCTTCATGAAAGTTGTAGATAAATGTATCTGGTTTCATATGAATGTAAAATAATCCCATTTTGATGTCTACAGGTAAAGATATGGATGAACTACCGAATTCTGTTTAGTAGTCAAACCAAAATTAACATATAACCATTATTTTTCCATTATTCAATTCTCATCATCTTAACACATATTCATGCCAATTCAAATCTCATAACACTTCTATTAATACATGCTATCAAGTTTTAAATTCCCTCACATGTTTAATTTCGAATTCCAACTCCAAAAATAAGCCAATCATACGTGTATTGTCATAAATATATAACATTTCATCTAGGGCATATTTTGGGGCCTTACAATTCTCTCCCGCTTAAAAGAATTTCATCCTCAAAATTCATACTTGATTAAAATATTTGAGGATATTGAGATCTCATGGTCTCTTCTGGTTCCCATGTTGCTTCATTAAGTTTATGGTGTTGCCAGAATACTTTCACCAAAGGTACTTGCTTGTTCCTGAGTTGTCTGACTTCTCTGGCTAATATAGACACAGGCCCTTGTTTATAAGACAAATCCGGTTGTACTTGAATTTCTTGAACAAGAATCTTATGTGTATCATCAGAATGATATCTTCTCAATATAGAAACATGAAATACATCATATATCTTGTCCAATTATTCAGAAAGTGCTAATTGATAAGCTACTGGTCCGATTCTTTTAAGAATCTCATATGGACCAGTATATCGTAGACTAAGTTTACCTTTCTTGTAACATCTCATTACCTATGGGGAGGCTATAATAGTAAATATGAGTGGTTTATTAGAGACTAGAAAGTACATTCCATGTTCATGCATAATATGACATGCACATATACGTGAATAGTGAAATTTTGCATATGAAAATGACTGTACATGCATCCATTGACATTCTGGGTATAATTGTTCATAAATGTGATTGTATTGAGAATTGTGGTTTGTTTGTATTGAAAATTGATTTGGAGAGTGTAATTGTTGATTCATAATTTTTGAAGAATTTTAGGAAAATTTCTGAAAATTGGGGTAATTTTTGGACTAGGAAAAATGCCAAGTGGCAAGACAAATGATAAATGGTAGTAGAATTTACTGCCAAATGGCAATAGAAATTTTGATAAATGAATATGGGATTTATTGACAAGTTTCATTGAAAATTGGGAGACAATTAGAATAGAAATTGGACTTAGGTTGTAAGAATTGGACATGTGGCAAGTGACATAAGCCACTTGCCAAACAATGCCTTAAGTCCACTAGGTTTTTAAACCCTTTTGTTTTGGTCTTCCACGTTGCTTTTCATTAAAAGTCCAATTGGTGTTATTTTGTTTTCTCTCCCCATCCTCCTCTTTGTGGTTCTCTTCTCCTTCTTCACCATTTTTGTTTTCTTCAATCTCTACCACCTCAACTCAAGAGATCACACTTTCCATCATGTGCTACTAGCATATTTTCTATTTTCTTCCCCTTTGCCATAAGAAAAACCTACCTTTACCTCATTTAGAAGATAAAGAACATGGGATGCTTGGGAGATAGGGTTAAGTGAGATTTGGAAGAGTTTGGAGCTAAACCTAGGAAGTTATGCTTTAAATGTCATGGGTATAGTTAATTTAAGCTAGATTGATGAGTAAATTGAAATTGATAACTTGGTTATGCAAGGTTTATGTATGTGTCATGGGTGATGAAAAATCTATATGCATGTCTTGTTTTTGGATATTTAGGATGGGTAATAATTCATGTAAGGGTATAGAGATGTTTTGAGGTTGAATGATCATCAAAGTGGTGTTTGGATGAGTGTAGAAATTGCTTATGAATGGGTAAATATATATACTCTATTTTTGGTTAATGATTAATTATAGATCATGATTTGTTTGTAAGTGATTTATTGAGTTAAATTAGGTAGACAATGATGAGTAAATGAAATGGAAGAGATAATCTAGGTATCAGATGAGTTAGATGTAAATGTTGAAAGTTTGAACATCTGGAAAATGTTAGTAGAAAAATTTCCACTGATATGCTTTTGTGTTTTAGCCATAACTTCTTCTAGAGTTGTTCAATTGAGATGATTCTTGATTTTAATTAAACTAAAGATATATGGCTATATTTTTCATGAAGACACCAAATTTTAATTCTGTCGTTAAGAGTCTCAAAAATTGACATAAAGTCTGAGAATTTCTGGGAATGAATAGTAAGGGAGTTAAAATTTTGATCTGAAACTTCCATGAATTTACTATATTGATCTAGATGAATTTTGACAAAATAGTCATGAAATTTGTATATCTTTCTTTTAAATTTCCATTGATATAAAATTTTGAATTTTTGGAGTTCTGGATCAAAAGTTATGGAGGTTTGAAGTAGAGATTTCGGTAAAGAAGAAGAAGAATTGCATGATAGCAACTTTGAAGTTTTCAGGGGTGCTGAATATCCGATGGTTTTTTTGGAAATATCTTTTTATTCTGACATTCAAATGAGATGATCTATGATTTGGAATAAACTAGAGACATAGGGCTACAAATTATCTGAAGAAATTAAATTCTGAATTAGATTCTAAGATGGTTAATTTTTGGATGGAAGTTATGCATAGTACACTGTTTTTGAATATGAACAGCCCGAAAATGTTTGAGGCATATCTTCCAATTTACTAAACCAAATTGAGTGATTTTGGTGTCAATAGAAACATAAGACATAGAGGAACACTTTTTTAGAAGAGGATATGGCCAAATTGTTGGATCGCGTATGGCCCGAGTATTCACAATACGCTGCGGAAGAGACCATAACACAACACGATGTATAACCGAAA
>JAOQMS010000006.1:18301425-18315895 GCA_027563885.1 Erythroxylum longipes | reverse complement strand
GCTCATCTGTTTGAATGAATGATCTTCTGTTATGCTAATCTCTGAATAAATGCTTATCTGATTGAATGAAGAATACAAGCTTATCTGTTTGGATGAATAACTGTGATATATGTGTAATCCGGTGAATTCATCAATGCTGGTTCACTCACTGAGTTCGCAAAACTCACCCAAAATTTGCAATTATTTTTCAGGATCATAAGATTACCCCGTTAGGCTAACGGGAGTATGCCTACATCATACAAGTGAAGGATAGAGGTCGGGATCAGTTCACGTCTGCATTGCATTTTTCTGAACTTGTATTGAATTATTTAATTCAGAACTTCTTATATACTCAACAATGTATGTTTTATCAATGAATGAAGTAAATATTCTGTTTATCAGTGAATGAAACAAATGTTGAACGATAATGCCTTTCGAGTATACTGGTTAAAGCCATGTGTAAGTTAGTTTCGTTATTGCTCTAACATACCATTATCGTAGGTTATGTGCCTAAAAACTTAGGTATGTACCCTATGGTAGTGGGATGATACATTGAGTTCCTCGAATTTTTCTTTATAACTTTCCACAGTTCCGGTCTGTTTAGGCTTGTGGAATTCTTCAACCACATTCGCCTCAACTGGATCGCGAAACCTTCCACACAAATCTGCCACAAAGTCATTCCAAATCAGTACATCTCTTCCATCTTTCCAGTCTTGGAACCAAATGTCGGGTTTTTCTCCCAAGAACATTGCAGTCGATTCAACCTGGTGCTCCGGAGGAACGTTATAAATTTGAAAGATTTTGACACACTTACGAATCCAGACTTGGGGTTGAGTCCCTTCGAAATAGGTAAACTCCAGTTTTGGCCATAGTTGATTGGTAGCTTGCAGTAATGGTAGGGTGTTGGTGTGTGGTATGGTAATCTGGTTTGTGTGATTGGCAGGGTGGTTGTGGAATTTGAGGTTGGTTTGGCGTAGAGAGAATGCCAGCATATGTTTTGGTTGGTGGTGGATTGGATGAACTCGCCATAGAAGAGATAGGTTGGTGTTTTTGATTGGTTAATAGGGTAATGATCTCCTTGTGGTAGTCGTCGATTTTCTTGTTGGTTTCTGATTGAGCCTGTTCCATTGTGGTTTTCCAAGCATTCCAGGTATTCATTTGTGTCTCCAACAGTTTAATCTGCTCATCCAAGTTTCGAAGAGTGGGTTTTCCTTCCTGAGCTACGGGTGAGTAATCAAAGAATATTCAGAGGTGCAGGGTTCTCTGATACTAAGTGTAGTGGCTCAGATTTGATGAGGCAGTGAGCGAAGAATTAGAAGAGAACGTTAGGGAAGAAGGAGAGAAAGAGAGAGAAAAGGTGAGGAGAGAATCAGGATTTCTGTTGTATTAATCATAAAAAACAAAATAACCATGAGTGGTAGTATATATGTGGCCAACTCACCTTTAGTTTGTCGTAACAGAATAACTAAAGACAAAAATTGTAATTACAGTATTGAAACAATTAATAGCTTAATCTCAACCATATAGCCCACAGGGTCTGGTTTATAACAATATGCTAGTAGCTGACCATAAGTCTACTAACAACTAATCTTAAGATCTCTAATCCAATTACTCAGGTTGAATCTTATAGGATTATGTTATCGATTTATGAGTCCCTCTATTAGTTTTGATACTAATCCGGAAGATTTATGTCATCCTATCTCTAGGGTTACAATCAACTCCTAATTACGCTAGATCTATTCACACTAGGATTTATCAATCTCTACGTATAAAATTATATTATGATCTAATATCTCGAGTTATTAGAATATAAATAAAACACGTAATCATATCACAATATATCAAACAACCAATCACATTAATAAAAGAATCAAATCATATCAAAGTATTAACATAAGATTCATATAACCTAAATACTAACTGGACGTTTAGTTGCATATAATTAGGGATGGCAATGGATAAGGTTCAGTTCGGGTATTACTCTATCCATATCCATATCCATTTTTTATGACTCAATCCATTATCCATCCATATTCATATCCATTTTTTATGACTCAATCCATTGTCCATTTAAAATCCATTGTCCATTTAAAATCCATTGATTTTGACGATTTACTCCCCATATCCAAATCTATTGGATTGATCAAGTTTTTTGATATCAATCGGGTTGTATAGCACATAAAAATATAACTTCTAAATAGAAAATATAAAGAGCAGATTTTTGCGAATGCTCCAAATCAAATTAAAATTATTTTTGAGAGAATGTAAAATGGTATTTTGAAAAAAAACATTCATACCAAATACTAAGAGTCTACAGATCTAGGTTTTACAAAGTGGCCAGTACACATCAGACAAGCTTGATATGCAATTAGTGCCAATGACCGAAAAACCACCGCACTAAGTGGGAGGTTGGTGGTTGCCGGTGAAAAGTGAACTGAAGGATCGTGATTCATAGTATCTCCTTGAGGAGTCACTCAAAGGATTATTGTCTAATTTTTTTATTATTGATGAATTCATCTATTGGTAAAAGGGTTGACACCAGATTGGGTATATAAAGATTTAAGGTGGAAGGGAAAACGTCACCATTTGAAGGAATTAATTAAGATAATCTGCTTTGAGAACTCAAAGGTCACTGATATAATGACTAAAACAAAGGGACTCCTTTTATATAGAAAAAGGTAAGGAGCAAAGTGGGAATTTTAAAGCTATTTCTCCTCAGAAAATATTAATATTTTATTAAATTTAACCATAAATATTCAAGAAAAAATAGAGTTAATAAAAAACAGGTCAGGTATAGATATCCATCAGTTCGGGTTATCACTAGACCCATATCCAAATCCATATCCACATCCATTTTTCAGCATCCATTTAAATTCCGTTTTTTAGCCTCCATGTCCATTTTTTCAGGTCGGGTGATGCAGATATTAATTAGATTGAAAACCCACTGTCATCCATACATATGATTGAATACAAAATTAAACAAACAGTGAAAGAAAAAAGAATAAAAAATAATGGAATCATAATTTTAAATTTCCCTAATTGTCTTCTATTGAATGTTCTTGTGATATAATGGGTTGATCTTGTATTTTGATATGGATCTTTCGATGATTTCTTCATGTTTTTCGCTTCTCAGGACCAAAATCACCCCTTGAGAACGATTCCATGATTTGGAAATTACCTCCCAAAGTCTCTTATCTTTTGCCCCCAAAACATCACTGTTATATTGAATTCTAGGTTTTTGGGTTATGTACGACCGTGCATAATCAAAATTTGCTGTGTATCGCGAAAATGCACAGGCATGCTAAAGTGCACGATTGTACACTCTTTTCCAAATTATTGATTCTCTTTTTATGTCGCGTTTTCGTCTGAATTCTTCTCTCTTTAGTCTGTGAAGGTAATTATACTCTGTAAACACACTTAAAAATGAATTAAGTACCAAATAACAATGAAAGTATAAAACATAAAGCAAAAACACATCAAATATGAGGCAAAATTATGATCAATTATGCATCTATCAATAATCTTTAAAAATAGAACTAAATTGTTAATACAAAGAATACATGAAATTGATATTACTTAATTTAATTTTTATTACTTTAAAAAAAATTAAATCATTTCATAAACTGTGAAAGCATGCTTTTATCTTATAGGTTAAAATTATATTATGTGCAATATTATGACATATTCCTTTGACTATTTATAGCACATATAATCCTTTTTAAAAGTCTTTACTAGGATCCTACAAATTAGGTTGATCGTTTTGAATGCCAATTTATAAAAGAGGCTAAAAAAGCTCTCATATTAGAAATTTAAGCCAAAGGGAAATAAAATACTCTTATATATTAATAAACCTACAGCATGCAACCTATAATAGTTACTTAGATTTCCTAACTCCATTATGAAGTAGGCTTTGATGATAGACTCTATGTGGCTCTGTTTGCTCTCTTTGAGCATACATATTCACTCCTTATATATTGAACTTAAAAGGTGGAAACACATACAAATTTCATGGGCCATGATGAATTATCAAGTAGGCATTGGTACTCCTCAATAGTCGATATAAGATCCAAAAAGAACATTCAATATCTTAAATTCTAAAAGCTTATCATAATGCCATTAATGGGCCACTATAGTTTAAAAGTCTCCTTAGTCTATGACATATACAAATCCTCTTTTAAAGTATTTTTACTGCTTTTTGACAACTTTACCAACCATAAATGCCAATTCTCTTCCACTGTCAGTATTGGTTTATATCATATATCCAATTAGTTAGTTATAGTTTAGTGAATAATTTTATAAAGACATCCTTTATCTTATATATATTAAGATATATATGATAAATTCCATAGTATAAATATACATTACAATTAGAATTATTATGAGATCATAATTAAAATATTCATATTATATTTATATATTATCCCTAAATTCTTATTCACTATTATATTAAGAATGGACACTAATTGAGTATAAGAAGACTAATATATGCTATGTTTCTTTTTTATAAAGGAAGTAGTTGATCTTATAGACTAAAGTGTGAAGATACTTAAATAAACATATGAGTGCTTCTAAGATAACAAGTTTACTAAACTGACCCTATATGAGAATTCCATTTGAAAAATTACTTGTATTTCTACGAAAACTATTATTGTAATTATTGTATAAATGATCCTTTGAATTAAGATCTCCTAAGTTCCTCATATGGTGATTGTTATGTTCTAATATTACTTATGACCTATTCTAGTCAAAGGTTGCTCAATCCGTAGTCATTAGATATGTATGAACTATACGAAGGTAGTTGAGTGATCAATATAGAATTCATCACTCTAAAGTAATTAGAAAGAATATTCTATTGTTCTTAATTAGTATTAATTTTGGAAATTCTTGGCCAAGGTGAAATGAAACTTTATAAAATAGTTTACATATGTCATCAATTAAATTAATTACTAGTGGTAGGAACCTAATATAATTGGACTAAAATCGAGTAGACATTAATTTTGTGCTTCATGTCTAATCATAACGTTGTTTGATGAAATGACTGAATTATATGAAAAAATCATCTACAAAAAAGTTAGTCAAAATAGTTTTGACATTCTTAAATATTTAGGCGGCCTATGTTGCTAGACACCAATCTTGATTTATAAATATAAATTGTTTGATTAGATAATTAAAGATAAATAAAAGGAGTTTAATTTATCTAATCCTAAATATGATTTAAGGTTGTAATTTCTATCCATTGTCAACATATTTAGGAACTAATTAGTTCACATACAAACAATGGTTTAAAAAGAGGGAAAGTGCTAATCGAATTGCAAAGTTTTAGAAATTTTAAGATTAAATATGAGATAGTTGATTAATAAAAATTAATGAGATATTGAATATTATTTGAGCCTAATTAGTATTTAATTAAAATTTAATGTAATTCAAATTAAATTTTAATTTTAATTAAACTTAGAATTTTATTTTAATTAAATTACTAAATGGTCTTAACCTAATTATAGGTAGACTTAAACTTTAAGGAAGCTAACACTTTTTTCCTAACCCTCTCTATACCAGTTGTAAAGTTCTCCTAACACAGTCTCTCCTGACACATGTATGACTATGGTAGTTAAGATGAGTCAATTTTAGAAACTGTTCAAAGGAAACAACAAGAAAATAATTAAACTTCTCGATGAGGTACTAATTATAATTCATGTGTTTATTATATTTCATGCATTAATCATGTTATAAAATTTAAAGTGATTTTGGATTTCAATAAATCAAATGAAAAAGGTTTAGTTCTTATTCAACTATATGTAAAATTGGATCCCACCTTAATTTCTCAATGGTATGGTCCTTTATATTATTTTGATGCAACTTGGTTTGCAATGAGAACCCATACCCTAGACTGGTGAAATGGGATCCCAAAATCAAAATTTCTAGTTAGAGAGTTCATCTTCTTCATATTAGCATTAAATTATGGCAAGGATGTCATATAAAAATGGTAGAATATTTGAGGAAAAAAACTTGGATGATCTAGAACTCAATCACAATACAACTAATTAATTTTTTGAAATTCATTTAATTAAGAAGGGATAAGTGGTATTTAATCCAACAAATGGCTTAAACCAAAATATTTGATTATATTCTTCTCCACTCTAGTTGTCTAGTATTATTTTTTATTTTGTAAATAAGGTTATAGATCTTTTGTAGTATTGCTTGGCTTTATTGTTTGGTTTTTAATTTTTGTTTATTACTCTCCATTTTCTAAGGCTATCATTTTGAGCAAACCTAAAATATTCAAGTCCTTTAACATAGCACCTAATTTTCCATCCTTGAGTTCTCTTGACTATAAATTAATTTACAAAGCATCCTCTACGGTAGTTTTGAATAATTGTAGCTAAGAAGAATAACAAAATTTAAGCGGAAATAGGGAAAAAAAGATTACTATCAACATTCAAAAGTTACATTTGATAAGATCTAAAGCTATGACTTGAGCAAACTTAAAACCTTCAGGTCTTTTAGCATAACATGCACATCTTTCGGAGATCAAATCTCCTATTTTGGTTATAGTAATCCTATCATGTTCCATTAAATCTCATCTACACATTTACGTAGATATTACATAAATGTATAGGTGAGATTTAATAGAATAAGTTTACAGCAGAGTAATTAGAACAGAGGATTTAATGTTATCTTCCGTCCCCGAGTCCTCTTATTTATAAAGGAATTTACAAAAATGTCCTCTATATTAACTTTGGCTAATAATAATTCTTCCCGTGAAATCAAAATCTTACAAGAGTGAAACAATTATGCAATCTAAAGGGAAAATGTTGAATATTTTTTGACTAAACAGGAATGAGATTTTTTAAACACAATAGAACACAAAGGCATAGATTTTTTTTTTTGGGTAGATATAGCGAGGGCAAAGCCCTGAAAGTAACTAAAATTAAGTCCCCTACCTAGTAATACTAGCACGCTGTCGAGCTTTACCCACCAAATCATTAGTTACAATTTGCTGCATCGATTCTGGATAGTCCTCGAACTATTGTAGGCCTTGTTTATCAACAGTGGCCAACTTGGCCGAATGATCCACAACCATGTTAGCTTTCTTTTGTCTATGGACAAGGCTGACACTCCAGTCATGCTTAAGATAATCCTTAATGTTACGAATAAGTCTGTTTGGTGATGAAGCATTATTACGTCTATTCAACATTTTGACGATACCAATATTGTCACATTCCACGACAAGGTTATGGAAGTTACGACTCCAAGCAAGGTGAAGCCCGTAAAAAATGGCCTATAGTTCTGCATTCTTGATTGAGCTAATATTGAGATAGCAGTTATATCCGATCTACCAACAACCATCAGCGCTACGAAACACACTCGCAGCGCGCCTGATGCTTGTTGCGCTCTCCCACGCTCCATCCGTATTCAGCTTCACTTGATTGAGGGCTGGAGGAGTCCACCGAGTAGCCTGTCGCTCTCTAGGATTGGTCGTACATCTGCCGTGGTAACGTTCCCCATTAACATTCCTTACCCACGTCAAGCTTGTACCTTTGATGTCCCCAGTGTCTTGCTCAACATCATTAAAAACCAGTTCATTTGTTTGTTTCCATGCAAACCAACAATACAATGCCAAAAAGGGTATTCTATGAAAAATTTTCAAAAATCACAATTCTATGGATACTAATATTTAAAAATAACCAATCGAAAAGGGTGTGAGAGAAGAAAGCTCCCTAACCTTGCTGAGGTACCAAATCCGTCCAAATTGGTTCAATTATTTTGCAATCACGAAGGACATGGAAGATAGTTTCTTGAGCATTGCCACAAATGACACGAAGCATCCCCAGTGAATCCATGTTTGCATCGCTCCATATTTGTAAAAATTCTACCCTTACCCACGAGCCAGAGAAAGTTCCTAATCCTCTGGGAACTTCTGAGATTCCAAATGAATCTCCATATGTCGCTCTGGGTCTCCCAATTCGGCTCCATAATCTTGTTATAAGCATCCAATACTAAAATGGTGCCATCTCTCGAGCCTGCCCAAGCAACTTTGTCTGGACCTGCAAGAGGATTAAGAGGGCAAATATTCAAAATATGAAGCAAAGCTAAGAGTAGAAGATGATTTTCGAGCATAGCCCAATTCCAGTTAGCTATACTAGTGATAACATGACTGTTTTATACGTAGTCAATCACCTCATAAAATATGACCATAAATTAATAAATTACAAGAGTAATATTTTATTGAAAAAATATTAACGAATATTAAGCCATACGAGATAAATATTGTCACACAACCCTGAGTAAGCTAACGTCCATCAGTAGATTCTAGATCAATTACTAAGAGGCAAAACGAATGCGCTTAATAGGAGCACTACTCGCCACAGGGATAGATTCCGTAGAACTCTAGGCGCTTGCGATATTTTGTTCCTCTCACCACAAAACTTCCTGTTGCATGTCCAACGAGACTTGGGAGGTCCAGCTTATCCTCGGTTTCCTTCCACAGACCAGCAGGTAAGCCGCTCTTCTTTAGATTAGTTGTTCCCCTCTGGACATTGAATCTTAAGCCCCCTTTCCGCTATAATCACCATGAGAGAATCCTGATTGGTATATTAAATCACACTCGCACTTCATCTATTGTTCCATCTGTTTTTCATCAAAATTGATAGGGGTATTTTATTAGTATAGGTGCTTAGATGCTTCCGATGCCTAGAAGCAAGTTGGTGTCGAAAGCTTCTCAGGTTGTCGATTGATCTTTGAAGGCTCTGTTATTACGCTCTTTCCATAACTTAAGAAACAGGTAAGACAATACTATTTGGAATACCCATTTCTTTTCATTGTTTCCATGATCCAATTTGGTGCACCATTCAGTTGTCTGATTCCATGTATCTTTTGGTTCTTCTGGTCCGCACCTCTGCATAACATACTTCCATGCTTTCCTTGAGAATGGACACTGAAAATAGAGGTGATCCATCGTCTCCATAGCCATCTGATATGGGTTGCATCTGTTAGGTATTGATATGAATCTGGATAGTCCTACCAATAGTCGGGAGCCTATTTTTGGTTGCCAACTAAAGTGTATAGGCTGCTTGTGGAAGAGTCAATTTTCCCCACACTAATTTGCACCATTCCACTACTGGCTCTTGGTGCCAGTATAGCTTCCTGAGCATCCTGATAGTAGGTGCTCCAGATTTAAGTCCTCTCCATGTTACTGAATCTTGCTTTGTAGGATACAGGGGATAATTTCTCAAAAATTGAGCCAGCTCTAATTCAGATAGTAGATTTTCCAATATCTTAGGGTTAGATAGAACCTAGAATACCATAGCCTCCTATGGATGCATTACCTTAAGTGGCTGTAACTTTAGATTGTTGAGGATGCCATACTGTGACCATTTATCCCACCAAAATCAGGTTTGCTTTCCATCTTTGACTTTATAGTAGATATTTTCTCTCACCTCCTTGCTAACCCTGAGGATATTTTTCATGATTTTAGAGACATTTTTTGTGCATGTTAGATTCCAAAAATATCTTCCTCTTTCATAGTAACTCATCACCCATCTAACCCATAGAGAATTCTCCTCCCTCACTATCCTCCACACTTTCTTTACTGGTATAGATCTATTGATAACCTTTATGGGGATGATGCCTTGTCCCTCTTGACTTTACACTTCTCTCCATTAACTTTGGCCTTGTATGTATTCTCCAGATTACCACCCGATAGGAATCTTCTGATCATCCTTTCTATCTACTTTATAATGGTGTTAGGAATTGCTGGATGTGAGGCCCAGTAGATGCTCAGGGAGCTTAAGCATAAGGATATCAGCTGGACTCTTCTTGCTAGAGATAGGCATTTTGACGTCCAGCACTGTACTCTATCCTGATTTTATCTAGGATAGGTTTATATTCTAACATCAGTGGTTTCGTGGATGAAATAGGAATTCCCAAATATGTAATAAATAGTTGTTGTAACCTGATTCTAATTATGCTAGATAACCATTGACCTTGGGGAATTGCTCTTTATGACAAAAACATCCCTCCTTTTTCATAATTGATCTTCATCCCCGACATTTTGTTGAACATTTTGAGACCTATAAAATGGTTGAGACAGAGTTATCATTAGCTCTTAAAAATAGGAATAAGTCATCTGTAAAACTTGGGTTTATAATTTTCTCCCTTTTGCACTTGGTTTGATATTTGAAACCTTTTGTGCTTTCCATCACCCTTTGCAATAGTCTCTTCAAGGTTTCCATTGCTAGGGAAAGGAGGTAAGGGGAGAATTCGGTCACCTTGTCTTAGTCGCTTATAGGTTCTAATCAACTTGGATGACTCTCTATTCACTAGAATATTGAATGAGACCTTTGAGATGCTTCGCTCTACCTATTGTGTAAAATTGGTTGGAAATCCGAGTGCTAACATTTTTAGGATAAACCTCCATTCTAATGTGTAATAAGCCTTTCGAAGTCCATCTTTTAGGGCACAACACCTACTGCTCCTCTTTCTCATATAGTTTTTCAACAAATCTTGCACTAGGTGAATGTTATCATTGATTTGCCTTCCTGGGATGAAAGCTCCTTGTTGATGGTTTACATGGTTGGGTAAGATTTTTTTCCCATCTCCCCACTAATATTTTAGAAATTATCTTGTAGCTAGAGTTATAACATGCAATATGTCTGTAGTGATGTACTGAGTTATGCTCTATACCCTTAGGAACCAAGGCTATAAAAGTCTTATTTGTCTCCTTTAGAAGTTTCCTTTCACTAAAGAATTCCTATATTGCCTCCGTAACAGTTCCTCCTATTAGATCCCCCGTATTTTGGAAGAAAAACACCTTCATCCCATTAGGCCAGGGGCTTTTTGGGGATTAAGGGACTTCAAACTATGCTCAATTTCCGCTCTAGTAAATGAATGTTTACTTCCTCAGTAGTTAATAGGTCTTACGTATCTCGTTGAGTAAATGATGCTGAGGAGACAACATTAGGTGGTGTGCCCATTATACTTGAGAAGAATTCTCAATTTCTTTCACAATATGGTCCTGTTTTTGATAATAGAATCACCAATTTTAAGGGAGGTGATCCTACTGTAGCTTTTCTTGTCACTATCTTTCTGTGAAAATAACCAGTATTTTCGTCATTATAGAGATTTCAAGTTATGATTCTTGGTTGTAATGTAAGAGGGCATGTTTTTTCTTTTCCTGTGGTACCTCGTTATTGGTGTCTTGATATAAAAGCAACTGGGCATGCCTCAGGTTTTACTTGGATAAATCTAGAAGATGGTGTATATTTCCTATTCTTATCATGTTTAACCCTTCAATTCCTCCTTGATGTTCCATAGCTTCTTGGTGTATTGAAATTGTTTTGTTCCCATATATTAATATTGAAGTCCTCTTTAAATTGCTTCTGCAAAGCCCTCCACTCTAGCTAGACAATTGTTGAATCTAAATGGTATCTTCATCTGCCTACTAGGTTTCAAAACATGAACAATGGATGGTGACTGATCAGAATTACAGGGTGTTTGGTTCACCTACTGGCATAAATAAGGAATGGAATGGTGATTATTTAGGAATATAATAGATGAGGAATATATAGAATATGTAATATTTAGTTTGGTTTATTCCTAAGAATTTTTAATGATGATGTAATGCCAATGTTTGGTTTGAAAACATAAATTTAGAATGGCAAAGGAATAACTAATAAAAAGACCAAAATATTTATAAGTTTAGTACTGCATTAGCAACGTTATGAGTGCATGCTCGATCCTAAATTTGCCACTTCTTCCTTGTTTGGCCAGTTCTTGCTCTACCAATTACCGCAATCTCTCGAATCTGAATCTCCCACGAAACTCATCAAACCGATTCCTTTCTGAGTCTCATCAGTCCACGACTCTCCAAGCTATGGAAGCAACGCAATTAGGTGGGAGCTCCAACGAATCTATGAAGCTATTGTTTGTTGAGATGGGTGTTGGCTATGATCAACATGGGTCTGTATAATCTTCCCTTCTTTAGATCTCTTGCTTGTCTCGAGTCTAGTCCATGCTATTGTGATAAATGCCCATTTAACATTTCTTGTGTTAGGTCCTGAAATCTTTGGAAGAAAGTTGATTGTCTGATGGGTGTGAACTTGTATGTGTTAGGCAAGATATTACTGCTGCTTCCATGCGTGCTTGCAGGGATGCTATATCTTCTAATTCTATTCCTGCATTTCGTAGAGGTATGTACTTATACGTTATCAAGTTTCAGATTCGCCCCTCAATCAAAATGTTGTATATGTGTGCAATTGTTTGTTATTTTAATGCTTGGTGCAGGCCATCGCAAAGATTTCTTTTGTGTTGCAAATGGCCATCTTATTTACTTACAATGATAAATGAAATTCTTTTAATTGGTTTGCAGTTGTGAAATTCTGTAATTAGTCACCAAATGATCATCCTTGGGTCTTCTTTTAGGATCTTCTATTAATGGACGTAAGAAGGATTTTATGCTTTTCAATTGAGTTGATGTCCTGGTGCTGTTAGGGGTTAGAAATAACGATGGTGGTTTTATTATCAAAGTTTGTTATGAACTTGGTCATGTATAGTTATCTTTAACTATAGCTATTTCATTAAAAACTTTGATTTGGATACTTCCTTGAAATTCTTTGAAAATGTTGCCATCGTCTCCAGCACCATCGAGAATCAAATCATTTTTAAAAATTTGAATATTTCATATTTTACGGATCATTCGATACAAGTTCTTCTGAATTCATGCACTTAAAAAAAAGTGCATATATGTACTAATGGGAATAGATTCATGTGTGAAGCATTTGTTATCAAGCTCCATATATGAATAAACTTTTTATGCAATTAGATTATGTTTTTGGTTATGAGTTTTCGCCACAATGAAAAACCTTGTGAAGATCAATTTATTGAATGGATGTTCATGCAAAATGGATTTTAACATGCAAGCATAGAAGGTTTGCTTTGTTTTTAACGGTACTCTTCCCAAGATACCGAGTATTGTGGTTGTATCTTTTGCCTTAAAAATTCTTATTTATTCAGAAGCTATTATGTTTGTATTTCATTCATGTATTATAGCTTGTTGTTTGTTTCTTCTTGCTATATTGATGCAGGAGCAGTTAGTTTAGTTTTCCTAGTTAATATTGGATTTCTTACTATTTAGTATTTCTTAATTTATTTAGATTCCTAGTTATCGTAGGATTAGCATATTACTTTTTAATTAGTATTTCCTTTTTCTATTAGGAGTTGGATTAGGTCCTATACTAGTATAAATAGGCTGCCTATGCTTGATTTTCGGGATGTCTTTTATCAATCAATAAATCTTATGCTTTTAGAGGTTTTTCTACAAACCCTAAGCTCTATTTTCAAGTTCCAGCTACAATCTGCATCAATTATAGCCTATTCTATTCTACTTATCTTTGTTTTTCCTTCCCACACTACGTCAAATTGGTATCAGAGCAAGTTAGATCCTTAGATTTTGATTGCTTAGCTATGGTTGGACGCCGTAGACCATGTGGATGTGGAAATCAAGATAACCAAGGAGAGATGGCTGAGTTGAGATGTATGATTGCAGACTTGTCGCGAGCTGTGCAAGATTTGCAGCAGCGATGGGAACCAGTGGCAGCTCGAATGGAGATTCCAGAAGGTGACCACGACCCCTCTTATGTACGGGAAGTTAGTCTTGAGGCTGAAACTAAAGATTCAGTGGATAACAAACCCTTTCATGCAACTGGACCCGCAAACAATGCGGTAAGAGGTGGGTTGGAAGAGAGGTTAGTCCATGCCCTTGAATTGACTGGTGGTGGAATTAGAATTGAAGTTGCTGATTTTCATGGAAAGATGCATATGGATGACTATTTGGATTGGGAGGCAAGTTTAGAGACTTATTTTGAATGGAAACCTATGGCTAAAGCTAGAAAAGTGTTGTTTGTGAAGCTTAAATTAAAGAGCATTGCACTTCAATGGTGGAAGCGAGTTGAGGAGCAGCGTGCACGACTAGGCAAGCCTAAAATTAGCACTTGGGAACACATGAAAGCAAAGTTGCGCAAGCAATTTTTACCAGCTGATTACTTAATGGAATTGTATGAAAAGTTCCATTCGTTGAGACAAAGAAGCTCAAGTGTGGAGGAATACACAGTTGAGTTTAACAACCTCTCAATTCGAGCGGGGTTGAATGAAACTAACGAACAATCGACCTCTCGATATCTAGCAGGTTTGAATCAATCAATTAGGGATGGGATGGGAGTAGTTCGATTATTTAACCTTGAGGAAGCAAGGCAACATGCTTTAATGGCAGAAAAACAAATCTGGAGGTATGGTTCTAGAAGGCCTTTGTTTGGAAACACTGATGGAGCTATTCAGAGGAATGCTGGAGCTATTCGCAATGAAAAAACAGGTCAATCAACCCCCAGAAACAGTCGCAAGACTGCCAACATGAATCAAGCTAATGGAGGAGGAAATATGGGCAACATTGAAAAAGGGAAGGCTTTGGTGAAGTTTGGAGCAGCAAACACCTCTAATC
>JAOQMS010000006.1:18280341-18301325 GCA_027563885.1 Erythroxylum longipes | reverse complement strand
TATTTTTTTGTTCTGTCCATTGCAATCAAACACATTTTGTCCTCCAGACGAAGACAATTTTTTCTGTTCTGTCCTTCGTAACCAAACAACTTACTGTCTCTAAATTTTTGTTCCGTTCCGTCTCTGCATCTTGAAGACAGCAACCAAACAGACAGTTAGTGCTATTTTTTTAATTGCAAATTCGGTTTCTCATACTCCATACTAAATGCATTCAGATTGATATTTATTTCGTTCAGACTTAATTAAAAAAATCCCTTCATCAGTCACATTTATTCTTTTAATCAAATTGTTGATATCATGATTAAAGTCTCAGTGAACTTAAGGAGGTCATGATAATACGTGACAATTTCCATAAAATCATAACTATAAAATACTGTTCGGCACGATTACAAAATTTTTCATGTTGGTAGAGAATCAATAGTGCTCCACCTGAAAAAACAAACCAACGCAAGTTGCTTTGCTTGGTTGAAGATGGTGTCTTTCTTTCATTCCCTTCATTTGTATTCTCCGAGAAAATTCCGGACCTCCTCTTTCATTTCTTTTTCTCAGGTCTCTCATTCTCTCTTACCTTGTTTTTCATTTGGGTCCTTTCATAGCAGAGTACATGCTTATAAACTTTTTTTTTTTTTGGCAGAATGGAAGAAGAAAAGGTTTCAGTTATTTTGGGATGAATACCCGCTTGTTTTCGTCTTTAGGTAACTACCCTAGTTGGTCTTGTTCTGTTGATTGTCGTTTGCGGACTTTTGATGTTTCTTGTTGTTGGATGTTGATTGTGATGAAGCTGACAATGGTAAAGCAAAGGAGAAAGAAGATGCATTACGTATGGCTCTCACTCAACTTTCAAGTGAATTTGGTAAAGAGTCTATGTTGTCCTTGCAGCGCTTTTTCCGCTCCCGTCGTGCTCCTGTTATATCTACAGGCTCTATAAAGCTTGATGTTGCCCTTGGTATTGGTGGGTTACCAAAGGTAATCTTTTGCTTAAAAGCTTGTGGGTGCACTGAATCAAGTCATAAGAGTCCTTTATCTTCTGGGCTTCAGATTGCAACCAGAGATTAAAGCTATAAAACTCCCATCCCTCTATCTAGTTGACTAATAGGCTTACACCATCAAAATACTCAAAAAAACTTTTTTCTAAATTAACATATTTGTTAAACTTTAGCTCATGTTCAAACTGAAATTGGCTGTAAACGTTTTATACTATGATTAAGATTACAGTATTACAGCTGAGACACCAAGCTATAGGCTCAATTGCAAAATCTTGGTGCTAACTTGGTAATTCTAGCTTTTATCTAAAATTTTATCTCACTTGACAAACAAGCCAGATCTCCTATACTGGTATATACCATATATGGTTGTTGATGCATATTTTCAAAGATATTATAATCTGTTTTCTTGGAACTATGTGATATTTTTTGTGGAAACTATATACAAAGTCGTTGCAATTTTAATGAGAAATCCACTGTGGTCTCAGGGAAGAATGGTTGAAATTTATGGTCAAGAAGCTTCCGGCAAGACAACGCTTGCACTTCATGTTATCAAGGAAGCCCAAAAACTTGGAGGTTTGTGCTGATATATTTGTCTAGTATTAAAGTAAATACGCAAACAAGCCAACATATCCTTAATTAGCAAGTTATGAGGAAGAGTCTTTTATCTTATTATTGTGAAATTGAATTAGGAACCTTGAATTACAAAAGGTATCCTGTTATGGAAAAGCAATTCCTAAGGAAAAAATAACAATGCTACACACTTGTATGCTAGATTTCATTTATTTTTTAATTTTTACTTTACTTGACAGCTTCTTTTATAAACAGGCCAGCCTAGGCTGAGTTATTTAACTTTTTTTCTTCACCTGGGTTGTTAAGATGTTATCTTTCCTTACTGGATTGTCTTTTGGGCAGGATATTGCGCTTATCTTGATGTTGAGAATGCAATGGACATTTCGCTAACAGAATCAATGGGCATAAATACAGAAAAACTTCTTGTAGCACCTCCTGATTCTGCTGAAAATTTGTTGAGCGTAATTGACACACTAACTAGAAGTGGTTCTGTGGATGTAATTGTGGTTGACAGTGTATGTAATTTTCCTTCTCCATCCATAGTTTCCAGAATACATTTTATTTATGCTTGCCATTACCCATTATGATGTGATTTGTTTTAAAAGTTTTTTTTTAACATTCCCTAATGCCATTACAAGTTGTTCTAGTACTTGATACCGTACTTTAATTTGTTAAGGTGTGGAGATTGTGTCTTAATTGCATGTAATTATTCTCCAACATTCTATATGTGTGACCTAGAGTTCCCAAGCCAAAGAGATTGATGCCCTAAGTGATTTCAGAATTTCATCATGCATGGTTTCTTTACAAGTCCTTTTCTTTTTCAAACATATGTGAAGGAAAAAGCTTGTCCATATTACAGATTTATCAAGTTCACTTTGTGAGAGAGAAAGTTGTTTGATTGCCTTTTTTTTGTTGTCTTTTTTTGCTTTCTAAATGGTGCAAACATGCCTTTGACAATGTCACATATCATAATTTCGATAGAATTTGTCTCTAGTGAGTCCTTGACTCAGATAGATGTACTGCATTTCATGATTTCAAATTGACATCCTATGGTTAGTACTGTATAGCCTTCAATTTCATATCAATGTGCCTTTCTTTGGTTGGAATTCAATACTGGAAACAGTAACTTACTATCTGTTAAACGATGCTCTCTTGAATGAAATTATGAATGAACACTTCTTCACTTATTTATAAATGATGCTTAAATGAATGGAAGGATTGAGCACTGCTCTTACTTGGTGATATGTTCCAGTTGCCCATTGATGTTGATAAAGTCGAGAGTGCTTTATGGTCCAACTCCTCAGTTTAGTGCATCTGATTTTTGATTATTGTACATTTAATTTGCTTTTTTCCATGGTCTTCTGTTTCTCGTTTAGTTGCATTATAGCAGGTATCCCATGTGATCATATAATCTAGAAAATGCGTAAATCAAAATTTGTTTCCGCATGTTCAATTTCTACCATCAGTTTTGAAAATAAATACTGTTTTATGATGGAATTTTATGAAGATTTCTTTTATTTTGCATGGAAAATAAAAGCAATTTTAAGAATGGACACGCCATAGTTTGAAAAGTGTATTTTGTTGCAAAGAAGTTAAATTTCTAAATGAAAAGAATGGCAAATAGCCATGGACAATAGGTTAAAACTAGGAACATTTTGAAACTTTTGGTACTATATTCCAATACAAGGGTTTAGAGAAAACTTGGAGTAAGAAGTTTGTGAATACAATTTATAAGATATGCCTTAATATGATTAGTTTGAGCCAGTACTTATGATGCTTCTAGTTTTTAGCTTGTGAATACAATTTATAAGATATGCCTTATTATGATTAGTTTGAGCTAGTACTTATGACGCTTCTAGTTGTTAGCTAATAATGCATTTAAGGAGCCAAGTAACTTGTGTGGGATTACAAAGGGTGTTTAGGAAGTTTAGTCTAATAATTTCTTAGGCAATTCAGAATAAATGGACCAAGAAGATGGTATTTGCAGGTTCTACTAAAAGGTTATGGAAAAAGGAAATACATTCTTGCATTGTGATCTGCCTAAACAATTAGCAGATCTTTGTATGTGCTGTAGACTTAACGAGATTTATTTGTATATACATCCAAACAAATGGAGTTAAATCACTTGATACCAACTACTAATGCTACTAGCTTAAGTCTTGTTGTTTGCTTAAGCAATTACCAAATTTCTTGTTAGCACTTAGCAACTTGACCTTTAAACAATATCCAAACCATAATTTATAAAAGGAGTAGATGCTCTCTCTTCTCTCTTCTTTTCATTTTCTCTTTAGTTTAACTTTTCTATTTTTGGCTGACTTCTTTTGAAATCCTACTTTCTCGCCCCTTCTTTGCCATTTATTTCCCTTTTTTAGTACATCTGTGGTTGCTTTTCTGGAAAGTAAAATCAAGAAGAATGTGGAAACTTCTTTCACTAATACTTTTTTAACTAGTCACATATTTATAATCCTAATCATGTCTATGATGGTGGACTTTTTCTACTATGGGATGCAAAGATGGTCATCATCAACATGTTCTTCTCTTCATACTAGTTCTTGCACTTGTAGGTTATTGATATGTTGAAATCACAATAAATCAGGGAGGATTTCAGTCTCCTTGACTTGCTCCTAATTAGGACGCAAATTTGTCTCCCTACCTTACATGGTATTTATTCCTACTTTTGATCATGATTGTACACTATATATGGATGTAACTATTGTATAGAAAAGATACTAAACAAACAACAAAGAAAGAAGAAAGTTACTGTGGATGTAGGTCTCATTGACCGAACCACGTAAATCATCGGTGTTTATTTTTTGTTTTCCTTCTAAACCACATGGTATTAGGGACAGGTTTGATCATCGTCTTCAATGGTTGACGCTACCAGTGATAGCTTTGTTCCCTTCGAAGCTCTCGACAGCAAGAGGGAGGTGTCTTCTACTGGAAGTCCAGCAATTCTGGAATCCTCATCCTTCAACCTCTCGATTGAAAAATTGAATGGAAAAAATTACACAAAGTTGGCTCAATCTATACGGCTGGTGATTGATGGAAAGGGAAAATTAGGTTACATTATTGGAGAAATGAGGAAACTTGCTACCACAGACATGACGGCGTTGCAGCGATGGTGGTCTTAAAATTTGTTACTCGCCGCATGGTTGGTGAATGCGATGCAACTTGAGAACTCTAAAAGATGGGTGACCTAAATGACGATGATGAAGCCAAATTTTATCTTGGTTTGACATGACAGATTTGGAAAACAAGGATGTAGATAAGGGTTTTACAATTTCTGATATACTGTGTTGTTTTTCCAAGAAATAGACCGTCCCTCTAACTAGCACATCCAATCATCTTCTTTGTGCCTAGCTCCTGAAAGACACAATGTGAAGGAAAAAAGGTTATACTGCAATTTGAATATGTGGTTAATTTTTGAATGGAGATAAGGCTTGCAAATAGTTTTGGAACATGGAGAACATTTTGTAGTGTAAGGTCCTTGTTTATGTATATATCCCCTTGGCTAGCTACAGTGGTGATGGATCCATCAGCTATTATGATCTTTTTATAGCTAGAGCTGGGGTTATAAGAGACAAAATGTTTGGAGGAACAAGTCATATGGTCAGTTGCTCTGGAATAAATCACCCATATGGGAGGAAAATTTCTTTATGAGACATTAGTATTAGAGGAAGAAGAAATACCTAAAAACGCCAATGAACAAGTACCTGTTGAGGTTGGCTTCTCAAAGGACTCGACAAAGGCTTTTATTTTCTCAATTTCTTTGGTGTTAAACTCAAGGACAGATTTTTTGGAATTTTCTTCATTGGTTGACAAAGTGCTCACCATATGTGACTGACTTCGGTCTTTCCCACTTCGATTGGGCTTGCCATGAAGTTTCCAGCATTTCTCCCTGGTGTGCCGATGCTTCTTGCAGTATGTGCAGAATAGGGATTCTTGGTTAAATGGTTTGGATGAGTCCTCTCTAGTAACTAGTGTAGGATTGTTTGCCTCTTTCAATTCTGTGGCCTTGGTAATGAGTGCAGAACCATCTCCTCCTTGAGATTCAAGCATAACATTTCGACGTCCCTCTTCTACGCGTATAATAGAGATTGTCTCATTTAGAGACAATAGGTTTGGTTTTCCTAAAATCTGCACCCTTACAGCATCAAATTCCATTTTTGATCCTACCAAAAAATCATAAATATGATTCTTTTTCACAAAACGCTTCAGAATTGTTGCATCTTCACTACAACAGATTTGGATGCATTGATAATGATCCATTTCTTGCCACAAGTTTTGTAAGAGACTCGAATATTTAGTAACAGTTTGAGTCTCCTGTTTAGTTGTTGAAACTTTTGTCTTAATCTCATAGATCTGTGCAGTATCATTAACCTTGGAGTATGTTTGCCTAATAGCTTCCCAAATCTCCTTGGCAGTTCTGAGGAACATACCTGTGTCACTAATCTCTAGAAGCATTGAGTTCCATAACCAGGACATTACCATGGAGTCTTGTTTATCCCATGCTGCAAATTTGAGATCGTCTTGTGAAGGACCTATTCCCATTAAATGGCTCAATTTCCCTCTTTCCTTTAGGAATGTGTGGACCAATTGTGACCACTTCAAATAATTCTTCCCATTTAATCGGTATGCAGTTTGAATTTTTTCAAATCTCCGGTTATAGCAGCATTAGTATTCTCGAATGCAGGGCTGGTGATTTTGGCATAACATCTGGGTGATTCCAACTTGATTGATTAAGACTAAGGATAATAATAGGAAAAGGAATAGGGAAATATGAGAGAGAAGGCTAGGACGATGAGAGGAACAGTGGAGATGGATCTCAGTTGATATGACCATAAAAAAATTAGAGTTTTAGTAGGAAAGAGCCAACAGCTCTGATACCACGTCGAATATTAGCAGAGAATAATAAATTTCTTTTTTCTCATCTAACTTAGGTTACAGCCATAGTTTATATATATAATTGTCTAACCTAAATATAGTAACAAACTCCCTAAAGTAAAGGGAAATCTGTATTTTATTCTAATCCCCAGAAATCAGGGATTTATATGATCTCTGTAACTGTACAATCTTTCCAAATAATACTACATAATTTGACAACAAACTCCTAATAGTTTGATATCTTATTCAAATAACTTATCTACTTCTTCCTTTCCCCCATGTTTGAATATGGGATAATGTTGAAGTATAGCGGAAACCGGTTCCCAATAAGCATTAGCAGGCGAGAGACCTTCCTAATGAATGAGAACTTGTGGAATTCCAGAGAAGGTGCATGATTCCAAGACTGCTTTAGGAGTGGGCTGAACAACACCTTTGTAAATAGCTGGAAGTTGAGGTACAGTGGTAGGTGATTCGTAGAATTTCTTCAGACAGGAAATATGGAATACAGGATGAATTTTGGCTTTAGGTGGAAGGGTGTGGCAGTATGCAACCGTCCCAACTTTTTCAGCAATAAAGAAGGGCTCGTAAAAGTGAGGAGATAATTTTCTGTTGCTTTTGGAAGTTAAAGAAAACTGTCGATAAGGTTGAAGCTTAAGTAGGACCCTGTCACCAACTTCAAAATGAATGTCACGATAGTAGAAATCATAGGTAGTTTTCATGGTAATTTGAGCTTGTAAAAGGCATTCCCGCAAGTCAGGCGGAAACTGATGATGAGTTTGCAACTCAATATCTGCTGCTGCAACCTTCGTAAGACCAAAACAGTATGATAGAAGGCGAGGTGGAGGTTTGCCATACGCAACTTTGAAGGAGTTGCTTTCAGAGAAGAGTGGAAGCTAGTCTTATAGCAATAGTCAACCCATATTACACGATCAGTCCAGTGACGTGGGTGGTCACTGGTAAAACATAGAAGATGCATCTCCAACACTATTAACTGCCTTAATTTGCCTATCAATCTGGGGATGATAAGTAGAGCTGAAAGAGAGTTTACAGCTACTCGACCGAAACAATTCAGACCAAAAGGAGCTAGTGAAAGTGGCGTTCCTGTCATTTGAGAAACGATCAACTACTACGAGCAGCACTGTTTTGCTATTGGAGGGGGGAAGGCCTTCAATGAAGTCCATTGAAATATTTGACCAAATTTGATTGGGAATTGGAAGAGGCTATAAAAGACCGATTGGCTGCAATTTTTCAGATTTATTTTTTTGACGATTTTGCAAATTTTTACCACCTCTCAGACCAATTTCTTCATACCCGACCATTAAAAATCTGCAGAAATTCTATGAAGCGTCTTTTGATAGCCCTCATGACACTGACCATGAATAGCAAACATAATAGCCTGTGGAAGTGAAGAAGATAATGAAATATACACCTTATTTTTGAAAAATATAAGACCATCCTTATAGGACCATTGGTCACCCGCAGTTCCTGCAGTAATTTTCTCAATGAATTTCTGTAATTCAGGATTGTTGGAAATTTCTGCTTGCACATCATAAAAGAAAACCAGTTGTGGCACGAAAATTGCAGCAAAAACACCCACATCTTCTTGCTAGTATGAGATACATCGACCACCACTTTTTCACGGCCTGCTCAATATTCCACCTGAAAATCAAGTCCCATGAGTTTGCTAACCCAATGTCATTGAGGAGATGTGATGATTTTCTGCTCTAGTAGAAACTTAAGTCTATAATGATTAGTCCAAATCAAGAAACACTGACCCCATAAATATGACCTCCAGTGGCAAATGGCTCTAGCTAACCCAATCAGTTCCTTTTCATAAGCTGGTAAGTGATGCTGTTGTTGGGCCAAAATGCAGCTAAAGAAAGCAATTGGGTGACCTTGTTCTAGAACAACCCCCTATACTTGCATTAGAGGCCTCACATTCAACAATAAACAACTTGGAAAAATTCGGAAGAGCTAAAACTGGTGTTGTGGTCATGGACAACTTTACGGCCTCAAAAGCTGAACTGGATTCTGATGTCCAGTAAAAGGAGTTTTTCCCCAACATGGAAGTGAGAGGAGCAGCTGTAGCTCCATAATATTGCACAAATTTTCTGTAATAACCTATGAGACCGAAAAATCCACGAATCACCCCGTACAGTACTAGGTTGGGGCCATTGAATCATAGCTGCAGTCTTTTGAGTGTCAGCTTCTACTCCTTTGGAAGAAATCAGATGGCCCAAGTAAGAGATTTGGGACTGCCCAAATAAACATTTGGAGTGTTTGAGGTGCAAAGAATGTTGTTCGAGTAAGGAAAAACAATTTGAAGATGGTGCATGTGCTCTGCCCATGTCCTGCCATAAATTAAGGGGCTGTTTGGTTTCGTTTTTTTTTTAGTTTTTGGTTTTTGTTTTCAAAATAAAAGAAACAGTCCATTAAAACTTGTTTGGTCGAGGAAATTGCCATTTTTCGTTTTCAAAAACAAGAAAACCGCAACCACTTTGTGAAAACCAAAAAATAACATTTTCGTATGTTTTTAAAACAAGTTTTAAAATAACATTTTTAAAACAGGTTTTCACGCTTGCGTCTTCAGCCTCTTCCAATGTTAAAAGGTCTTGCATATAGAAATTAACGAAATTGCATCTTCTGCTATCATTTGCAGCTCATCACATCACGCAAAAGAGTCTTATAAGTTTATCTCTCTGTGATGAGGCATAGAACAAGCCTTTTTTTTTTCCTTTTCCTTCTTCTCTATTTTCTCCAATGAAGCAGAGTCACCAAAAAACCACGGTCACTAACGCCCTCCACCTACTCTCTTTTAGATGACTTCCTCCTGCGTTATTCTCTTCGTCACCTATTCATTGATCACATTCTTCTCTTTCTTTCAACTTACCAATGGCTTGGGCTCAGGCTCCACAATCGCCGTCGTCTCCGGCTCTACAACTATTTGCGGCGTCGTTGCAGCGGAGTCCACCCACGGTGTCGTCTGCTATCGAGGTGGCCAGGTCATCGCCATCCAACCCAACGTATCTTTCTCCTCAATCTCTAGCAGAGAAAGCTTCTTCTATGGCGTTCTTGACGGCAATTACGCTTTCTTATGCTGGGACGTCGTTAACTCCGCCGATTTTGACCCACGAAGGGTCTATAATAACTGCACTGTCTTGGTACAAGACATCGCTGTAGGTGATAATCAAATTTGCGCCACCGTGAATAGTATAGGTAACGTTACAGGGACTGTTACGTGCTGGAGAGAAAATGAACTCCAACGGCCGGCTTTTAGCGATCGGTTTGAATCCGTCTCATGCGGGTTCGGCTTCTGTTGTGGGGCTTTGATGTATAGTAGAAGAATTCGGTGTTGGGGTCGCAATTCAGTTGATGTATATGTCTGGATTTCTTTCACCGTACCGAGTTGAAAGATATCATTTGCGAAATTATAGAGGCAGAGAAAGACCTTAAGGTCTGTCGGGGTTATTTAACTACAGGCATTCGTCATTCAGAAATGTTATTGAAAGATGTTTTGGTGTTCTAAAAGCAAAATTCCCTATGCTTAAAAACATGCCGAGTTATGATATGAAGAAACAAAAATACATCGTTATTGCTTATTTTGTTATACACAACTATATTAGAATTTATGGACAAAGTGATGAATTATTTGACAGTTGTGCTGAAAATGAAGAACAAATCAGGGAAAGTGCAAATGAATATGTAAGTTCTCAAATAGAGTATAATATTACTCCAGCACAACTTCGAGGTATGTCTTGGAAGTGAGATGAAATTACTAGGCAAATGTAGAGTGATTATATTATTTCTAATTGATTTATGTTTCTTTTTGTAAATGATAGTACTATTATCTTATTTTCAAGAATTATAGTATGATGGACATATTTTATTGATTAGAATGACTTAATATAATTTCTAATTTATGTAATTTTATTATAAAGAAGTAATGTGTAAGTTTTTAATAATATTTGATTTGCATATATTCTAATTTTAGCTACAGTGATAATTAATTAATTTAAAAATATATTGTATTATATTATAATTATTACACATGAGAGTATAATTACAAAAAAATAGAAACAAGATGATAAAACCAAACATGTTTTTGTTTTTAGTTTTTTTTTTACAAATCTCAACCAAACAATTTTTTGTTTTTCAGTTTTTGTATTACAAATCTCAACCAAACAGGTTTTTGTTTTTTTAAGGAAAAAAATAAAAATCAAAAATAGGAAAGAGAAACTAAAAACAACAACACAAAAACAAAAGTGGAACCAAACGGCCCCTAAGATGTCATAAAAAAAACCAAGATAAAATTTCGCAAATATTGTTTGAAAATGTCATTCACGAGAGCTTTAAAAGTTGATGGTGCATTCGGAAGGCGGAAGGGCATGACCAAAAATTCGAAGTGGCCTCGATGAGTGCGGAAGGCAGTTTTCTCCACATTGGTGTCTTTCCTTCGAATTTGATAATACCCCGAACGTAGGTCCAACTTGGAAAAGAAACAAGCACTATTTAATTCTTCCAATAATTCATCAATTACAAGGAATTGGAAATTTATCCTTCACTATTTGGGAGTTCCACACACGATAGTCTACACATAATCTCCAGGAATTATCTGCCTTTTTAACCAAGAGAACTGGCATAGAAAAGGGGGATCGATTGGGCTATATAATTCCCTGCTTAAGCATCTCATTGCATTGACGCTCCATCTTGTCTTTCTAGCCATGGGGGTAGCGATATGGACGGATGGCAATAGGACCCACTCCTGGTGTTAGGGATATGTGGTGATCACAGTTTTGGGATGGGGGCAATCCTTGCGGAGTGTTGAATAGAACTTGAAATTCATTAAAGATGCTCTGAAGTTCTAGTTCCTTATTTGCAGCAGCTAGAGATGAAATTAATGAAGAGTTAGTATGTTGAGGAGCGATCTTGATCCCATTTTATTCCATTTCCTAGTTCTGCCACTGGAAACGCATCTTCATATCAAAAAAATCCCAGAGAATAGGACCAAGTGTCTGAAGCCAGTTAACTCCCAGCATTGCACTATATCCATAAAGAGGTAGCAAATATAAATTTAAATGGAAAATTTGTGTTCCTAACCGAATTGGAAGCAATTTGCATATTTTAGGACTGCTCACTTTCTCTCCATTTTTGACCGATTGAGCCTTTTTACAAAGGATTTTCGTTGATTTATACCAATAGAGTCCTTCTGAGAACCACTTACCTCTGATCGTTGTTGGGTTCCCCTTCGTTCATAAAGTCGGGCCAAGCTCAGAGCACTAGTCAAATCTTGTGGGTTTTGTAGTTCTACTTACTACTGCTATTGCTTCCTTTAGGCCGCTAATGAAGATTTTCACCTCTTGTTCTTGGGATATGGTACTGGCCTTGGTTGCCAATCGTTCGAAACGCCTGTGGTACTCCTCGATAGTCCCCGTTTGTCTGAGTTTGGACAGTTCCCCAAGCTTGTTACTGCAGATTGGAGGTCCAAAACGCAGCTTGCAGTTGATTTTGAATTCATCCCAAGTCAATTGTGATCAGTCCTGCTCTAATTTAATGAACCACAGTTGAGCATCTCCTTCTAAATGAAAGGATGCTAGTCCAACCTTGTCTTCTGCTGTAGTACGCTGATGGTGGAAGAAATGCTCGTGAAACAAAGTTGCCCCCTTCATGGTTTCCTGCTCCAGTCCTTTGTTCTTGTCATCCTCGATTACTGGACCCCTCTCTATGGCTGACAGTTAATTCTCGAGATAGTCTTTCTGACTAGGCTGCAACATCCTTTTGTCTAGCTTTATTGAGTGTCTTTTCTTTTACTTTCTCTGCCCTATCTTTGGCTCGATCCTCCTAGTACATAGCCATAAAGGCTTCAAATTGCTGCTGGAAATTGCATCCGTCTCCCATCACCAGTGGCTCTGATACCAAATTGTCACATGCCCTAGATCATCTTCTGGTTATGTGACCTTGTAGTTGAATATCATATAGGTTATGTTTGAGAGACTTCCTCCCTTTGTGACCTATCTTGAATGAGGGAATAAGAGCTTGTTAAGAGAGAACTCTTTGATCTTTGGAACTAACAATAGAGTCAACAAAAATTTTGCTTGTTTATTCATGCTCTAAAGAGCTGTATTTAAACTAGCTTACAGCCCTTAACAATCCCTACTTTTTAGCAATAAAAATCTCAACTGAAAGATAAAACAACTTATCAGAATAAAACAAATTCCTAATATTCTGATATCTTATTCAAATAACTTATCTACTTCTTCCTTTGTCCACGTTTGAATTTGCCATGATGGTAAACTTGGTTAGCGGAATCCTATTGCTCTTGACCCACAACAAACTGATACTACTCAAGCCTTGAGATTTTGTACCCTTGGAATCTTCATCATCAAAATAGTAGAGAACATTTATCGTCTTAGCACTTCTAATATTCTCCCCAAACTTTGGTCCTGAAACACACAATGAGAGTCAAAGAACGTAACCCGACAGTTAGAATCTTTAGACAATTTATGAACAGATAGGAGATTACAAGAAAATTTAGGTACATGGAGAATATATTTAAGGGATAAGGTACTAGATAAGGTTACCAAACCTTTACTGGCAGTAGGAGAATATGACCTATCTGTTACATGGACTTTTTCATATTTGGAGCAAGGGTTATAAGTATGAAACAAAATTGAAAAACTTGTCATATGATTAGAGGCTCCTGAATCAATGATCCAAGGAGCAGAAAAAGAACAACATACTAGGGCATTAGGATTACTATTTGAATGTGCCAAAGAAGCATTAGGTGCACTCAACAATCTAGAATTAGATTTTAGGGTAGTCTCGGCTTCATGAGCACAGGCTGGCCGACCCCTGCTCTCATTTTTCCCTTTCCAATTCTCTAGTTTTTCATTCAACTTCCAGCAGGTTTCACGTGTGTGCTTTGGCTTATTTCAATTGTCACACCATACGTGCGGTTTTTGCTCCAATTTTCTCTGGACCATTCAGCTAGCACAAGCCTCTGCAGCAAGGGTAGAATTTTCCATTGTTCTTTTAGGCACGTTTTTTCTTCCCTAACATAACAAGCCTGTAGCTTTCTTCCGTCCAAACTTCAAAGTACACTTCTCCAATGGAGGGAAGGGGTTGTCTGCCAAAATTCTACCTCAAACTTCATCAAACTCAACATTTAGTCCAGTAAGAAATTTAAATATACGACTATCCTCCACCATTTTCTTATAGTGGTGGTAATCTTCTGATGAATTCCACTTATAATCATCGCTGAATAAGTCTAAATTCTTCCATAAACGTTTCAAAATATTAAAGTATTTGGTAACACTTTCTACACCTTGATAGATTTTTCCAAGTTTTAGTGTCAACTGAAACACTTGAGACTTATTGCCAAGTTTGAATACATGAGATTGATGTTGTCCCACAACTCCTTGGCAGTGTGGTAACACATATAATTGAAGCTGATTTCCTGTTCCATAAAACGTACCAACCAAGTCAACACCATGGAATTTTCAGTGTCCCAAGTGGAGTAACCTAGATCCTCAGGGGTAGGTTCCTTCTTTTCTCCTATCAAGTAGCCATTTTTTCCTCTCCCTCGAATATATATTCGTACTAATTGAGAGCAGCGCAGAAAATTCTCTTCACTCGACCATATAGTTGTAATTTGGACTGAAGGAGAATTTGAAATAGGTAGATGTAAGTTATTGTTTGTTGGGGCTGTGAATTTCATAAGAGCTTGGTTGATTGGTAGGTATGGTGGTGGATTCTAATACATAATCAGACATAATTATGGACAATTAGGGTTGACAAACGACTACGGTTTTAATTTCTAGTGGGCATAGGAGACAGCTAGGGTTTAATTTCTGCCTAGAGCTCTAATACCATGTAGGAAAAAGTGTGACTGTCGTGTATTTTAACTTTGTTTAGGTTACATAGAAATAGGAGTACAATAGTATCTATATTAGGAAAGAATCATATCCAAATAAAATCCTAATTATCCCCTAATTTATTGACTTTGACTAAATCTCCCCTAATTTCTCTGCCAAACTGTTAGGAATAGATTTCCTCCTAATTAGCAACCCTTTGATTCTACTGTCGTTGATTTCTCCTTCTCAACAAACATCCTCATTGCTTAAGAATTACTGAGGGATTGCCACAAAAACACTAGGCATCTAAGATACATGATGGAGATAGACCTCAAGAAGGCCTTTGCTTCTGTCAATTGGAGCTTTATTTTACACACTCTAGGTGCTCAAGATTTTTCGGCCAATATATTAGTTGCATTGAGAGGGCATATGATGCAGGAGCAGTTAGTTTAGTTTTCCTAGTTAATATTGGATTTCTTACTATTTAGTATTTCTTAAGTTATTTGGATTCCTAGTTATCATAGGATTAGCATATTACTTTTTAATTAGTATTTCCTTTTCCTATTAGGAGTTGGATTAGGTCCTATACTAGTATAAATAGGCTGCCTATGCTTGATTTTCGGGATGTCTTTTATCAATCAATAAATCTTATGCTTTTAGAGGTTTTACTACAAACCCTAAGCTCTATTTTCAAGTTCCAGCTACAATCTGCATCAATTAGAGCCTATTCTATTATACTTATCTTTGTTTTTCCTTCCCACACTACGTCAAATTGGTATCAGAGAAAGTTAGATCCTTAGATTTTGATTACTTAGTTATGGTTGGACGCGGTAGAACACGTGGACGTGGAGATCAAGATAACTAAGGCGAGATGGCTGAGTTGAGACGTATGATTGCAGACTTGTCGCAAGCTGTGCAAGATTTGCAGCAATGATGGGAACCAGTGGCAGCCCGAATGGAGATTCCGGAAGGCGACCACGTCCCCTCGGATGTATCGAAAGGTAGTCTTGAGGCTGAAACTGAAGATTCAGTGGATGACAACCCCTTTCATGTAGCTGGACCCGCAAACAATGCGGTAAGAGGTGGATTGGAAGAGAGGTTAGTCCATGCCCTTGAATTGAATGCTGGTGGAATTAGAATTGAAGTTGCTAATTTTTATGGAAAGATGCATGCGGAGGACTATTTGGATTGGGAGGCGAGTTGAGGGACTTATTTTGAATGGAAACCTATGGCTGAAGCTAGAAAAGTGTTGTTTGTGAAGCTTAAATTGAAGAGCACTGCACTTCAATGGTGGAAGCGAGTTGAGGAGCAGCGTGCACGACAAGGCAAGCCTAAAATTAGCACTTGGGAACACATGAAAGCGAAGTTGCGCAAGCAATTTTTACCAGCTGATTACTTAATGGAATTGTATGAAAAGTTCCATTCGTTGAGACAAAGGAGCTCAAGTGTGGAGGAATACACAGCTGAGTTTAACAATCTCTCAATTCGAGTGGGGTTGAATGAAACTAACGAACAATTGACCTCTCAATATCTAGCAGGTTTTAATCAATCAATTAGGGATGAAATGGGAGTAGTTCGATTATTTAACCTTGAGGAAGCAAGGCAACAAGCTTTGATGGCAGAAAAACGAATGTGGAGGTATGGTTCTAGAAGGCCTTTGTTTGGAAACACTGATGGAGCTGTTCAGAGGAGTGATGGAGCTATTCGCAATTAAAAAATAGGTCAATCAGCCCCCAGAAATAGTCGCGAGACTGCCAACATGAACCGAGCTAATGGAAGAGGAAATATTGGCAACATTGAAAAAGGGAAGGCTTTGGTGAAGTTTGGAGTAGCAAACACCTCTAATCCTAATAATTCTAAAGCTGGCAGTAGCTAACAGATTCGGTGTTTTACTTGTGGAAAAAAGGGTTATGCTTCTTATGTTTGTTCGGAGCGAAGGGTGAACCTCGCTGAATTAGAAGAAGAATAGGAGGACGTATCAGACCTTGTGTATGATGATGGCGTGGAAGAAAGTGAGGATATAGAAGTGTATCCAGTTCAAGGAGAATCTTTAGTGGTTCGACAAGTAATGACAACCACTAACAAGTGCGAAAGGGAAGACTGGAGACGTCGTAGCATATTTCGAACCCGTGTTAATTATGGAGGTAAGGTGTACAATCTAGTTATTGATGGAGGTAGTGTGGAGAATGTTATTTCAAAAGATGCAGTAGAAAAGCTTAAACTTACCACTGAAAGGCATCCTCATCCTTACAAGATTGGTTGGCTTGAGAAAGGTCATGAGATTCCAATCACTTCTCGATGCTTAGTCCAATTTACTATGGGTTCAAATCTAGATGATGAAGCTTTGTGTGATGTTGTGCCTATGGATGTTGGCCATATTCTTGTGGGCAGACCTTGGTTATATGACCATGACATGGAACACCTCACTAAACCAAACATTTACACTTTTCGTAAAGGCAACAAGACTTACACCTTGCACCCTTTAAAGGAAGATGCCAAAGAGACTTCTAAATCTTCAAAAGGTGGCAAGATTAGTGGATATATAGCAGCTGAAAGGTTTGAATCAGAATGTGAAGAGTCAGAGGTGGTGTATGCTTTGGTTAGTAAGGCTGTGAAGGATGACAAAGCCGAAAATTTGATTCAACTACCTCCTGAAATCCAGAAATTGTTGAAGGAATTCAATGAGCTAGTCAGCAATGATTTGCCTCCAAGTTTACCACCTATAAGAAGCATTCAACATGCTATTGATTTGGTGCCTGGAGCACCTCTACCTAATCTGCCGACATATAGTATGCCACCTATGCAACATGCTGATATACAAAAACAGGTTGGTGAATTGATTAGTAAGGGACTGGTGCGAGAAAGCAAAAGACCTTGTGCTTGTCCAGCTAAGTAAAAGTCCTTGTGCTTGTCCAGCTCTACTTGCTCCAAAAAATGATGGTTCTTGGAGAATGTGTGTTGATAGTCTTGCTATCAACAAAATAACTATCAAGTACAGATTTCCTATTCCTCGTTTGGATGATATGCTTGATCAACTAGGTGGTTCTAAAGTGTTTTTAAAGATTGATTTGAAGAGTGGGTACCATCAAATCAGATTAAGGCGTGGAGATGAATGGAAGACGGCTTTTAAAACACCAGACGGACTTTTTGAGTGGTTGGTGATGCCGTTTGGTCTTTCTAATGCACCTAGTACGTTTGGACTCTTTTGTAGTTGTTTACTTCGATGACATTTTAATCTATAGTCGGATTCGGGATGTCTTTTATCAATCAATAAATCTTATGCTTTTAGAGGTTTTTCGACAAACCCTAAGCTCTATTTTCAAGTTCCAGCTACAATCTGCATCAATTATAGCCTATTCTATTCTACTTGTCTTTGTTTTTCCTTCCCACACTACGTCATATATTAAGATAAGTTGATATAGGATCCATCCCTGGGGTGACATTTGAACAAATGAAGTTACATATCAAGCTTGGAGTCCCACATTCTCTCCAGCAATCCTTGGACATTGAGAGAGTGAAATCTGTCTTTCCTTAGTAAGTATTAATATCAAATATATTTGGATTCTATCACTTACTGGACACCTTGCATATTGCATTCTTCAATCTTTGAGAGTGGTTCATTCCTTTTCTAGTTAATGCAGATATTTTTAGAAAATTATCAGATGGCTTTCCATCATTTTGGGTACAATTTAATCCATCATTTTTTTAGCTAGTTGTGGTGATCTGCTCCTGAACAATGTAATCACTTGGAACATTTTTTCAATCTTTAAAATTGTAAGTCCATGCTGTAGCATATAGTAGATTATCACAAAATGCAAGAAGCATGAAGATGTTATTTGTACTATTTTACCATTACAGAAGGTTACTTTGTTGTTTAAGGCGTGTTTTAATGTCTATTGCCTGGAATTGCAATGTTATGGTATGAATGAAAAATGGATGAGAAGATTTCTACAATACAGGTCAGTGTTGATCTAGATTACCATAGTTTCTTGTCTGTAAAAAACAGGCAAAAAAACACAGCTGCCTGCACTCAAGTGCATATACATTAAAAATTGTTGTTTTGGTCAACAATGTAATAGCAAAACAGCCTACACAGCATTGACAAACACCTTCTAACCTTGTTCTATTCGGTCTACTGCAGTGGCAAGATTCTGAATGTTGAAGTTGTTGATGGCGGATTGATATGCTCGAGTGGTGTACGTGTTGAAGAGATGGGGGATAAAAATGACGACTGTTACATAGTTAATGCTGCTGTATATGTTGGCTACTAGGTTTTGTTATCTATGTTCCTTAATATTCGGATGTCAGTTTCTGTTAATACCCATCATGGATTGATATGCTCGAGTGGTTTACATGTTGAAGAGATGGGAGATAAAAATGACGACTGTTACATGGTTAATGCTGCTGTGTATGTTGGCTACTAGGTTTTGTTATCTATGTTCCTTAATATTCGGATGTCAGTTTCTGTTAATACCCATCATGATGTAAATCTCCATTATTACCTATCATGATGCAAATTATGCAAATTATAATTTTTTCTTCATATACTTCCTGAACATTCATTATATTTAGTCTCAATTGCAGTGTAAAATAACATTGAAACAATTATACACTAAATAATATTAGTCAAAATCAACAATATTGGTAGAATTAGTAATATCATGGCTAATGCCTTCCCATTTATCTCATGTCAACATTGCATTTTTATGCAAGTCTTAAACGGAAAAAAAAAATGATAATGGGTTCCTTAGGATTTAGAAACTCATAATCATGTTAAACGTCATGGTAATCTAGATAATCTAGATAAGCATCCAAGACAATAAAATAAATAAAAGAAAAGAAAGAAAAACTAATCCGAGTTTTGATATGAAAAATTGGAATTTTTTTCAAGTTCTTCTTTATGTCTCCTTTTGATCTTCTTTGATGTAATAGTTGTTCCCTCTTTCTGGTATTTTCATGTTCTTATAGAGTGCTAGAGGGTTCTAGGGTTGTGTTTAGGATTTTCCTACTTTGTTTGATTATAAAAATATCTCTGAAACTTCAAAACTCGAAAAAGTTGCGCTTGGAAAAGCCTCTTAACATGATCGTGCCTCATGTTGTTAATTTCCTTCTATCACGATTATGCCTTGTGGCACGATCATGCCTTCTTTCCTTCCTACATCTAACATCTTTTTCATTTTTCAATTTCCAAATACTCATAACCACGTTAAAGACCTCTTGAAACATAAAATTAAAATTGAATTCTTACTTTAAACTACTCAATCAATTGAAATGCATACAAACACTAACAATAACACAATTCTAAGCCTATACGCATGATAATTATCTAAGAAAATACTTAAAAATACACTTAAGCACTTAAAAAATATATGATAATCTACACTTATAAATCTCGAGTTTTATTTCTTAATCGATAAATTTTGTTATCATTTTAACAATTTAATTTTATCAAATATTTGAAAAAAAATTACTAATTTTTTTCTCACAGATAAAGATTGACATTTTGTTAGCATAAATGCATTATCCTTTTATCGTTGTTTGGTTAGTGATCTGGTCACTATATCTTTTAACATGTTTATTCTTACTTTTTCTCTCTTTTTTGTTTTGTACTTCCAAAAGGTTCGTGTACTATTTAGTTTCTTTGTTTGTTATCTTTTGATATTGATAGGAAATGATTTTTTCAAAATGATTGTGGATTTGTGAGGTTTATCATTTATATGAATTTTCAAGATCAACTTACTATTTTGGGATTCTTTCATAAAATCAAGTTTGTACCAATTAATATTATTAGTATTATTGTTATACTTCTACAGTTGTGTTGTGTTGCTTATTACAAAGAGGACTCGACCTACTAAAATTTATGAAGTACAAATATTTCTAGCCTTTTCTTGTCAAATGTTAGGGAAAAAAGGAATAGACAGAATGGGTCCAATCTAAAGTTGTTGTAGTTTTATATTGTTATAAATAATACCAAATTTCTTTCTCTTTGTTTTTGAAAATTCAAGTTTGTTTAACAAACACATTAATTTTACACTAGCTCTGAATTTCATATCTACTTAAATTGGAAAAAAAGTTACTATTATCTTTGTGCAATGTAGTATAAATAAAAAACTATTATTATCTTTTATAGTTTCTTTCTATAAGATATCTTCCAACTTGAATTCTTGCTACTTAAATTCAAATTGAATTCAATCATGTTCTTTATGTTTATATATTGATATGTATGTTTATGTGTTAGTATATATATGTACACATGCTAGTCATCTAATATCATTAATTAGTAATTAGGACCAGAGCTATTCTAAATGATACTTAGTTTCTTAATTAGATTTCTATATAATTTTTTATAACATGTTAACTAGTGTTATGCTATAGCTAAAGAATAAAGTATGTTATTGTTTTAGATAGATGAACATAATCCCTTAGGTTATGTTTGATTGAGGGTTTATCAATGGAATAGAATAGAATGTAATATTATTCCATCATTTGGCAGGATGATTTATTGCAGCATCCTGTCCCCATACTAAGGGTTATAACCTCGATTTCAATATTGGGGAGAATGGCAATGAGAGAGTTAGAGGAAAATTTGCATTTCATGCTCAGCGGAATGTCAGCACACATGCATGTGAATTTGAGTCTTTGCACACATGAAAATAATTATACATGCACTCATTGACATTTCGGGTATAGTGAA
>JAOQMS010000006.1:18263166-18274640 GCA_027563885.1 Erythroxylum longipes | reverse complement strand
ATAGGGAGAAACATTATTCTCTTGTTCTTGTTACCTTTCGAACCTTCTTCACTTATCAATTGATTTTCCAATTGTGGTATGTTGATTGTTCTTTTCTAGGTTAATTTTGATTATCGGGATTGCTCGGAACAAGTTTCCAAGAGGTGCCATAGAGATTAGCTTTGCGTATCCCTTAGTTAGTTTTCGGTACTGTTCACGCACTGTTTCCGCACTGTTCGGTACTGTTCACGCACTGTGTTGGTACTATTCACGCACTGTTCATCGTTGTACTGTTCATCGGGTACTGTTCATCGCGACTGTTCATCGCGCCTTTTGTGAAGCGCATCACTAGTTTTGATGGCTTTTGAACTGTATAACAGAAATATTTCTCACCTTGGCCTTTAGCCCTATTACATCCTTGAAATTTCTTTTAATTCATGATTATGCATGTGAATCTTAAGTGGGGGAGAACTAAAATGATATGCAAAGTCGTGGAATGTCTTGATCAAATAATGTATTTTAGTATACCTGTAGATTGATCTTACTTTTAAATACAACTTGCCAAAGCCTACCCCTAGATTGCTTAGTTTTTTAAAGGAATGGTTGTTGATTGATCGCAAGTAAAAACATTGAATTTTTAATTTATTCCATAGTTTTGAAAGTTATTCCTCTTTTCTAATGACTAGCTATTTAGGAAATATAATTAAAGAGAAAGTGTTTAATTTTATTTTTACATGAGGCTGGTTAAAAGCTAAGTGTGGGGGAACTTGATAAGTGCTTGATTATTGATATATTTATTCCCTAATGCTTAGTAATTAATTTGATAATATAATTAAGATACTTATTTTGGTTTATATTTTGCTTAACATTCAAGTTGGAAGAACCATAATTAAAATGAGCTAAATCTACATCCTTAATGTCATGTTATTAATGTTAGATCTTATTTGGCTTTTGGAGAAAGTAAGAGATGAATTAGGCTGAAGGCAAGACAAAAAATAGAAAATTGGAGTTATTGTCGTGTATAGGAACGTATAACTCATTAGAAATGTGTATGAACTCGAAGATGTTGTTTCAAGCAATCCTGAGTCCTACACTCCCGTGTGAAGACTTACATGGTTGTGTATGTTGGCTATCTGTCTCTATCGGGCCATGTAACTCTGCGATGTTTGCTAAATTAATATACATGGTCACTTATATGCCCATGTAATTGACCATATATAACTACGCAACTGTAAATTTTCACTATAAAAGGGCATTTTATAGGCTAAAAATGGTATGAAGAGATTAGAGACTCAAAAAAGGCAGATTCCCTTCCTTTTAAGAGCTATGAGGAGCAAAACTTTATAATTATAGTTCAAAGGAGATATCATGCCGACAAACATGTTTAGACATTGATTAATCTAATAATGTTGGTCTTAAAAGGTAGAGTACCAAAAAGGATTTCAAAAGAAAGGCAGATAGAAAGAGTGAAAGGGAGTTTGTGGTAGGGAATATGATTAATATTAAACTACATCCTTATAAATAGCATAATATGAAGCAAGGGGGAATACAAAATCATATGCCTTTTTATAATAATCTATTAAGAATTTTTGACAAGATGGTGCATGTTGCCTATACAATGGAATTGTTTACTTGCTAAAGCTCATTTAGCATTTCATGTCTCACAACTTAATTGGCATGTCGAGGGCTCTTAACGGATTTCAATTAAAATTCTTTAAAAAGTGAGAGGATTTGAGAGTTTTGCTTTGGCCATCTTAGATGGGAGGTTAGTGAAGAGAAATAACAATGATGCTTAAATTTTAATTTAAGTGGTTAGGAGTGCAAAAGTAGCACCCTACTAGGAAGTAATTTTATTGGTTGAAATAGAAACATCCAGAACGTAAACTTGAGGACAAAGTTGCATAGTGAGGGAGCTATATTATGTGAAAACGAACAAAAAACTAACGGAATGAAACGAGAAGTTGGATAAAAGGATAAGCAATTGAGATACATTATCAATAAATCAGAGTGTTAATAATAATAATTGCATCTAGAAGTTAGTTAACTAAAGAGACACTTGTAATATTCCTATTGGTGATTCGATAAACTTATAATGGTTAGTAGTTAATCCATTCATTAAAAGTTATTGAACTACCGAGGAAAAGGAGTTAGTGATGGTTTCTCTAAATCTATAAATCTTCTATCTTCTGGATTTCTTGATTAATTGTTTATAAAAATCTATTGAACTATTTCAACACACTTAATTCTGTACAAAAGAAGAAAAGAGTACAAAATACTAAAATTCATCAAAGAAGGTTGAATATAATCCTATCCTGGTAGAAATTTGAGTTCTAGTTACAATAATTTGATGTGTTGGAGGACCAAAGTTACAAAAGAGACATTTTCGTTTTATAGTACGAAATGACATGGCAAACCACCAGAGTAGCGGGTGCGTGGTGTACGGGGGTTAGAAATCGTGCTAACCCCCAATTGTTTTTCTCTTCATTTGAGGACACCCACAAAGCAACTCGTCATCCTTAACTTTGCCTAAACATGGAGGAAAGCAAAACTCATGTGGCTGTTCTGGCTTTTCCATTTAGCAGTCATGCTGCCCCTCTCTTTGCTATCCTTCGCCGCCTTGCTGCCTTGTATCCGACCACCTACTTCTCCTTCTTCAGCACCTCAGAATCTAACAAATCCGTTCTCTCTGCTTACCAACATGACATTCTATTTAACAATATCAGAGTCTGTGATGTGTGGGACGGTGTTCCTCAGGGTTACGTGTTCCTGGGGAAGCCCCAAGAGGAAATTGAGCTGTTCATGAGTGCAGCTCCTAACAGCTTCAGGAATGGCATCGAGAGAGCGGTGGATGAGACTGGTGCCAACGTTACTTGTTTGATTACTGATGCGTTCTTTTGGTTTGCTGCGCAGCTGGCAGCGGACATGGAGGTACCTTGGTTGGCCTTCTGGACTGCAGGGCCTCACTCACTTTCTGCTCATCTCCACACGGATCTTATCAGGATTTCCACTGGAGTTGGAGGTATGTTCCATACGACAACTCTGTTCTCCTCGAAGATTTTCTTTTCGTGGCCATCTTTACAGTTTAACTTTTTATCGATACAATTGACTATTTTTCATAACGTAAACACAAAGAACGAATGACAGGGGTTGAAGATGGAGCTCTGGATGTAATTCCGGGCATGTCAAGAGTTCGAATTCGTGACCTGCCTGAAGGAGTAGTATTTGGAAACTTGGAGTCTCTCTTTTCCAACATGCTACACAAAATGGGACGTGTGCTACCACAAGCAACTGCAGTGTTCATAAACTCATTTGAAGAGCTGGAGCCAGTTTTAACAAATGATTTGAAGTCCAAATTAAAGACCTTCCTTAACATTGGACCCTTCAATTTGATCTCACCACCACGACCAGCCCCGGATACTTACGGATGCTTATCATGGCTAGACAAGCAAAAGGTTGGATCAGTTGTATATATTGGCTTTGGTTCAGTCACAGCACCGCCAGCAGAGGAGCTTAAAGCACTAGCAGAGGGCTTGGAGGCTAGTAATGTACCATTTATATGGTCACTTAAGGACAAGCCTAAGATAGACCTACCGAATGGGTTCCTGGAAAAAACTAAATATTCAGGAATGGTGGTCCCATGGGCTCCTCAAATGGAATTGTTAAGGCACAGTGGAATTGGGGTGTTTGTATCACATTGCGGCTGGAACTCATTGTTGGAAAGCATAGTAGGAGGTGTGCCAATGATTTATAGGCCTTTTTTCGGGGACCAGAGACTGAATGGAAGGATGGTGGAGGATGTTTTGGAAATCGGCATCCGTGTTGAAGGTGGAGTATTCACGAAAGACGGAGTCATGAAGATTTTAGATATGGTTTTATCACAAGAGAGAGGGAAGGTAATGAGGAAGAAAGTTAGGACAATTCAAGAACGGGCAAAAGATGCGGTTGGAATAAAAGGAAGCTCCACCATTTGTTTCAATGCATTGTTGGATTTGGTGTCCAGTCCATGAAACAATAACTATCCATTGCTAAGTTTGCTTCTTTTTTCTTTTTTAATGTATTATTCGGATGTTTGTAAGAAGAAAACAAGAAAAAATATTTAATTTTTGTTTCTGCGTTTTCGTTTTGGTTAAAGATTAAGGTTTCGTTTAGATTTGTTATGTGGTAGGAATAAGTACTTATCCATCGCAGTTTTTAAATGCAGTTACATTTTTAGATCTGCGGGTGAATAACAGAATGTTGGAGGAAAGTGCAATACTACCGCAGAAATCGATAAGTGGAAAGAGAGTTGTGGTAAGAAAGTGTTTCTGAAGTAGAAATTCTACTTTATACTAATAACCTTCAGATAATTATTATTTTTCATTATACTCTCAACTAATAAAAAACAAATCTAACGTATTGTCTTCTTTGCTTATAATTTGAATTTATATAACTAATAATATATTTTTATGAAATATTTAATTTACTAAATTTATTTAATTTATGTTTTTCTTATTTTAATTTAATATTTTATTATTTATAATTTTAAATTGATATGATTAATAATATAATTTTATGAAATATTTTATTTACTAAATTTATTTATTTATATTTTTCTTATTTTAATTTAATATTTTCTTATTTATAATTTTAAATTCATATGACTAATGATATATTTTTAATTATTTATACAACAATTAATAGTTTATTAAATAAATCGACTTTTTAGTCATTTTATCTCTTTTCAGCAATCGCAACCACAACTGCATTTGCCAAAAACATATTTTCACATTTTAGCAGTTACCAAAACAGCAATTCTAAACATATAAGTACTGATTCTCAATAAGTATTTATCATTTTAACATGTTGATTTTAGCAGGTTATTATGTCTCTACTCTCCTGAACCAAGCCTACGTAAAAAAGGTAGCGTTCAAAGAATGCAGACCAACAAGCTTCAAAAGAGCAAGGAGAAACTTCAAATCAATCCCTATTTTATGTACACAAGTAGGATTGATCATTAAGCTGACACGATGTACACAAGTAGGATTGATCATTAAGCTGACACGAGGCCAAGGTTAGAGTTCATGCGCCCACAATGATTGAACACGAAGGAAAGCTCGAGTAGGACTTGAAACTACTTTTAGTTCCATCACCTTCTTTTCATTGGGTTGGTTTAAACTAGTGATTCTGTGGGCTGAAAGTTTGACTTTTGGTGATGGGACAGAGATGAGGAGATGGAAGTGAAAGCATGGAATTTGTTGTTTGATTTTGTAGCGGTGATACCCTCACGCCGAACAGCATGATCTCTCCAACCATATCGTACCAACCATATCTTACTCCTACGGCCACACCGCAGAGTTTGTACTCTCTCTCTCTTTCCCCCCTCCCCCATTTGGGTTATTGTGCTCCAATATATCTGCTTGATTTACTTGAACTGATTCAATGTACTTAAAGATTGGTTATTGATTCATTTGTTCAACTACTTGTCTGTACTGTCAATGTGCTTTGATACTGTGATCTATTCGAGTTTCTCTAATGGAGTTGAGAAGGCCCCATTTGTCCAAAAATCTCATCCCTCGTTCGTCCAACCAGGTGCAAAACAAGCACCAGGGGTTCTCAGCATTGAGTGAAGGTAAGGGGTGGCAGTTTCCAGCCTCCCTTATAGTTTCTTGGGATATTTTCTTTTACGCGGATTGTATGTTTCTCAGTTGTGAGGTGTGCGTTTTCCTATGTTGCATGTGCTCTGTGTGAGATGTATTTTGGTGGCATAGTTTTAGCAGTTCTGAGTTTTGCAACTCCGACGTTTGTACGTTATTCCTTCTCCCTGAATATTTCCTTGACTGTAACATGCACATGGTCGGGTGTCTTTGGTTAACCGAATAATATAGGACGGTCCAGAAGGAGAGGAGAGGTATCTTTTTTCCTTGGTAGTGAATTTGTTGCTTCCGTCACAACATTGAGCCTCCTGACATTTTGGCTCCTGACAAGTCGGCCACTGCCACAAACAATCAATCTTTTCTTAAAGAGAACCGTTGGTACCCACACTTTTTAATGGTTATTAGTAAGTAACGTATTACAACTTAGTCATTAGCGTTATCGTTTTTATATCTTCTTACAGCCTTGGGCCAATAACTTTTTTTCATTACCAGACATTGCGCACCCTCCCAACTACAAGCCACCTCAAAATACTCTTCAAGTGGCTCCTTACTTTTCCCGTTAACAAGCACTGATTCTGTTTGTTTGTTTATTTTAATACCTATATTGGAACCAAGACCATTTTTATGCAGTTTTTGACAGCTTTCTTGATAGCTCTAGGGAGCTTTTTATAGGCAATTTTCAGTCTCACTATTTTTCCGTCGTGACTTAGTGATTTTTTTCCTTTTTTTTTGCATTTAGAAAATAGTTTATATAAGGATAGTCTATTTTACTCAGGTTTCTTTTTAGACCAATACCGTTTATGGTGCAGATTTGAGTGCTTTACATGCATTTTTCAGCCATGCTTTTTATTGTCTAACTGTTCGCCTTCATGCTAGTTTTGAGTTTGTTTTTCTTTATTTATCTACTCTTCTAGCTGTTTTTATTTTTAATTATTATTATTATTATTATTATTATTATTATTATTATTATTATTATTACTACTACTACTATCTATTTTATTCTTTATTATTATTATTATTATTGTTATTATTATTATTTTTTGGTAACATTAAAATTACCTTAGGCTTTCTATATCTCCATATCTATCCTTCTATATAGACATATTTATCTACCTGTATTTTTCTCCTACAGACGTATTAGGTTAGTAACTCCAAAAAGGTGTGAGGGCCACGTGCTAGGAGGTATGGATTCTCATTACACCGATGGGATCTGTACCAGTAGTTCGGTGCGTGCCACAAGCAAGCATAACAAAAGGGACGACATATTGAGAATAGGCTTTTGGAACACTGGGACCCTCACAGGAAAGTCTCTAGAATTAGTAGAGATTTTAGATAAGTACATGATACACATAGCCTGCATTCAGGAGACTAAGTGGGCGGGTGCTAAAGCTAAGGAGATAGGGAGGTTCAAATTATGGTACTCGGGAAATACACAGAAGCAGAATGAGGTAGGTATCCTAGTGGTCCAAGAGCTTCTAAATCAAGTGGCGGAGATCACAAGGGTAAATGATAGGATTATAGTGACAAAAATTGTTCTTAGCAAGGATGTTCTTCACGTAGTCTGTGCTTACGCTCCACAACTGGGGTTAGACGAACAACAAAAATGTGTATTTTGGGCAGCGCTGGATGAAGTGTTCCGACAAATTCCTGAATCTGAGCAAGTTATATTAGGAGGTGATTTTAATGGACATATAGGAGCTGCCTCAGATGGTTATACAGGAACTCATGGGGGTTTTGGATACGCCACTAGAAACGAAAGTGGAAATGTCTTACTGGACATGGCAGTGGCGTTTGAGCTGGTGATAGCCAATTCTTTTTTAAGAAAAACGAGGCACACTTGGTGACGTTTAAGAGTAGCACGACTAAGACACAGATTAATTATTTCCTTGTCAGGAAGAGAGTTAGAGCATGGTGCAAGGATTGCAAAGTGCTCCCTGCCGCCTACCTATCAACTCCGCATAAATTGTTGGTTTTAGATCTAGGGATTAAGGGATGGAGGACACATCGATTTACTAAGCGATGTCGTAAAATTAGATGGTGGAATCTAAAAGGGGACATGATGGAACGTTTTAGGAATCAAATCCGGTATAGAGCAACTTGGGGTGTGAGAGGAGATGCAAATCGGATGTGGGAAGGCATAGCCCCTATAGTGAGGGAAACTGTTACAAAACTCCTAAGAGTCTCTAAAGGGCAGAGGGACAAGCGGATGAAATCCTGGTGGTGGTCAGGAGAGGTGCAGGGGACGGTAAAGGCAAAAAAGAGAGCGTACAAAGACCTAGTAGCAAGTACAATATATGCAAAGCGGGTAGCTAATAAAATACGGTATAAAATGGCAAAGCAGAAAGCAAAGAAGACAATTTCAGTAGCGAAAGGAGAAGCATACGAGTCTATGTACAGGGATTTGGATACGTTCAAGGAAGCACAAAGAATTTTCAAGTTGGCGCGGGATAAGGCACGTGCGACAAAACATCTCAACCAAGTCTACTGTATACGCGATGAAGCAGGTCTGGTACTCACAGAGACGCAGGCCATCAAGAGTATTTGGCAGACATACTTCTTCGGCTTGTATAACAAAGGCATCTCGGTCAGTAGAGAGTTAGGTGAACCTGTCGTATCAGAGCATTTTTCAAACTGATCCCAAGCCGGTAGGGTCACAAGGGACAAAATTACAAAAATTTTGAGAGTAATGGGGAGCAGAAGGGCAGTCGGGCCGGATGAGATCCCTATAGAGGTATGGAAGAGGATAGGATTTATAGGTATTGGGTGGTTAGTTCGCCTTTTTAATGTAATACTAGACTCAGCCAAAATGCCAGATGAATGGAGATTGAGTAGGTTGATCCCAATATATAAGGCTAAAGGGGACATCCAACAGTGTCACAACTATAGAGGCATCAAATTGCTAAGTCATACCATGAAGATGTGGGAGAAGGTAATCGAGAAGAGGTTCCGGAGAGCAGCTTCTATATCAGCCAACCAATTTAGATTTATGCCTGGTAGGTCCACTATAGAAGCAATACATCTTCTTCGTAGGCTTATGGAAGGCTACAGAGAACGTAAATGTGATTTAGATATGATCTTTATCGATTTGGAGAAGGCGTATGATAGGGTTCCTCAGTAAATCTTATGGAGGTGCTTGGAGGCAAAGGAAATCCATCCGACCTATATACGCGTTATTAGAGATATGTATGAAGGAGCATTGACTAGTGTAAGGACGATAGGAGGTGACATGAACGTGTTTACTATTGATATTGGCCTACACCAAGGCTCCGCGTTAAGCCCTTTTCTGTTCACCTTAGTGTTAGATGAGCTTACTAAACATATCCAAGGAGAAGTACCTTGGTGTATGCTATTTGCTAATGATATTGTCCTGGTAGATGAGACTAGGGCGGGGGTCAATTCCAAGTTAGAATGTTAGAGAGAGACGTTAGAGTCTAAAGGTTTTAGACTGAGCAGGTCTAAGATGAAGTACTTGGAATGCAACTTTTCAGGAAACCACATAGTCCATGAGGCGGCGGTAACAATTGGAACTGATGTCATACCACAAAAACATAGCTTTAAATATCTCGGGTCTATCATCCAGAGAGATGGTAATATTGATGACGATATAGTCAATCGTATCAGATCCGGGTGGAGCAAATGGCGAAGCGCATCAGGGGTTTTATGTGATAAAAAGATCCCTTTAAAGCTCAAAGGGAAGTTTTACAGAATGGTGATTAGACCAACCATGTTATATGGGGCAGAGTGTTGGCCCGTCAGAAGTTGACATACAAGACAATTGTTGGTAGCCGAGATGCGTATGCTTCGGTGGATGTGACATTACTAGGCGAGATAAAGTCCGCAATCGTGTGGTGCGAGACAGACTTCAGGTGACCAATATTGCCAACAAGCTAAGAGAAACCAGGCTTCGGTGGTTTGGGCATGTGAGCAGAAGGCATTCGGATGTTCCGTTAGGACGATGTGAGCAAATTATTCTTAGTGGCTACAAGAGGAGAAAAGGCAGGCCATACAAGACCTGGAGGGAAGTAGTTAAGAAAGATATGTCAGAGTTAGCCCTTACAGTGGAACTGGTCAGATATCGAAAATTTTGGCGGGATAAGATAAGGGTAAGGGAAACCCTTTAAAGTATGACAAGGTAGTCGAGTTAGTGTATTACGAGAGTTTACTGTCATGCTCGCACACTCTATTCATTGCATAGGAAGTCTAATTTGTCTTTTCTAGTTTTTTTTTAGGTGTCCGGAAATGGTCAGACCAGTAAGATTGTCATACACACAAGGTAGCAGTGTCAGAACTCCTAGCCCACATGGCGACGAACAGAGTCGATTTACTGCAGCCTATCAGGTATTTAGTAGAGCTGGGTTCTATATCAGGTATGTCCTTTGTCCCTATTTCCTTTCCTATTTTTCGTTATTTATTTATTTATTATTATTTATTATCATTATTCTATTATTAGTATTTTGTATTTGTATCTTTGTTATTTGTATTATTTGTAGCTATTTTATTTGGTTTTGTTTTATTCTATTTCTTTATGTCCTTATTTACTTTTATTTACCTCCCCCTTTTAACATATCAGTTTTCATCTGCATCATTTTTTTATTGTCACATCTGCATGTGGGTCTACCGGAAACAACCTCTCTACTATATAGGGGTAAGGCTACGTACTATCAGACCTCCCCAGACCTTGCTTCATTGTGGGATTTCAAACTGGGTGATGATGATGATGAAAAGAGAAGGAAGTTAAACGATTGGAGATAACGAAATACACAAGGAATTCTGAACAAATACTAGCGTTGATGACTTTGATTGTCTCTAACCATAGCTACAATATTTCAAATTACATCCTCCTCTGACTTGCTTGTAGGGTTGAGCAATTTGGACTTCCTTCCATTCCAAGTGTGGTAAATATAAGAAGAAAAGATAAGCTTCTTGAGTATGTTGGACGCATTAAAGTTATATACAGTTTCTACCGTCATTTAATAGTTTTCATCCTGCCTCCAAATAACTTGCCAAATAAGAGTTAGAAATAACAGTTCAACAAAGGTGATTATGGTAATCTAAATAGTCACTGAGCAAGATGTAAGATTTGTTGTCTAAAAAACTAAGATTATCTCAAGATCTAACCTTAATCTTGATTGTTAACCAGAGAATGAAGTTGATTTTACAGGTATTATGCGTAAACCAGAACAAGGGAACCACCTGATAGTACGAGCCTTAGTAGATAACATTCCCCATGCAGATTTTTTGTTGAAGCATTAAGAAGGGTTAGCATCCCAAATCTGATCTTCTTTGTTTGAAAGTAGAGAGGCTTCTAACATTATCCAGAGTCAAGTCTGTTTTGTGTTAACGTGTCAGCTGCTTCGACATTGAGAGGATGGAATCCTTTATAATTTTTCCTTTAGGACCAAACGGATACGGATACCAATGATCAAACAGATAATCCATTCCGGACTTAGGATTTATTCGGATGAATGTTAATTAATGGAACGAAAATGAACGAAATGGAATAGAAGGAACGGTTTATAATATAATGGAATATAATATAATGAAAAGTTATTTGGGAGAGATGAAAGAGTTCATAATATAAAGTAGTGAAATATTGTTTGGAATATAGATGAAATGGAATGTAATATATAATAAATGACTATTATATCCCTAATATTAAAATGGTTGTTACAAGAGATCTAACGCTATGATTTTAAAACAGAAATCATGTTCAATTAAAAAGTCAGGTACAACCATGACAAATAATTTTTTTACATATTTACTATTTTAAAATAATAAAAATTTGAATAAAAGTTTTATTATTTTATTATTAATTATATACAATTTATTATTAATTATATAAAATATTATTATTAATTATTT
>JAOQMS010000006.1:18243195-18253613 GCA_027563885.1 Erythroxylum longipes | reverse complement strand
TGGATGGTTTTATGTCTATTACCCGTTCTTCCTCCCGAGTTGAGACCGATCATTCAAATAGATGGGGGGAAACTAATGAGTTCAGATATTAATCTTTAAATTATTATTTAGAAGTTAGAAATGTGAAAGACATCATGATTGTGATAGGGAGGATGAGCGACGTGAGTCGAGTCGTGATAATGAAAAAAGGTTTTCTAGGCATGAGATTTTTTTGGGTTTTTACAGTTCGGGGCTATTTTTGTGACAGAACAAAATGAAGAAACCTAAACACAACCCTATAACCCAAATGCACTATATAAAAACATGAAAAATACTAAAAGAAGCAGCAACCAGCAGCAACCACAAATCAAAAGTGGATCAAAGTGGAGAGGTCAAAGAAGAGCTTTAGGAAATTTCAAAATTCCAAGTCAAGGCTTCAAACAATTTTTGCTCTTTTCCTTTTACTTTCTTCATTATCCTTGATGTGTAATTGTATTTCTATGATGTTTAAAATGTCTATGGATTTCTAAATCCAGACTAAGAATTATTCTGGAATTATTTTGTGAACTTTGATTATTGTTGATTTTAATATATTTTTGGATGTTTGTGAGAATTGTCGTGTATATACTAGATAACAAATAGAGGGAGTGAGTTAAAGTAATCAGTGTTAGGTTGTAAAACAAGAGTTGTCATTTTAATAGACCCACAATTACCAAATTAATGATCAATCAAAGAGAGATCTTGGTTGTGAAATTAATTATCTAATAGATTGCTTCAAATCTAATTGAATAAGTTAGGATTAGTTTGTGAATCAAGAGACTACAAATAGATAAATATCGAATTCATTAACAGTTAATTGATTAGATCCTAAGAGAGAGTAATCAAAATCTTAGGAAATCTATAATCCTACATAATTAAATAAACAAGGTTAAGGGAATCAAAATAAGGAAAGAATAGTTACTACCATTTTTGTGTCCCTGTGATTGAATGAACACAAGAATCACTCAGAGTTCAAGCAAAGTTGAAGAAACTCCAACTCCCAACATCACTAGGTAAGAGAGAGAGATTCGAAGAAAGAAACAACAAGAAGTTATTGAAAGAACAATGTTAGAAGAATTGAATCAAATAGAGTAGCAGCAAAACCTTATGGACTTTATAAGGCCAGGGTTCGACACAACTCAATAAGGCATTATTGTATCACTAGTGCAGACAAATGGGTTCGAGATTAAACCAGTACTACTGAACATCCTGCAAACTAATGTGCAGTTCTATAGATTCGACAACAAGGATCCCAATGCCCATTTGGAAAACCTCTTTGAAATACGTGACACTTTCTAATACAATGAGTTATCAAAAGATGCAATTAGAATGAGGCTTTTTCCCTTTACACTTAGGGATAGAGCTAAGGTATGGTTGAATTTTCTTAACTTAGCCAACATCATGACATGGGAATTGTTACTTCTAACCTTCCTAAACAATACTTCCCTTTAAAGAAGATGACAAGACTAATAAAGGAGATTACTAATTTCCAACAAAACGAGGGGGTCGCTATACAAAGTATGAGAGTGGTATAAGGATTTGCAAAGCAGATGTCCTCATCATAACCTACATAAGGAATTCCTATTGTAAACTTTTTACAATGGAGTTAATCCACTTATGAGGTGCACCATAGATGAAACTATTGGAGGATCTTTGATGCATAAAAAAGTTGAGGAAGCAGAAGATTTGCTAGAGGAGATGACAAAAAATGTTTATATTTGTACATCGGATCGAAGGAGGCAATAGTCAACCTTCAGGATTAGAAGGGAGTAATTACTGCTGATTCAGTGATAACACTATAGGCTAAAATTGCCAACTTAATAAAGCAACAAAACAACCTGAAAGCCTTCTCTATAGCTTCGCTTAAAGCAATTCAACACAGATACGAATTATACAAGCAAGAAAATCATGTTATCACTAATTGCTTCTTAATGCAAAACAACAATACGGAGCAACTTAACTATATAAGCCCATAGTTTGGTCGAGGAGGAGGTAATAACCCTTATACAAATACATACAATCCTAAGTAGAGGAACCACCTAAAATTTTCTTAGTATAATAATACAAGGACTCTGTTAAGAAATTAAGTTCATCTGATATTTCAACAAGACAAGTCCAGTACAAGTGATTTAAAATTGGACAAGATCATGAATAAGATCACAAGTACCAAAGAGGCCTAGAAGAGGCTGGAAGGGCATATTCACACACATAGCAAAGAATCATGCCTCTTTTATTCACAATTTGGAGGTTCAAGTGGGCCATCTTATGAATGTTGATGTAGCACATCATAACACTACTCAAAATAACTAGACCTTCAACTATAGAAGTGGTGAGTATAGGTCGATTCTAGAGAGAGTGTTCGATTAGCTTTTATTATCAAAAGAATTAGTGTTTAGGTTATGAGGGTTTGGTTTGATTTTTAAATAAGAAAATAAAATGAAACTAAGCTAACAAAAAAAAATTAAAGAAAACATTAAAAAATGATAAAAGTGATGAATACGTTAGGGATATGGTCATCGGTTTAATCTGGACCTACACATAGTTGAACATACTTCATTGAATTGTTATTCTTATACCTCTCTTGGAAACTATTAATAGTAGGTTAACAATAAACTGTGTTAATCCTGATTTTCCCTTAAGTCGTGATTAATTAAGAAGAGCTCGTTAATTAAACATAGCTATCCAAAAACCTAGAACAAGCTCTCTAGATTTAATTAGACAGCCACATTACAAATTAGGAAAACAGATTAATCAAGGCAACAACCACACAAGCTCAGGTCATTTAACCTAGGCTTTGTTATCTTAATGATTAAAAACCATTAATTGCCACAAATGAATAAGAAACACAATGATTACGTATTGTACTTGATTCTAGCAATGGGTTTATACATAAAAATGATCGACTAGAGCATTCAATCATTCTTACACAATACCCAATTCAATAAATAGAAGTAACATAATCAATTCCTAAGAGAGAAAGAAAAACAAAAATAATGAAAGAAATGCTTAACCTAGTTCTTTGACGTCGATATCACCTCTGAATTGGTGTCGAGAATCTTATTCCTCCATGTGTCTCTAAGGTATGCAAGTTCTACCCCTCTTCATTCTTTCAAAACCTCTAAATCATTTCCTCCAAACTTTTTTTGATGTTTCTGTCGTCAAAACAATGTTTTTATACCAAAAAGTAAGTTTTTGAGTCAGTTGGCAACATGTCATAGGCGTGCATATATTGTTCACGGCTATGAGTGTGAGTCATGGGAATCATAGCCGTAAGCCACCTTGTATGGATGTGACAAGGAGTGTCATGCCCATACAACATGTGTCATGGGCGTGAGAGATGTGTCACGCCCATGACAAATTGATGTTGGCTGTGAGTCACTTCCTACACTTTTCTTCTTGATGTTTTCAACATATACTCATCATCTTCATGCATTTTTTTCTCTCCTCTTGCTTTAATCCTTCTCATTCTTGCTCTATGAAGACAAATGATTGTGAATCTCTACAAAACGACTCAAATATTATGCTTTTGACTCCCTTTAGCTCTTTCACTTTCAAATTGTACCTAAAACTAAATATGAACTAAAGTGAATGTCTTAAGCATTTCATATCATTAATCACTGAGTGTTATGGAATAAATGTATTAACAATTAAGCACATATCAATTTCTCCTACACTTAGCTTTTGACTATCCTCGGGCAAAACATCAAAACCAAAGTCACAGGCCCAAAAATTTACTCATTTCCCATATTTTCGAAGAATATATAGTCATAAGAAAAGATGAATAACTTTAAAAAACCATAGCAAGAACTCAACATTCAACACTTCTACTCATGATCAATCAACATTAATTACCCTTAGAAATTAAGAAATCTAGAGGTAGACTTAGAAAAAATGTGTTTAAATAAGGTAAATCCATATGTACACTCAAAAGCCATTCATGATCATGACATTCCACAACTTTGCATATCATTTCATTTCTTGACCATTAAGATTCACATGTATAATCATGAATCAAAGGACTTTTCAAGGTTGTAATATGGGCAATGGTAAGGTGAGATGTATTTGGATTGTGTAGTGTAAAAGCAATCAAAGCTAGTGAAACAAGAAAAATGCTCAATATAACATCAAGCGGAAAAACCAACATTCAGGCACAGTTATGTACATCAATTATAATGAATACAAAAATTATGTTGCTTAACTCAAATTCAAGCTCTCACCATAAACCACATGAAGTATATATCACTCACAAAAGTTGATCATAAACAATACTTTGTAATTATAGAGAGTGATACTTGAAAGCAACATCTACCTCATATGCATTATACTCAAGTCACCCATTCCATACAACTTTAGGAGGGGACATTAATCATAAATAACTTTGCAAAAAATTTACCTTTCCTCCTAAATACCTTTATTTAAACATTTTTCTTCTTTTCTTTTCTTTTTCTTTTTCTTCTTTTTCTTTTTCTTCTTTTTCTTCTTTTCTTTTTCTTTTCTTTTTTTCTTTCTTTCTTTTTCTTTTCATTTAAAAATTGAAAGAAGCTACATCACAAGACATAAAATGATATTTCAATGATTGTAACCAACCCATATATATGCATACCCTCACACTTATACTCTTGTGCATCCATAATTATCAACAATCAACAAATGCTCCACTAGCTTTAAGGCTTGGGTAAGACATTTGGGTAGGTGTTAACAAAGGGAAAATCATCACGACCGGAAGGCTATTTGGCTAATGTAGCTTATGAAAGAAAGAATGCATATATCATTTTCATGTTAGTGCATGTAATAAAAATGTGTTCTTGAATGGAAAATCAAAGCAAAGTCAAGATGTACATGTCATGAAGGTTATACATAAACAAAATAAAATAAGACTGATATGAATTTGTCAATCTATAAAGGCTCAAAATGTCACTGACTTGTGTCTACCATTAGTCACTACTCTTCTAAAGATGATGCACATTGACCAATCACGAGAGCAAAAGTAAATGCTAAAGTTTCCATGGATCCTTCTAGTCAATTCACTCTCTAATCATGACTATATAGTCTTAGAAGCAACAAAAAAAGAGAAATTGTTTGTTTTTTTATTTGATTCTCCCTCTCCTTTTGTTTTAAAACTTAAAAACAAGTAAGAAACTAGAAAACTTAAAAACACACATGCATGTAAGAAAGAATTACAAAAATGTAAAGGAAAAGAAATTAACTTCCTTTGGGTTGCCTGTTTGACCCCGTTTTCGGAGTCTAACTTGTGCTCTGATACCATAAGATCTCAGACCCCGTTTTCGGAGTTTAACTCGTTAATCATGAAACATATGTGCAACACTTTTTAGGGTTCTTATAACACCCCAAGCATCCATAATTGAGCACTTGATATATGACAATCTAATCTTATGTTTATATCCTTAATCGTCAACCTAAACATATCACTCCATTTATCTCTTATTTTGACAACAAACTAAGTACATTTCAAGCTCCATTCAAGCCTAAATGAATCATAGGAAAGCATTGATAAGCCCACAACTTATAAAATGTACATGATTTGGGAAAAAAAGCATGAATTTCACTATGGATGTTGGATCAAGGTCATTTAAGCACGGTTTTGTTGAGGACTTCGAGTTCTACAACTTCCATGAAGACCCCAAAGAGAGATTTTGCCATCTAGAGGGGCAAAAAATTTTATATTTTCATAATTGCCTCAAGAATGTCCGCTTAGCAGACATATGTCCCTCCAAATGGACATGAACTAAGCTGAAACACTGGAATACCTGAGAAGGTTCGCCCAGCGGACATCAAGTCCGCCCAACGGATATTTACAGGTCAAATTCCAGATTTCTAACTCCTACAAGTTACCTATGACCCCTCTTATGCATATTTATCATTTCTAACTCATTTTCCTCATCATTTTCACCTTCATTCCAATTCAATATCATTTACAACCAAATCATAATCTATATTTGGTCATCAATCCAAAAACATAACATTTAAACTTATACACATTCATCATAAATTTCTACATATGATCACACAAATACAACATCAACCATGTCAATATCTTCTTCAGTAATTCAGCATACATTCAACTCCCTTTATCACCGTCATTTCGTCTCTAACTTATCATACTAAATTCTTCCCATTTCAAAACGCCATAGAACTCATTTTCTGTTAACTCAAGTAAAGAAAAAGGTTGTAATGTGTCCAGCATACATCCTGTGCATCATCACTAACTTGTAAAAAGCATATCTCTCAACTCCGATCTCCAAAAATTACACACTTTATATCATTAGAAAGCTAAAAGGATAAACTACAACTTACAAGAAGACAAAATTACCTAAATAAGCCTAGATTAATACAAGTTTTCCCTTGAAGTCAGCACAAATAATTTTACCTATAAATGCTTGAAAATGCAATGCGAAAAGTTGGAATGTCATGAGCAAAACATAAATATATTTCATTAACATCAAAGGAAAGAGTTTTACAAAGCTTTAATTGGCATTTCAAGACCCAAATACATCATTGGTATCATAATCCAAAAAATACAAAAAAAACACATGATTGATACTTGAAATGTGGCTAAAGCCTTGAATATTCCTACAGTAACATAAAAACAAAAATATGCAGATTTGGAGTGATGCTTTGACTCTCGATCACTCGATCTCTTGCTCTTCATCTAGAGATAGGGAGGTATGGGAGTGGGCTTAAAAGCTCATGGTTAACAAGTTTATAGCAGAGAAACAAGCAAAACCATTGAAAACATTCATTTCTATAGTAAAATGCTTTGTAACCATAAAACATGTATTTCCCAAATTCTCAACCTTGTCAAACACATCATAAACAATATAAGACATGTATTCATCAAATTCTCAAACTTATCAACAAATTCATACATAAAATAATCAATCATAATGGTTTGGGAGGTCCATAAATAGAACGAGTTAACAAATTCCCATGAAATGGTCCTGTGTAGTTGTGAACAGAATGAACTAACACAATCCCACATAGTGGTTTTTGCGTAGTCGTAAACATGAGGGAGTCCCTGAAGGAGTTCCATGCCACTTGCGGGCAGGCGGGAGAAGCCTTTAGTCAAAGTGCACTTGACATACAGAATGGAATAGACCAAACCCATATAGCATGTATTTCATAACTTGTACACTTGTTGCCTAAAATGACACTTTTCGAAAACATGATTTCCATAAGCATGATATTTTCAAATACAATTTTCATCATCATTTCATAAATCATCAACAAGATTAATGTACCAAACACATAGCAAATACTTCAATCATTCAAGAAGCAATAAATGCAACTTTTATAAAGCAATTGAAATCATTTAAATCTTTTGATAAAAAAAAAACTCATGGCTCATTAACTCTATTGTAAACATGCAACCCACCTTGATTCCTTGCTTAAGAAACTTGCTTAAAAATGCCTCTCCTCTTACTCCTCTTGCCTCTCTTGATTTCCTTCAACATTGGCAAAATTCCAATTCAATAGGAATCCAAATTGAGAACCCAGTAAGCACATTCACTAAAAATTGATTCTAGAATACTTACACACATAAATTTCCTAAGCTTCATGAACCAAAACCCTTCCAAAAATCCAAAAGATTAAAAATGAACTTACCTTAAATCTTCACCAAATAACAAGATTTTTGGCTCAAAAGGAAGCTCTTCTCTTCCTCTTTCTTTTTCTCTCTTTTTCTCTTCTTAAATAACCTTAAAATCTCTCTTGAAGACTAAGAAAAGATGAAACCTGGCTCTTTCTCCTTTCTTCTCTCTAATGGACGACTCTCTGTCTCCTTTCTATCTCTTCTTTTCGTTGTTCTCTTCTTTCTTTCCTTCATTCACGTTTTTGGTCTTCTAATTTACAAGACAACATTTTCCTCTTCCCAATTCTACCCTTAATGAGTGCTAAAAGTCCACTTTACCCTTCCTTTAATGCTTCTTGGTTTCTAAACTTAAGTGACATGCCAAAATTGCCCTCAATACATTCTTAAAACATTAATTTCACTAACTAGTGAAATAAAATCCTACTAACATTGAAATAAATAATTAAACTCTAATAATAATTCTATCATGACCCCACAGTTCATTCTGAGGCAAAATTCAAATTCCATGCTTATTCCATAAACTATCATGCTTAATTCAACAAAAAAATTCGGGGCCAACATTTCTTCCCCTCTTAAAAGAATTTCATCCTCGAAATTCTTACCTGAGTGATCAAACAAATAGGGGTAACGCTAGCCTATATTTTCTTTAGTTTCCCAAGTAGCTTTTTCACTCGAATGATTTGTTCCAAATGACTATATCCCCCCTTAAATAATTCTACTGGATATATTGCTTATTCAATTACCCTACTATCTTGACTGCTTCCTCAATATATCTCAAATTCCTCACAATTTCATTACTCTTTTTACTGAACTGTAACACTCCTTGTCAAGGCGATACAATACTCTCAAAACACATTATCTTTTACTTGCTATCCTATATCTCTTCAGCGTTGATCCACTTAACTCTTCTATTTTTCTTAAGTCGCGCAAATTCTACTACAGATCAGCCTTCAAGTCATATGCAATCATTCACTTGCATTTATCATATACAATCACTTTCACATTTTAATTTTATCAGACCTAAGTTCCTTTAACAATGAGAACATCGCCTCAAATTCATGAACCTAATAATAGAGGTAGGTTGCTTTACATTAAACAAAATTCATGCACTCTCTATAGCATGTTTAACTTCTTATGCTTGGATCTTATTTCTAACTGACTCCAATAGTTACTTCTGATTTGTTTAATAGTCATTCATTCCCAGAAATGAAACATTTAACTCATGCGATATGATTCGATAAAACATCTACATCACAAGAAGGTTTCTCACTTCAATTATCTACACTGTTTCCATATTCCTTAAGCAACTCTAACCACCTTCTCTGCCTTAAATTTGACTCTTTCATGCTCAATAAGTACTTGAGACTTTATGATCTATAAAAATCATCGTTTGGACTCCATACAAATAATGTCTCCAAATTTTCAGGGAAAAAATTATTATTGCTAATTCTAGATTATGGGTCGGGTAATTCAATTCATAAGGCTTTAACTGCTGCGAGGCATAAGCTATTACCTCATCTCCTTACATCAGCACACAACCCAAACCCTTTACTAAAGCATCACTATAAATTGTTAGCCTTCATCTTCCATGAGCAAGGTCAGAATTAGAGCAATTGTCAATCTGTGCTTAAGCTCCTTTCCATTGGAGATTGCACTGGAATTTATGGCACTTGGCCCATATCATACGCGAAAGCCTGAGAAAAGGCTTGAAAGAAACATGGATCCATAGAGTTTACTTGGGGAATAGGAGGAGGAGGCGGTGGTACTTCATGTTGCACACTAGGTACCTTAGCATCATGAGCAAAGTGTGTCCCCGTGTCTTGTGGGACATGAGATTCATCCATACTTTCTTGGCGAGAGTGAGATCTAGTCATAGCTCCTCGAGTTCTCTTTCGAGGCGGCATACTCACTCCTTTAATTTAAAACCATTTAAAATCTATAATTCATGTTCCATGTTGGGTTTAAACTTGCATGTGTACATGTAAACCCTCTTAAACCATGCTTCATCTAAAACAATTTCAAATCATGTGAAACAATGAAAAAACAATGCATGTTGTTCCATTTAAAACAATACATGTTCATTTCATGCTTTAAAACGACCCATTTCATGCCTAGGATACTAAACCTAGATGCTCTAATACCAAACCTGTTAGACCCCGTTTTCGGAGTCTAACTCGTGCTCTGATATCATAAGATGTCAAACCCTATTTTTGGAGTCTAACCCGTTAATTATGAAATGTGTGCGCAACACTCTTTAGGATTCTTATAACACCCCAAACATCCATAATTGAGCGCTTAATATATGACAACACATTCTTATGGTCATATCCTTAATCATCACCCTAAACATATCACTCCATTTATCTCTTATTTGATAACAAACTAAGTACATTTCAAGCTCCATTCAAGCCTAAATGAATAATAGGAAAGCATTAATAAGCTCACAACTTATTAAATGTACATGATTTGGGACACAAAGCATGATTTTCACTATGGATGTCAGATCAAAGTCATTTAAGCACGGTTTTGTTGAGGACTTCAAGTTCTACAACTTCCATGAAGACCCCAAAGAAAGGTTTTGTCATCTAGAGGGGAAAAAATTTCATATTTTCATAATTGCCTCGAGAATGTCCGCTTAGCAGACATATGTCCCTCCAAACAGACATGAACTGAGCTGAAACACTGGAACAGCCAAGAAGGTCTGCCCAACGGATATTTACGGGTCAAATTCCAGATTTCTAACTCCTACAAGTTACCTATGACCCCTCTTATGCATATTTATCATTTCTAA
>JAOQMS010000006.1:18231632-18243095 GCA_027563885.1 Erythroxylum longipes | reverse complement strand
AGAAGTTATGTTATTGGACCCGAAGCAAGCAAGTTAAGCAAGTTTACATGAACAAGAGCAAAAGTCAAGCAAGTTAAATGCAGGAGTTAGACTTCGGAGACGGGATCCAACAGATGTGATATCTGAACCTGAATGTATGCATGGATGAGAGTCAGGCTCCGAACTCAGGGTCTTGACAGATGTGGTATCAGAGCATGAAGCATAATGAGGTTAGACTCCGGTAACGGGGTCTGACGCTCCTTCCTTCTTCTTCTTTCTTCACTTCTTCACATTCTCTCTCTATAAAAAAAAACAACACTCACTCACCCAAACCTAACAAATCCTTCATCTTTCCCCCAAATCTTAGTATTTTCTCCACCTTTTCCATCATTTTTCACCCTTTTAACATTTATTTCATATTAACCATTTAAGAATCCAAGGATTTGATAAGTTTTTTTCTCTCTTTCCCCTTAAAAAAGTGCTTACCTCTCTTTGGCCTATTTTTGCAGAATTTTCTCCTTTAATGGCTCAAAAAAAGCTTGTAGCTTAGAAACCAATAGACCAATTACCCCTGTTCACTCAAGGTTACACGTGCTAAGTTTTACTAATTATAACCTTGGTAATTACCACAAGTGCATTGGTAGTTCGCATAGTACCTAAGGTGTCGATCCCACGAGGAAGGGAAATAGTCCTAAAATCTAAACGCAACTAAGTTCACAATTAATCCTAATTTAACAACTAATTCAAAATTTAAATCAATCAATAATCAATATGAGAAATTAAAGTGCTAGTGAGTAAACAAAATAGCAAAATCACAGTCTAATCCAAAATCGAACTAGAAATTACCAAGGGAGATAAAGGGGATTTTAATTAGAAACTAAAAAAACCTAACCAATTATGCAATTATTGAATTAACGAGTCTAGACGGTCCTAGGGTGAATTACTCTCTCTCGAGTTATAATTCTTAACCCTAATTAGTAATCCCTAATTCAAATTATAGGAATTGCGTTCTCTCAATCTGCAATTGGTCCAAAAACCCAAATTAGTTCTAAAATTGCCTATTAACCTATCGAGAATCTATGCTTGATCTCTCGTTACATGACTCTATTGGTTTGACTCAATTATCTACCGATCGATTCACCTAACTCTCATTAGCCCAAATAGATGATTTTTACCTGGCTCACCCTTTCAATTTGTTACTGAATTATTAAGAATAGAATCGAAATCGCAATCAACTCAATAAGAAAACACAATCGAATAAATTTTATTAATCTCAAGAGTCAAAATCTGAAAGTGAGTATAAACATAAACTTAACATTCACACAACGAATCTCAACACCTAATTCAATTCTATACATATATAAAATTGAAATAAATGGAAATACTGTTAGGAATAGAATCTTAAAGCGACAACAATGGGAAACCACCTGTTTCGGCAAGTACTTTGCGTCTAGCACGTCGTTGTGTTTCTGTTCCTTCGTCTCCTTTATCAATCTCTTGATTTCTCTCTAGGTCTCTCTTGAATTTGACATAATTTTGCTCTTTTAGCACAACTCTCTTCACTCTCTAATGACCTCTGGTGGCTGTCACATCATATTCTATTTATTCTGTGGAAGCCTTAGGTCAAAGTTATGGTCAAAATGGTCTAGAAAATCTCACAAAAATTGAGTATTTCTGTCAGCCCGACGCAGGGAATGATCTTGGCCTGCTGTTTAACCTTTCTGTCACGATCGTGGCCTGCTGTGCACGATCATGGCCTGACTTGACACTCTCTATCATGATTATGGCCTGATTTGGCACTCTCTGTCATGATTGTTGCTTGCTATGCACAATCGTCGCCTGGCTGTTGCTCGCTCTTACTTCTCTGTCACGATCATGGCCTGTTGTGCACGATTAAGGCCTATGACTTTAGGCCAAAACTCCTTAAATCTTCACCATTCTTCCCTGTTTACCCTAAAACACTAACAAACGCATCATGACACCTCAAAATATAACATTTAAGCTTAAAGACTTAATCTAACTCATAAAAACACTAAAACACATAAACTAACATAATTACAGCCTAAATGTACACACACCACTCATGATTATCTAAAACAATAAGGTAGGCATTATTAAACTGTATAAAAATGTCTGTAAATTTCAATTAAACTATTCTGCTAGCCTCAGGTTATGAATAAAGCTAGTAACCAGTTGAGAATGTGATACAGTTGAGTAACCAGATCTGATATTCCTCACAAATGTTTTCGTCCATGTCAAAATGCTATAATGAGAGTCCAACAATGCTATTTAATCAAACGTGACCTAGTTGAGTAATCAAATCGACATTCATCACAAATGTTTGCCTTTGCGTAAAACGGCTAGGTTCATGTCTATAGAAAAATTAACAAAAAAAATTTCATCAAATATAAACTTACCAAACTTGTGAGTAGCTTGATTTTTTATGAAAACTTAATTAGGAATAGTTACAAATTTGATTGACTAAATAATTATCAATATGTGGGTGAAAGTGATAGGGCTGAATAAACTTGACATGAAGTTTTTGATTAATATGTATATTTAGTACAAGGTACTTAGACATAGATTTCACAAGTTAATAAATTAGAACAACTTGAGGGATAGTGTTTGTAGTTAAATTTATTCCATGAAGTTTAATTTCATTATCCCATTATTGCATATGCATGTTTCGTGTTTTTGTGTTTTGATTATTTTCTTATTTTTTTCACTTGAGGACAATTAAACATTTAAGTGTGGGATGTTCATAGTGGTAGATTGCTTCATGTTCTAGTAGGTAGTGTAGTATGTGTTTAGTTGTTAAATTGCATTATTAGTGCATGTTTAGGTTAGGATTGTGTTAGTTAATTAGATATTTGTGTTTTGAGTGTTTTGTGAGTTAGAGCACACGTTTGAGCTTTAATTCTATGTTTTTGACATACCTTGACATATTTGCTAGTGTTTCAAGGCAAATATTGAACAACGGAGGAAATTCGGAGAATGCCTGAAGCTGAATCCAAGCCTATGATCATGGCCCATAAGCCACAACCATGACAGAAGAGAAATAGGGCAGCCATGATTATGGCTTTGTTTTCCATCATCGTGGCAGAGAGCAAGATGAGGTGCCACGATCGTGGCCTGCATGACATATAGCCCACTTCGACTTTCCAGACTTCAATTTTTAGGGACATTTTGGATCTTTGGAACACGGGAAAATCCTTAGAGTTGCCTTAATTGGAAAATGCTATAAAATGGAAAAGAAAATACAACAAAGGGAGCCTCTAACATGCAATTTTATGAAACACTCCAAGAGGAGACAAGAAGAAGAGAGAGAAAGAGGAAGAGAGGAGAAAGAAGCAGGTCTTCACAATTGCTGCTTTCCCAAAGCGTCATGATCCCCATTCTATACGTATTTGTTTCATCTTTGTTTTCATTTTCTTGAATGTTAAGATAAATACAAATATGTTTATGGATTTAGGTTTGATTAAGATGTTCTAACTTTCTTCTTGGATTTTACCTTGAGTTAATATTAATGTAGTTATTTTGCGTTATTTTGATTGGGTTTTGTGATTGATTGTCGTATCTTAATACTTTGGCAACAAACTGACAGGGTAAGTAAATGTAAAGTGATTGGATGGGGATAATGAGAGTTAGGTGATCTAATAGACCACGTAATCAATCTAGTCGGTTATTATTTAGAGAGCGATCTCGTGTGAGACCTGATTGTTTATTAGACAACTTAAAAACTAATTAGGTTTAGGACTGTTGGTAATTGAGAGATTCCCCTTTCGATATTTAAACCAATTAGGGATTATTAATTAGGGCATGTGATTTTAACACGAGAGAGAGTAATCCCCCTTTGATAGTCTATAACCAACACCCCATTAACACATAAATGACTAGGTTAGCATTAATGATAGGAAGAATCCCCTTTGTCATAATTTGGTAACTCTTCTTGGTTAATTTCCATTATGACGTTTGTATTGCTCGATTCCAATTTCATTTTTTGTTAAACTTGCAAATTAATTTCTTAATAGTCATTTTCTCGTATTTACTTTTCTGTTCAATTTTATTTTCATTTTATTAATTTCCTTAGCCTTAGATAACCTAGGATTAGATTAGTTCACCTTCCTTGTGGGATTGACCCTTCACATACTACAAATCACAACCCATGCACTTGCGGTATTTAAGGGTTGTCAATTGTAAAGCTTGCCTAACATCTAATAGGGCTCAAGAAGAGTAGTTTCTACATCTGAAGGATGATATATTTGGCATCAACTGATATATTGATTAGGAGGCCTTGGAGCAGGTTGGGACCTAACTAGTGAGAGAGCAAGTGGAGGTACGAGCATGGTTATGATTTTTTAAAATTGTTGAACCATCGTACAAAGAGCTAATTATGGAAGTCCTTTCCACTTTTTCTGTGGAGAAACGATAGTATGACAAGGATCGTTCCAATACAATATAGTTCTAGATGATAGGGGAAAGATAATAGATGCGTATCAAATTATTTTCCATCGCCATGGGAATGTATGACCCAGATTACATGGGTACACTGCAATATTGAGAATTACACGTAGATTTGCCTTATAGGTGGCCTACATAGCATTTCTAGAGTTGACTCAGCACTAAGGACTACTATAACCCATACATGGAAAAAGCTTCAACATGGTACAATCCAGGTATATATATAGTATTCTGATTCATACACTAAGTTGTTAAGGCGACAGCTAGGGCATAGTTGTGAATATGGATGTTTGCTATATATAAAGTATGACAAGAAGGGTGCCAAAAAATTTGGGACATGCTCTTTTACATTTCATCCTATTCCAAAGTGGGGATAAGAAGGTCAACATGATTTGTGTTGGGCCATACATAACAAGGCTAGCACGGGGTTGGGAATATTTTATAGGCTACCATCAATGCTAGAGGTGAAAACCATGGAGGCATTAAATTTGACTATAATGTATAATATGCACATAGTTTGTCGACATCAAAGACCCATAGATTACATATACCGATTGGCAGGAGAACCCGATGAAGACCTACAGTGTCATTCCTCACAACCATAGATAGGAGGATGAGCAGTAGAGTTATCCCATCTAGATCGGAGGACTATAGCTTGGCCGGAGAGACAAAAAGTAGAACTTGCAGAGTGGATAGGCCGGCTTGAAACTTCATTAGATTTGGATGAGAGCTAATAGAATCAATAGCTAGCCATCTTGGCATTGTTTGCTCAATTCCACCAACTCACTAGGGTGACTCATCTATAGCTCCTCCAAATAGCTAGGATCATCATCAAGGGCATCCATCCTTATCAGATCAGCCACAATCATGTGATGTTTAAGATGTTTTACTTTGTATCTTGTTTATTTATCTTTGATATATATTTTCAATTTGCTTTTTGTTACTTAACTTGTCCTTTTTAACATTATGATTAATGAAACTTTTATTACTATCTTTGCTCGTATAAATTTTTATTTCCTAGTTCATTTATTTCTTTTTGTCATTTCTTTTATTTTAGTTTTGCAAAGGTACATTAACATCTGATGGATCAAAATCAAGTAATCGCTCTAAATTAGGGAAGTACCAAATAACCCACTCACTTGTATATGTAATTGTAAATGAAAATTGAGGACGATGTCCAATTTTAAGTATGGGGATTGGTTTAATGAATCTTTTGCTGATTTCTTCAAGTTGATTATAATCCTAAATATAAGTTTTACTAATTGATATCTCGAATTGGTTGAATCTGTCCATGAATACTATATTTCCTTGTTGAATATTGATTTGAATTGGTGTGCAAAAGGATGATGGTTAGAATGAAATTAGTTTTCTAAGTCATATTTTTTGTAATCATTGAAATTTTCAATTTAAATGATATTGAATATTATTTATACACATGTACCCATCTTTTTTGTGAGCTTTTGTGCCTAAGAGCAATTTTTCAAAATTTTTAAAGCTCTTGTTATTATTTCATAGGAGTGATATTGTGCATAATAGGATAATTCTAGAACTTGCTTTTGTTATAAATGTTGAGAACATATTTGTGAAAATAGAAAACATTAATATGATAAAGACACTTATTTACTAGCTTGTTTAAGACTTTTTCTTTGAAAATTGTCATACCTAAAAATTGACCTTTAGGAATAATCAAGTTGGGCCTTAACCTTTTTCATTGATTAAACCCACATGCTAAGTCTTATTCCTAATTTTGTTCGAAGAACTGCTATTATTTTGAACATATTTTCATTATTTACTTGTTAAGACTTGAAATTTGTGGAGGTCCAGTATTTCTTGAATTGTGGTACTGAATGTTTATTGTGAAAAAAAAGCATAAAAGAAAGAAGGAAAGAAGAAAAAAAAGAAAGGAAAAAAAGAGAGGAGGAAGAAAGAAAAGAAAGATAAAAGATTAAAAAAAGTATGTAGTACCATTAGTTTCATAATGAAAAGCCTTATGTATTTTTATAAATAAGTCTTGAAATATATTACGTAGTATATTTTGTTTAATACAACATTTTTATTATATCAATCATACCTTACCTAAGTCCTATTATAACCTATATAACGACCTTTTGATATTTGTTTCTAGTTTGTACATAAGTGATTGACTTAGAGCATAGTAACACCACCCAAAATAACTAGACCAATAACAATAACAGTGGTGAATCTAGGTCGATCCCACAGAGAGTGTTTAGTTAGTTGTTGTTATGAAAAAAAATGGTGTTTAGGTTTAAGGGGGGTTTGATTTCAAATAAGAACATAAAACAAAACTAAACTAACAAAAAAAATTAAAAAACATTCAAAAAATGATGAAAGTGATGAATTCATTAGGGACTCGATCATCGGTTATCGACCTACACACAATTAAACATACTTTTACTGAATTGTTATCCTTATACCTCTTATAGCGGCAATTAATCGTAGGTTAACAAGTTCCATCAACCCTAGGTTTTTTTGTTGTGTTTAATTAAGAGACGCTCGTTAATTAAACCTAGCTATAAAACAACCTAGGATAAGATCTTTAGTTTCAATTAGATTGTTACATTATTAATTAGGAAAATAGATTAATCAAGGCAACAACCACACAAGCTTGGGTTATTTAACCTAGGTTATGTTATCCCTAATGATTTGAAACTAATCAGAAACACAACAATTATAGATTGTATCCATAGTGATGCGAAACCATTAGTTGCTACAAGTGAATCTTAATATAACTATTATAGAATATATTAAACATTATAGCAATGTCCATACATAACAATTACAGATTGTGTTGAAAATTCTAGTAATGGGTTTGCACATAAACAATCTCACAAGAACGAGAATAAAGATCATTTATACATGAAAAACCAAATCCATAAGTATAAGATAACATAACCAATTCCTAACAGATAAAGAACAATAAACAATAAAAGAATGCTTAACTAGGTTCTTTATTGTTGACGTCACCTCCGAATCAGCGTTAGGAAGCTCACCTCTCTATAGGTCTCCTAAATATCTCCTTTTTTACCCCTCTCTTGTTTCCCGAAACCTCCAAATAATTCCTCAAACCTTTCGTAATATTTCTTCCATTAAAATGATGTTTTTATACCAAAAAGTAGGGTTTTCGGGTGAGTTGGCTACATGTCATGGGCATGACTTGGTGTGTTACGCCCATGAAAGAAGTGTCACACCAATGAAATGTTTATCATAGGCATGACAACACTCTCACACCCATGAAAAATTTTTCATAGGCATGAAAGCAATCTCATGACCATTAATTATTTGTAATTGTTGTGATATGTTTCTCAGGCCATGACTTATGCTATTCTTCATTTCTTTTGGTACTTTCTTGTCTTCTCTTGCTCTAATCCTTATTTTTCTTGCTCCATGAAGGCAAGTGAGAATGAATCTCAAGAAAATGACTCAACTATTATGTTTTTGACTCACTTTAGCTCTTTCTCTTCCTAATTGTACCTAAAATCAAATATGAACTAAAGTGAGTGTCAAGCATTTTAAAGAATTAATCACTAAGTGTCATAGATTAAATGTATTAACCATTAAGTACATATCAATTTCTCGCACTCTTAGCTTTTTACTATCCTCGGGCAAAACATCAAAATCAAAGTCACAAACCTAAACCATTTATTCATTTGCTTAATTTCCCTACAATATATAGCCATAAGAAAAGATGAATAAATTTAAAAAACCATAGTAAAAACTCAACATTCATTACTTTTACTCATGATTAATTAATATGAATAAATTTTAGAAACTAAGCAATTTAGAGGTAAACTTGACAAAATGTGTTTAAGTAAGATAGACTCATGGGTATACTCAAATACCATTTATGATCATGACATTCCACAACTTTGCAAATCATTTCATTTCTCCACCACTAAGGTTCACATGCATAATCATGAATCAAAGTATTTTTCAAGTTTGTAATGTGGGAAAGGTTAAGGTGAGATGTATTTGGGTAAAGTAGCATAAAATTCATCAAAGTTAGTGAAACAAGAAAAACACCAATATAACATCAAACACAAAAACCAACATTCACTTAAAACTACCATCAGTTATGATGAATGCAAAAACTGTGTTTCACAACTCAAATTCAGGTTTTCACACCATAAACACATGATTCATAACTTGTTTACAATACTTTGAAACTACAAGGAGTGATCCTTCAAAGCCACATCTACCTCATATGCATTATATTCAAATTACCTATTTAAAGCAACTTTAGGAGGAAAAGCTAAAAATGAATAACTTTGCAAAACATATGCATTTTGTCCTTGATACTTTTATCTAAACATTTTTTATTTTTTCATTTTCTTTTTTCTTTCTCTTTCTCTTTTTCTTTTCTCTTTTTTATTTCCACTTCTTTTCATATAAAAATTGAAAGAAGCTACATCAATAATGGAATTCATAACATAATATTCTTACAAATATAACCAACCCACATATATACATGCCCCCACACTTAAACTTTTGTAAAGATCCATAATCATCAACAATTAGCAAATGCTCTACTAGCTTTATGGCTTAGGCAAGACATTTGGTTAAGTTTAATAGCATGTAATGTGGTTAATACAAAAAGAAAGGCTAATAAAGCTTAAAGGAGCTTAACAAAATGAAAATTCATATCAAGGGGTAAGCTATTTGACTAATGTAGTTTATAAAAGAAAGAATGCCTATATCATTTCCATGTTAATGAATATGATAAAAATGTGTTCTTGAATAGCAAATCAAAGCAAAGTCAAGATGTACATGTCATGAAGGTCACACATAAATAAAAGACAATGAGACTAATATGGATGTGTCAGTTTATACAAGTTTAAAATCTCACTGGCTTGTGTCTAACACTAGTCACAACTTTTCTAAAGATAATGCATATTAACCATTCACAAGAGATAAAGTAAATGTTATAGTTTCCATGGATTCATCTAGTCAATTCACACTTTAATCATGATTATATAATCCTAGAAGCAATAGAAAAAGAGAAGCTGTTTGTTTGTTTATTTTATTCTCTCTTTTATTTTGTTGAAAACTTAAAAATAAGTAAGAACACACAAACATAAAAACACACATGCATATAGGAAAGAAATGTAAAAATGTAAAGGAAAAGAAATTAACTTCCCTTGGGTTTCCTCCTAAGAAGTGCCTTTGTTTAGTGCCATTAGCTCGACTCTTGTTTTCCTTAAGTAACAAAATTTTGACCTTCTGTTGTCACAATCTGCGCTCTCTCCATATAAGGTTGTTCAGGATAGGGCCTTAGTTGATGACCTCTATTTTAGCATATTCCTTATCTTCAAAATCTCAATCTTTACTGAGTCCCCACAATCTTGGAATATCTTCAATATCTCTTCAATTTCTTCCTCCTCATAAAATTTCTCCAATCTATTATGTAAAGGTTAAAGGTTAATATTAATAATAATAAAGGACTCAGCTTTTACCTCTAAGCTAAATGATATTTAATTTTCTACTTCGAGCTCCTCCGTAACTTCTTCTTCACAAGCAATTTGTTAGGTAGTTCTTTTAAGATTCTCAAACTCCTCTTCACTCTATAAGGCCTTTGCACTAATGTCCCTTGGGTACACTTTGAGTTGAGATGGTTACATCCCTCCACTTTATAATTCTAGGAGGTTGATGGCTTCCATCATCTAACCCATCTAGCTTATCAAGTTTTAGATTCTAGATCTTGTTTCCTAATGAAATTACAAAGTATTAGTAGCAAGAGATCTAACTATATCTTCCATAGATGTACCTGAGTCACAATAAGCAACTTTTGGTCTATGTGGGAATTGTTGTGTGTCCTACAAACTATGAAGGAAGTAATTTTTTTATTATCCCATCCATAACTAAAGTTAGTATGACCATTTTAAACTTGGTTATAAGATTAGGAATTTGAGTTATAAAAAAATTACTTACATCCATGATTTTTTCTAACAAATAAAAATTGAAAAGACCATGAAATAATTGAAAAGAAACTAATTATAAAAAAATATGTACAAAATACCAATTAACATCAAGAGAAAAACTAAAACACCAAACTGCTAAGCAACGTCACCAAATTGTTGTGGCGTATTATAACACTACTCAAAATAACTAAACTTACAACTATAGCAATGGTGAGTCTAGGTTCATCCCATAGAGAGTGTTCGATTAGCTTTTGTTATAAATAGAATTGGTGTTTAGGTTTAAGAGGGGGTTTGCTTGATTTTAAATAAGAAAATAAATAAACTAAACTAACAAAAACAAACTAGAATAAGATCTCTAGATTTAATTGGACTATCACATTATAAATCAGGAAAATATATTAATTAAGGCAACAACCACACAAGCTTGAGTCATTTAACCTAGGTTATGTTATCCCTAATGATTAAACACCAATTAGAAACATGATAGTTACAGACTGTATCCCTAATGATCCAAAACTATTAGTTGCTAAAAATGAATCTCAACATAATAATTAAATATTATATTGAAGATTTTAGTAATATCCAAACACAAAAATTACAAATTTTATTCAAAATTCTAGTAAGAGGTTAACACATAAAGAATCTAATGAGAATGAGAATAAAGATCATTCATACATTAAAACCCAAATCTATAAGTATAGGATAACATAATATTCTTAAGAGAGAAAAATAACAAACAATGAAAGAATGCTGAACTAGGTTCTTCGGCATCGACATCACTTCTGAACAGCATCGGGAAGCTCAACCCTTCAAGGGTCTCCCAAATATCTCCTTTGTTTCCACTCTTGCTTCCTAAAACCTCCAAATGATTCCTCAAACCTTTTATAATGTTTATTCCAATTGTAGCACCCCACTCCCGCAAGACCCGAACCCGATATCGATGGTGATATTCGAATCCGTGCCCCGCGAGGGTGGCCTGCCACATCACTTAACATTTAAACAGTCGGTATAAATTTTTTTGAAAACCATAAACATAAAGTGTAGAAGATCAATAACACAAACTATTTCACTTTAATTAATAACCATT
>JAOQMS010000006.1:18213090-18226112 GCA_027563885.1 Erythroxylum longipes | reverse complement strand
TGCGGCTAAAGCCTTGAATATTCCTACACTAACTTAAAAACAAAAATATGCAGATTTGGAGTGATGCCTTGACTCTCGATCACTCGATCTCTTGATCTTCACCTGGAGATAGGGAGGAATGGTGGCGGGCTTAAAATCTTGTGGGTAACAAGTTTATAGCGGAGAAACAAGCAAAACCACTGAAAATAATCATTTCCATAGTGAAATGCTTTGCAACCATAAAACATGTATTTCCTAAATTCTCAACCTTGTCAAACACATCATAAAGAACATAAGACATGTATTCATCAAATTCTCAAACTTGTCAACAAATTCATACACAAAATAATCAATCATAATGGTTTGGGAGGACTATAAATAGAACGGGTTAACACATTCCCATGAAATGATCCTGTGTAGTCGTGAACAGAACGAACTAACACAATCCCACATAGTGGTTTTTGTGTAGTCGTAAACATGAGGGAGTCCTTGAGGGAGCTCCATGCCACTTGCGGGAAGGGGGGAGAAGCCTTTAGTCAAAGTGCACTTGACATATAGAATGGACCAGACCAAACCCACATAATATGTATTTCATAACTTGTAAACTTGTTGCCCAAAATGGCACTTTTCGAAAACATGGTTTCCATAAGCATGATATTTTTAAAATACAATTTTCATCATCATTTCATAAATCATCAACAAGATTCATGTACCAAACACATAGCAAAAACTTCAATCATTCAAGAAGCAATAAATGCAACTTTTATAAAGCAATTGAAATCATTTAAATCTTTTGATAAAAAAAAATACTCATGGATCATTAACTCTACTATAAACATGCAACCCACCTTGATTCCTTGCTTAAGAAACTTGCTTAAAAATGCCTCTCCTATTGCTTCTCTGGCCTCTCTTGATTTCCTTCAACATTGGAAAAATTCCAATTCAATAGGAATCCAAATTGAGAACCCAACAAGCACATTCACTAAAAATTGATTCTAGAATACTTACACACATAAATTTCCTAAGCTTCATTAACCAAAACCCTTCCAAAAATCCAAAGGATTAAAAATGAACTTACCTTGAATCTTCACCAAATAATAAGATTTTTGGCTCAAAAGGAAGCTCTTCTCTTCCTCTTTCTTTTTCTCTTTTTGAACAACCTCAAAATCTCTCTTGAAGACTAAGAAAAGATGAAACCTAGCTCTTTCTTCTTTCTTCTCTCTAATGGACGACTCTCTCTCTCTCCCCCTTCTTTCTCTTCTTTTCGTTATTCTCTTCTTTCTTTCCTTAATTCATGTTTTTAGTCTTCTAATTTACAAGACAACATTTTCGTCTTCCCAATTCTACCCTTAATGAGTGCTAAAAGTCCACTTTACCCTTCCTTTAATGCTTCTTGGTTTCTAAACTTAAGTGACATGCCAAAATCCCTCAATACATTCTTAAAGCATTAATTTAGCTAACTAGTGAAATAAAATCCTACTAACATTGAAATAAATAATTAAAATCCAATAATAATTCTATTATGACCCCATAATTCATTCCAAGGCAAAACTTCAAATTCCATGCTTATTTCATAAACTATCATGCTTAATTCAACTAAAAAACCTGAAGGCCAACATTGCCTCTTAAGAAGTGCATTTATTTAGTGTAGTTGGCTCGACTCCTTGTTTTTCTCACGTGACAAAATTATGATATGGTGTCATAGTTTGCACTCTCTTTCCATGAGGTTGTTTAGGATAGGGTCTTAGTTGATGACCTCTAATTTTCAACATACTCTCTTTCTTCAGAATCTCAATCTTTACTAATTCCCTGCACTCTTGGAATGTCTCGAATGTCTCTTCACATTTTCCTCCTCATTTAATTTCTCCAATCTGCTATGCAAAGGTGAAGAATTAATATTAATAATAAAAAGGGACTAAACATTTACCTTTAAGCTAAATGATGTTTCATTTTCTTCTTCGAGCTCCTCCTCAACTTCAGTTCCTTGAGCAGTTCTCTCAAGATTCTCAAGTTCCTAATCACTCCGTAAGGTCTTTGCACTAACATCCCTTGAGTACACCTCAAGTTGAGATGGTTACATCTCTCCACTTTGTGATTCTAGGCAGTTGATAGCTTCCATCATTTTACCCATCTGACTTATCAAGTTTTGGATTCTAAATCTTGTTTCCTGATGAAATTGTAGAGTATTAGTAGCAAGAGATCTAACTAAATCTTCCAGGGATGTACCTGAGTTGCATTAAGAAGCTTCTGGTCTATGTGGGAATTAGTTTGTGTCCTGCAAACTATTAAGGAAGTAGTTTTGTTGTTTATCCCATCTATAACTAAAGTTTGTATGATCACTCTAAACATTGTTTTAGGATTAAGAATATGAGTTATTGAAAAAATTACTTCCGTCCATGTAATTTTTTTCTTAACACACAAGCATTAAAAAAAAGTGAAAAGATCCAGAAATAATTGAAAAGGTACTAACTATTAAAAAATATATAAAAAACACCAATTAAAATGAAAAGTAAAAACTAAAGCGCTGCGCTTCCTAACAACGACACTAAAATTGAAGTATCGTAACACTACTCAAAATAACTAGCCTCACAACTATAGCAGTGATGAATCTAGGTCAATCCCACAAAGAGTGTTCAATTATCTTTTGTTATGAAAAGAATTGGTATTTAGGTTATTGGGGGGTTGGTTTGATTTTCAAATAAGGAATAAAATGAATTTAAGCTACTGAAAAAATTAAATTAAATATTCAAAAATGATAAAAGTGATGAATACATTAGGGGCTTAGCCATCGGTTTAATCTTGAACTACACATAGTTGAACTTACTTTATTGAATTGTTATTCTCATACCTCTTCTAGCAATTATTAATTGTAGGCTAACAATAAGCTCTGTTAACCCCAGTTTTTCCTTAGGTCGTGTTTAATTAAGAAGAGTTCGTTAATTAAACCTAGCTATCGAACTACCTAGAACAAGCTTTGTAGATTTAATTGGACAGCCACATTACGAATTAGGAAAATAGATAAATCAAGGCAACAACCACTCAAGCTTGGGTCATTTAAGTTAAGCTAAGTCATCCCTAAAGATTAAAAACCATTAGCTACCACAAATTAATAAAAAACATAATGATTACATATTGTATTCGATTCTAACAATGGATTCATATATAAAAACAATCAAATAGAGCATTTAATTATTCTTACATAATACCCAATTCAATAAACAAAGGATAACATAATCAATTCCTAAGATAGAAAGAACAAAAAAAGTAATGAAAGAAATGCTTAACCGAGTTCTTCGGCATCGATATCACCTCCGAACCGGTGTCGGTAAGCTTATCCCCTTATGGGTCTCCAAGGTACGCAACTTCTTCCCCTCTTAATTCTCCCAAAACCCCTAAATCAATTCCTCCAAACGTTTTTGATGTTTTTTCCATCAAAACAATGTTTTTATACCAAAAAGTATGGTTTTCGGGTGAGCTGGCAATATGTCATGGGCGTGCATATGTTGTTCACATCCGTGAGTCTGAGTCATGGGGCTCATGGACGTAAGCCACCTTGCATGGGCATGGCAAGGAGTGTCACACCCATGCAACATGTGTCATGGGTGTGAGAGATGTCTTACACCCATGACAAATTTGTCATGGCTGGAAGAGATGTCTCACGACCATGACAAATTGATGTTGGCCGTGAGTCACTTCCTACACTCTTCATCTTGATGTTTTCAACATATACTCATCGTATTCATGCATTTTCTTATCTCCTCTTGCTCTAATCCTTCTCATTCTTGCTCCATGAAGACAAATGATTGTGAATGTCTGAAAAACGACTCAAATATTGTGCTTTCGACTAACTTTAGCTCTTTCATTTCTGAATTGTACCTAAACCCAAATATGAACTAAAGTGAATGTCTTAAGAATTTCATATCATTAATCATTAGGTGTTATGGAATAAATGTATTAATAATTAGGCAGATATCAAATTCATTGTCTAGAAGAAGTGTGGGAGTCTCCCAAGTAATACTGAAACAAATCCAAGGGAGTAATTAAAAACGATCACACTTAGGAGTGGGAAAGAGTTAGAAGAACCAGTAGAAAAATAGGCTGAAGACCAACTTGTAGAGGACTAAGAAAAGTGAAAATGATAAAGAAAAGAATGAGGATCCTTCTTATGTTACTCCTTTACTATACCTATATAAAATTCCATTCCCACAAAGATTGCAAAACAATAAATTGGATGCACAATTTGCAAAGTTCCTGTAAAACCTAAAGATTTTGCAAATTAATTTATCTTTTATCGATGCATTGGAACAAATACCTAAGTACGCAAAGTTCCTAAAAGACATATCACATGCCTTTCAGATTGAAGGATCTAGGGAGCTATATGATATCCTTTGTAGTTGGTGACTTGGAATTTTTGAAATGTTTGTATGATTTAAGTGTAATAATTAAACTTATGCTTGTGTTGATCTTTAGGAAATTGGGGATAGGCAATGTGAAGCCAACTTCAATTCTCATTTTTTTGGTGAATCAATCAATAAAGAGACTCTTTGGTGTGGTGGAAGATGTCATCCTGAAGGTGGATAAATTCATTATTTTTGTTGACTTCGTAGTATTAGGTTTCGAAGAGGACAGTAATTACCCATTAATTCTTAGATTGTTATTCAGGAACACTGGGAGAGCACTGATAGATGTTAATGAAGGAAAACTAATTATTTAGATTGGTGATGATCATGTAGAGTTCAATATTAACAAAGTCTTGAAAAATTTAATAGATAGCAGCTCTTGCAAGAAGATCGTTATCATGAATGAATGTATTAAAGAGCAAGAGGAGAGTTGCAACAGAGAAGTAAGATATGAGGAAGAGAATTTTAAGGAAGCTAAGAAGAATGCAGAAGGAGAGACAAAGAAGTTGGGTGCTCTAACATATCAAGACATACTAGTGAGAACTGAAGCACCCATACCATCCTCCATTAAAAAGCCACCAACTCTAAAGTTGAAGCCTTTTCCCACACAACTAAAGTGTACTTTTCTAGGTGAGGGACAAACTTTACCTATCGTTTTTTCTAGCTAGATAAATGGGCATCAAAAGAGTAAGGTGGTGAAGATCCTTAGAAAGAGGATGAAGGCCATGGGATGGCAAATATCTGACATATAAGGTATAAGTCTGAATGTGGTTATGTATAGTGTAAGGCCCTAACATATACTCTAGAAGCATTTTAACATATATATGGTTTTTTAAGAAGTGAAAATAATGAATGAATTAAGTTTATCTAAGTATAGTAAGAGACATAATGGTACTTAATGTAAAAGAAATGAGTAAATGGGTAATTTGTTCGTTTCGACATAGACATACATACTTAGATGTGAAATATAGATAGGAATTTTTGATATGTTTGATTGGGTTTATGAGCTTAATGTTAGTAGAATTAATTAAATAAGTATGTCATAAATAAATGGGATGTTCTTGGTTAAATTGAATGTGTTGCTCTTGTTGACAAGATTAAAGTTAGTTGATTAGGGATGTGTACCTCACTAAATGGATAGGCTCCACTGAATAGACTTCTATAATTTGGCCATATCTTGGTATGTAGACCTCCAAATTGGATAATTATAATTGGAGATCAAACTAGAGACATATATAGAAAACTTTAATAAAGGAACTGAAATCTGATTTTGTGTTTAAGAGTTTTGAATTCTGGTTTGAAGTTGAGTTTTGGCTGCTATCCTTGTTTTTGAACAGCCTGTAGTTTTTAGGGTATAACTCTCAATATGATTAACCAAATTGCATGAAATTTATGTCACTAGAAAATTAACACTTAGAAGAATGAAATTAATTGATAATATTATAGCAAATATGGGAATTAAAAAATGAAGAAGGACCAATATTCAATTTTTATAAAGTTAACACATAGACCAATTGGAGTAAAACATGTGTGACTAACAAGATTAAAGCTTGTGCATGTCCAATAGAATTGTAACAAGTGGTCCAATAAAATTGTAACATATGGCCCAATAGAATTGTAACATTTGGTCCAATATAATTGTAACACGTGGTCTAATGGGATTGCAAGACATGGTCCAATAAGATTGTAACATATGGTCCAATAAGATTGAAACATGTGTCTAAGACTACAAAATTCATGAAAAGACATATAGAGAGGGGAGATGAACAACATTTTGATGGCTTAACTTTATATTTTTCTCCTTACCCTTTCACCTTCTTCATCCCATAATTTTCCATTTGGTGATTCAAGCAAAGACAAAGAGGAAGGGAAGGAAAGGCATTAGAATAATTACTTTGGAAATTTTAAGGTTTGGGACTACACTTAGTCTAATTTCTCTTTATATATATCATTAAATGAATAAAAAGATTCATTTGGATGTGTAGTGGTTGCTGGGATGATGCTTTGGTGTTATCTTGTATAGAATTGGTTGAATATGACAAGAGAATAACATGTAGTGGAATTCTTTCTAGGGTTTATTGAACTAGTCACATTGTTTAGATAATAACTCAGCATACAGACATCTAAATTGGGTTATTTTAGTTTCATATGAAAATTAAGATATATAAATAAAAATATATAGAAGAGACTCTGACTTAATTTTGGCATTATGATATTGGAAATTGAAATTGAAAATGGTGACCTGATGCTGCCCCTATTTTGGAGCAGCTTATGATGTTTTATCTATATCTCATGTTTTAGAGATCCAACTGGCTTTCTTTTTAGTTTTTTAGAAAATAGGGACATAGCAAAACAAATGTACAACAGACCTTAACTCCTAATTCAAACATTTTCTATATGAAAATTATAGAAAAATTAGGGGTATGAATTCTAGTTAGGGGACACGGTAGGAAGGAAATTGCATTATTTTGAATTTTTTCTCACTTCTGATTTTTACCGAATCTTATCAAAACCTTTTTGAATTTCTATGCAATTTTACAAAAAACTAGAAATAAATAAAATGGGACTTAACTTATGTGAATTGGGTAATTGAACATTGAAATTTAAGAGTGGGCATAATGCATACAAAATATATATCATATAACTTATCAATATATGAATTGTGAAAATGGAAAATGGTTAAAGGAAATGTTACAGTGACTACTCCATTATTTTAGTGGTGGCTAGATAGGCATGCCTATAGGGATACAACACAATTGCTATAGTTTGACACCAATGGTGTATTTATCTCGAGACTATAATGTCTCCACAGTTTAATGCCTTCGGGTATCCGCAGTTTGATACCTTTAGGTATCTGCAGTTTGAAGCCTTCGAGTATCCACAGTTTGATGCCTTCAGGTATTTGTAGTTTGATGCCTTCAGGTATCCACAGCTCCTGTTATCCACACCCATGGGAATGTGCAAGTCTAACACAGAAAGTAAAGTAAATGGTTATAAACAAGAAATTCAACTTGACAATATAAATAATCGATATTGATGAGCATTTTCATTTTTATTGATAATATGTATCAATGAGTATTGAATGTCAATATTTTACTTATCAATGTGCATTTTTAGTATATGGATAACATATTGAAGTATGTTTGCATTATGTACTTTGATAAGTATGCCATCACTATTTATATGAGTTGTGATGTTTATAAATGTGTGTGCTTGGCGAATGACTATTTTGAGTGATCACCCAAACTAAGTGTTTTCCCCACTAAGCTTTCAAGTTTAGCACGAGTGTTAATCCATGTAGGTCCAAGTCATAGGAGTGAGGTACAGTTATCAAGGCCAACAATTAGGAGTAAAAGTACCTTTTGATGTGTCTTTTGATTAAAGAATGGTTGTATATGTAATAAAGGGAATTCTATGTTTTCCTTTTGGATTAACATGTAAATATAAACATATAACACTACTTTCTAATGATAATGTTAAATGATATGAAATTTTGTAATATGTATATCTGTAGCATTTAAGAGAAAAATATGTGATGACAGTCCCTGTAAATGAATAGAAATGTATACCGTGACTGTTTGTACAGGAATTTAGTTTCCATGTATATGGGTGGTTGAAGGTTCTATATAGGGTATGTTACATTTTGTGCTATCAGAGTCCGATTTAGGCAGTTTTGGTCAATAAGAGTCTAGTGATGTGTTATATGGTTTGGTTTTTCTATTAGCCTAATGCAGATGTCCTTGTTTTCTTATCGATAGTAGAGATAGAAAGACCTCGTGATGCTGATAACGAGTTAACTGACAGTGTGTGATAGAATTTTATTAGTAGATCGATTAGCCTATGATATAAATATGACTAGTCTATTGAGCCATAGCGTATATATGAATAGAGTGTATAGAGATTGCCCTATTATGATCTATAAGAAACAATTTGTTGCTGATCTGATAGAACTACCCTTTCATGAAGTTGACTTGATCTTAGGCATGGATTGGTTATCCAAACACCAAACTATAGTTGATTATAGGTTGAAGATAGTTGTTCTCAAATATTCTAATGGTTCAGTCTAGTCTTTTGACTAATGTAATATCAGCCATGCAAGCAAGACAACTTCTTAGAAAAGGTTGTGAGGCATATTTGGCTTTAGTACTTGATTCAAAAAGGGAGAAGGTGAACTTACAAGACATACTGGTAGTAAATGAGTTTTTTGATATGTTCCTAGAAGAGTTACTGGGTCCACCCCAGAGGGAGGTAAAAATATCTATTGAGATTGTATCTGGTGTTGCTCCTATTTTAAGGGCACCTTACAGAATGACTCCTATAGAGTTAAAAGAGTTGAAGATTCAGTTACAAGAGTTTTTAGATAAGGGTTTTATATGGCCCATTTTGTCACCATAGAGAGCGCCAGTCCTTTTTGTCAAAAAGAAGGATATCATCTTACGAATGTGTTTGGACGATAAACAGTTGAACAAGGTGACTGTACAGAATAGATACCCATTGCCCAAAATAGAAGATTTGTTTGATCAGTTGAAAGATGCAGGAGTGTTCTCTAAGATTGATTTGCGGTCGTGTCATTTCCAGCTTCGAGTAAAAGATGTATATGTTCCAAAGACTGCATTCAGGACCCGATTCGGTCACTATAAGTTCATAGTGATGCCTTTTAGGCTAACTAATGCATCGACTGCTTTCATGGATTTGATGAATAGGGTGTTTTGATGCCACTTAGACCAATTTGTTTTGGTGTTTATAGATGATATATTGGTCTATTTGAGAAATGAAAAAGAACGTGCTTAGCATTTGAAAATTGTACTCCATACTTTGAGAGAGAAGTAATTATTTGCCAAATTAAGCAAATGTGATTTTTTGCTAAGGGAAGTTTCTTTCCTTGGGCATATCATCTCTTCAGAATGTATTAGGGTAGATCCCAGTAAAATTGAGGTGATTGTCATTTGAAAATTGTACTCCATACTTTGAGAGAGAAGTAATTATTTGCCAAATTAAGCAAGTGTGATTTTTTTGCTAAAGGAAGTTTCTTTCCTCAGGCATATCTTCTCTTCAGAAGGTATTAGGGTAGATCCTAATAAAATTGAGGTGATTTTGAATTGAAAGCTACCTCAGAATGTGACAGAAGCGAAAAGTTTTCTTGGCTTAACTGGTTATTGTCAATGCTTTGTCAAAGGGTTCTCAGTAATTGCTTCTCCAATCACAAAGTTACTTTAGAAAGCTACAAAGTTTGAATGGAATGATAGATGCCAAGCTAGTTTTGAGCAGTTAAAGAAGATGCTCACCGAAGCTCTGGTGTTGACACAACCAACTCTGGGCAAAGAGTATGTCATGTACAATGATGCTTCTAGGAATGGTCTGGGTTGTGTATTGATGCAAGATGGGAAAGTGGTGGATTTTGCCTCGGGGTAGTTAAAGCCGTATGAACAGAACTACCCTACACATGATTCAGAATTAGCAATAGTGGTGTTTGTCTTGAAAATTTAGTGGCACTACTTAAATGGGGAAAGGTGTAGAGTATACACACAAGAGTCAAAAGTAACTGCTCACACAAAAGGAGCTAAATTTGAGGCAACAACGTTGGCTAGAATTGTTTAAAGACTATGATTGAATGGTTGACTATCACCAAGGAAAAGCTAATGTGGTAGCAAATGCTTTGAGTAAAAAGTCTATTTCAGCACTATCATTACATCATAGTAGATGGAGATTTGCACCAGATGGAGCTTTGATAGCTTAGCTAAAAGCAAGTCTTAACTTGGGACAGATGATAGTACATGCACAAAAAGATGACGTCAAGTTGCAACAAATTGTGCAAGAGGTGCAAAAAGGGAAATATATTGATTTTGTAGTGAAATTTGATAGAAGTCTATACTTTAAGAGTACATTATACATACCGAAAGTAAAGGACTTTAAGAAGGAGTTATTACATGAAGCCCATAATACTATATTCACCATGCATCCTGGGGGTAATAAGATGTACTAGGACTTGAAACAATGTTATTGGTGGCCAAGAATGAAGCGTGATGTAGTGGACTATATGTCCAACTGCTTGGCTTATCAATAGTTAAAAGCTGGACATTAAGTCCCATCTGGCCTATTGAATCCCATTCCTATTCCATATTGGAAATAAGATAATATCACTATAGACTTTGTTACAGGTCTATCCCTCACACAGAGAAAACATGATGCGTATGGGTCATAGTGGAAATCACTAAATGAACTCACTTTATACCGATTCGACCTGATTATTCTATGGATCAGTTAGTTGGGTTGTATGTGAATGAGATTATTTGACTACATGGAGTGCCATTGTCAATTCTTTCTGACCGAGACCCATGATTTACATCGAGGTTTTGCAAAAGTTTACAAGTAACTTTGAGTACTCAACTAAGCTTTAGCACAACCTTTCACCCATAAATGGATGGGCAATCTGAGAGAATTATATAGGTGTTGGAAGATATGCTTAGGGCATGTGTTATGGAATTTCTAGGAAGTTGGGTTGGATACATTCCTGTGATGGAATTTGTCTACGGTAATGGTTACCAATCTAGTATAAGCATGACACCATATGAAGCATTATTTGTTGGACAAAATTGACTAAGGAAAAGATGATTAGGCCTAACATAGTTGAAGATACAGAAGAGAAAGTGAGGGTTATTTAGTAAATATTGAAGGTTGCAAATGATCGACAAATCATATGCTGATTTGAAGAGGAAAGATATTGAATATGTGGTAGGTGACAAAGTTTTCTTAAAAGTTTCACCCTAAAGAAAGGTGTTAAGATTTGGGAAAAAGGGAAAACTTAGTCCTAGATATATTGGTCCTTATGAAATCCTTGAAAGGATTGGACTAGTGGCATATAAGTTGGCTCTTCCTATGGAACTATGCAAGTTGCATGGTGTATTCAATGTTTCAATGCTATGGCGGTACTAATTGGGTGATTCACATGTGTTACCCTTACAAGAAATAAAGTTCTAACAAGAAGAGCCAAAAGAAATTCTAGCTAAAGAAGTAAGACAGTTAAGGAATAAGTAAATGCCTTTAGTAAAGGTGCTCTGACAGCATTATGGCATTAAAAAGGCAACTTGGGAACCCAAATTGATTATAAGAATTCAATACCCCTAGCTATTCATTACATTTATGAATTTCAAGGACAAAATTCTCTTTAAGAGGGAGAGAAATGTAAGGCCGCAAAATATACTCTAGAAGTATTATAGCATGTCTAGGGTGTATTAAGAAGTGAAAATAACAAATGAATTAAGTGCATCTAAGTATAGTCATAGAAATAATGGTACTTTATGTAAAAGACATGGGTAAATGGGTAATTTGTTAGTTTCAACATGGACATACATACTTAGACGTGAAATATGGATAGGAATTTTTGATATGTTTGCTTAGATTTATGAGCGTGATGTGAGGGGAATTGATAAAAGAAGTATTCCATAAGCAAATGGGATGTTTCTAGTTAATTTGGATGTATTTTTGTGTTGCTTTTACATGATAAGACTGAAGTTAATTGATTTAGGATGTGTACCTCGCTGAATGGATAGGTTCCACTGAATAAATGTTGGACCCTAAATTTTTTTATTTTATTTTATTTATTTTCTTAGAATTTATTTATTAATTTAGCAAGCACGATCAGAAATTAGGGTTATTAATTAGAGATGTTAGAATTAAATTAATGTAATGGTCATAAGAGACAAAAGAAGGGGCAAAAGGGACATTACATTAAAAGAAGGGCAAAACTGGAAGAACAAAACAAATGAAGGGTAAAATTAGAAAATCAAGACAAAATGTGGTCTTGAATAAGAAAGAAGAAGAAGAAAATTGTGAGAAGAGAGAAAAATATGGGAAAGAAGAGAAAAGAAGAAGAAGAACCGTGGAAGCTAGGAGAAAGAAGAAGAAGGAAGAGAAACCAACTTGTTTTAGGTAAGTTTCATCTTTTCTTCTTGTTTAGGTAGAAAAACAAAAGGGATTAGAGAGAGAAATGGGTTAGTGTTGGAAGAAAGAAGAGAAGAAGAGAAATGGGTTAGTTTTCTAGCCTAGGTATAGTATGGGTAAGTTAAGTCTAGGCTTAATTCTTTTATTTATTCTTGATTATTGAAGCTTTATGAATTTCCATTTGAATGTGGGTTGAATGAGAAATTGGTTTGTTTTAGGAAACCAAGAAAACCTTATCCAAGAGCAAGAGGAAAGGCACAATTGAGGTGGATTTTCCAAACGAATTAGGTGGGTAATATGTTTATAGTTATTGTTGAGATGAGCAAATTGCTTACTTGTGTGTATATATGATTAATTGCTTGAATTTGACTTATTGTGAATGTTGGAAAAATATATTATGATGTATTCTCATGTCATGCCTTGAAAGATGCTATGACATTTTGCATAATTGAAAAAGAGGAAAAAGCATGAGATGCATGAAAGTATGAACATGTGATGAAATGAATTGAGCATAAGAATTTGTTTGTCTTTAGGCAAGCGAGAAACTATTTCGTTTGTCACGTGCACGTTGACCTTAAGCCTTCTCCCGACTACCCGCTTTTGGCATATGAGATCCTAAGAAACAGACTCATTTTGTTTATGGTGTAAACTTCGGTTTCTCCATTTCGACCCATGGGACTCTCAAGCCATTTGTTTGTGCAT
>JAOQMS010000006.1:18169786-18210850 GCA_027563885.1 Erythroxylum longipes | reverse complement strand
TTGCTTCCACTGGAAAAATGATTTCTTAAAAGTTTTGAAATCTACCGTTTCTCCAAATATAGCATGCTTTCTTTTTCGATCTAACGACAATAGTACCTAGAAAAAGAATATTAGGGTTAAGAATTATAACTCGAGAGAGAGCAATTCACCCTAGGATCGTCTAGGCCCGTTAAATCAAAAATTACATAATTGGGTAGATTTTCTTTAATTTTGAATAATTTCCCCTTTCTCTCAATTGGTCACTTCTAGGTTAAAATTTGGATTATTTGTGCGACTTGGCTTTTGTTCATTCTGTTGGAGCTTTAATTTCTCATATTTGATTATTGATTAATTTTAATTTCTGTAATGGTTGTTTAGGTATTGCGAACTTAGCTGCCTTTAGATTTTAGGACTAGTTCCCTTTCTCGTAGGATCGACACCTTAGGTACTACGCAAACGACTCGTGCGCTTGTGGAATTTACCAAGGTTATAAATAATAAAACTTAGCGCATGTAACCTCAGGAGAACAACCACCGTTGAGTTTGGAACCCTGAGGTTGTTTTGCCAGATTGGTTACTCAAGACCTTCGGTCTCTACCCTGATCCGATTAAGAAAATGGGATCACTTATTATGAATTTGTGATAATGATTCTAATCTAGTTCATATCCTATTAGAAGTAGAAGGTGCTCTGGTCTAAATCTAACTGAGGTTTGCGATGGTGGAGGAACTAGAACGGAAAAAAAGAGGGATTCTAGTTGTAAGATATCTAATGAAATTGTAGCTAGAATTTAGATCTCATTCAAAGAGAAAAATATCAAATATCTGGAATTTCTTTTTGTATATTATATGGATGATTCGATCCGCAAAGACTATGATTGGGAATTATTTGATCATCTTTCTTCGAGGATGTTCCGGAAACAAATTTATCCCCTAAATGTCATAGAGAATTGCAAATTCAACTTTCTTTAAGTTCAAAAAATGGAAATGACATTCATATAAATACAAAAAATTGCAATGGTAATAAGATAAAAACATACGGTACCTTCTCGGATAAAAACCAACATTTTGATAGAGCTAAAAATCAACTAATTAAATTAAAAACAAATAGTATTGAAATATATCTTTATTGATCAATGAGAATTGACTCCTAAGATCTATAATTGCCTAAAAAGGTCTAATATACATACATTGTTAGACCTTTTGAATACCAATCAAAAAGACCTTATGAAAATTTAACATTTTCGCATAAAAGATATAAAACATATCTTAGGCATTCTAGAAACAAAAAAGCATTTTGTAATTGATTTACCAAAGAATTCAATCTAAATCCATTGGATTTATATTAATTTTTGTCTTTTTTTCTAAAGAAGATGAAAATCAATTTTGAATTTTTACCACAATATTGATATTCACAAAATAAATCAATAATTTAGTTAAATAGATGTTATCTAAGGATAATTCACTTTGAAGCGACTTTCCCTAGATACACCGTCATAATATTTGATTTTACAATCGAATCAATTTGAAAAAGACCTAAAGTTAAGGATTTATCAATAGGTAATGTTACTCTAATACCTAACCAAAGGGCTGCTATAGTACCAATCAAAAAGACAATTGTGAAGAAGAAATCATAACAGAGATTGAGTTTGAAGAATATGAGGAAGGCTCTGTTCAAGAAGTTAATAAAGATGACGAACAAATGACAATGGAGATAGAGGTTGAAGAAGATACAGATTTCTCTATTCACAAAGGGGACAATAAAATGAATAAATGATAATCAAACTAAAAAAATCAAATAATAATTAACAATGAATTAGATAGCAGTAAAACTGATTGATTGATTAATAATGAAAACTAAGAATTACTTGTATCCTTATTTGTACCCACTTTACCTTCTTGATTTAATCATACTTGATCCTAGATATCCTATAGTTATGATTACCTTACCTCGAGATTGAATTGTGATCTCTCAATCTATCAAAACTCTTTCTAACTATGTAATTGGATTTTAAGCTATCCTATAGATAACTAATAAATAATTAAGATAACTCTTCAATCCCCTATTAATTTGATATTTATAGGTTTATTAAGGTACCAGCTCTTGTTGTACAACAAAACACAAACAATCCAGTAGTCTCTAGATTCAAATTGAATATAAAGCAATAAGCATCATAAGCATATTCTTTAAATCAAGATGGTAAAGTTCAACAAATAAATCAAGAGTAATTCTGAAAAAAGAATTTAAAAATCCATAAATGTAATTAAATGTCCAAGTTTAATCATCATCAATATTTAACAACAAGAAGGAAATAAGAAAATAGTAAAAAAATCCAGAAGTTTTCTCTTCTTTTCCTTCAGCTGGAAAATATGTAACCTTGTTCCTAAGAATTCTTCTCTATGTTTATGTAACCATCATGTGATATTTTTCTCTTCTATATATACACTTGATTCTTTTAGGGTTTTGTCTAGGTTTTTCCAATTGCATATCTTCCAAAAATTGCTAAACGTTAAAAGTATAAAAAACTAACATCTAAAAAAACACCTTGCTTGATTGTGCATGGCTATGCACGGTCATGCATGACACTAATCTAACTCTCTGGCACAATCATGCATGGCATTGCACGATCATATCCGAGACTTCTATCTTGCATGCACAATCATGCGTGACACTAGTCTAACTCTCTGGCACAATCATGCATGGCATTGCACGATCATATCCGAGACTTCTATCTTGTTGTTTCTTTATGCACGATTGTGCTAGACTTATTTCGCCAGCTTTTTCTTCCTCTTTTCTTCACTTTTTCCTATCTTTGCTCATCTCTTAACACATTAATCAATCCTTAAAATATATAATTAAGATCAAACTCTTTCCTTAAACAATAATTAATCAAACAGAACAGGCAAAAACACTAACAAGAACATAAATCTAACAATAATTAATGAAACAGAACATACAAAAACACTAACAAGAACATAAATCTAGGTCCTAAACATATAATTATCTTATAAGAAAACACTAACACCTAAAAAAACACTAACACCTAAAAAAACACACTATGATTTATACCTATTAATATCCCTACACTTAAATCTTTGCTTGTCCCGAAGCAAAACTAAAATCACAAATGAAAAAAAGATAAACACAGTATCATGCAATAACATAATAATGGTACAGTGGCATCAAATTTTATGAAATTGACTTAGCCATAAACATCAATAATTTGAAAAGTTCCAATACATTAACTTATTCCATTCATGTTCAAGTTCTTTAATTTAAAAACACATATCAACCAAAATATCGACACCTATTTATACATCTATGATACTTGTAAGCATGTACTTATTCTTATATATCAATTAAAGAAATAGACCATCACTAAAGACCCATTTATGAAATTTATTTTGACATTTAACAAGAAGATCCATAGGTTCAATTTTATTGTCAACACCATATTATCAAGCTTGGTTGGAGTATTATTCTAGCCTTTTGACTTGAAGACAAACATTTTGTTGTGATATCCCAAGTTACTCAGCTAGATTACAACTCACAACTGACTACTAGCTCTATTTTTAACTCATTTTTTAACCTATTAGCAGAATTAGAAATTTATTTAACATGTTTATACAACACACTTTCGATGCGTGTGGGGTTTTTTTCTCACATTTTACGTGCATCACTTCTTCCTAATCATTCACTTCCATGAAAGGGTAATAATAATGTCTATTAATTTAAATGAATTTAATTATAAGTATGTTCAAACAATTGTTATTCAATGAAAAAATAAGCACAATATTCTACTCATTATATTCACCTGAAAAACACTTAAAACACAAACTTCATAAACTAATGTTTACTCATAAATTAAATGATCATGTTCATAGATAAGCTAATTCATATAAATTTTATTCCATTGTCAGTTTCACATAATGCACACATCATGCAACAAAATGTTTACACAATGCAAACCTAATAAAAAAAACTAACACAATGTAAATGCAAATTCATATACAAATTTTCTATTTTAATTAAAAAAGAAAATCCTTTATACATATTTGTTATTTCATAGATGATGTAAAATATGTGGAAAGTCTTGTTTATAATAAGTATATAAGAAATATTAATTATTTAAAAATCAAACTGATTTGGTTAATTTAATTGTAAAAACTTTGAACTGGTTAAATTTTTAGTTCAAATTTTAACTTTTCGATTTAATTTACTTTAATAATCACTTTTGTTAAAATTAATCAATTTATTAGTCAAGCAGTCGGTTTTTGTAAACTAATCAGTTTTTAAAAATTAAAATTAATTAATTAATTTTTATATAACAATTTCTTTTTTAATTAAATTTTAAATTTTCAATAAGTGTTATAAATTAACTAATTTTATAGTTGGTTAAATCTTTCAAATTACAAATTTCTTATTTTATCGTATTATATTTTGTTAAAACATTGAGAATTATAATTGAATAGGCCAAAGAGACTACGGGCAACATACACTTCTACTTGTCCCGGTTAGATCAAAAACTACACCATGATGGTTTTTTTCATAAAAATTTTATCTTGAATTTTTATTGTTACATTTCATAATTTGCGTATTAGAAGCCAAATCATCTCCAAGATCTCTATATCTGGATCCTTTCTTTAAGAAAGAAACAAGCTCTTCAGTCTTCCCAAGCACTGTCCTCTCTCTCTCTCTCTCTCTCTCTCTCCATTTAACACATCCACAAATTCACTCCGAGTCGTCCAGGTACTCTCTTCTCTCTCAAATTCGATCCACACCCACTATTTTCACTCTTTTCCTTTCTTCAACTTAATTTCACTCTTTTTCTGGTTGCAGGTTTTTTAATCCGACTTATACCATCCAGACTCTCTGTTTTTTTTTTCTTCATTTTTTTCAGTATTAAATGGCCCAGGCCGAACTAACCACAGAGCAGGTTCTTGATCTGTTACTACTTCTCTAATTCCTCAACAATTTGTTTTTCCATCTGATACTTATTTGATTCGTTGTTTATTATTATTATTATTGTTATTTTGGTCTAAACTTGTAACTGCAATTGGTTAGGGATTTCATTCTACGAAGTTAAATTGCGGTTCGTATTTATTCTGGGTGTATTGGTTGATGCGAGTTGTTGTTTGTTTGTTTATGTATAGGTACTAAAAAGGGACATCCCATGGGAGACATACATGACAACAAGGCTGATATCGGGAACAGACCTTCAGTTGTTAAGGCGTTACGATAACAGATCTGAGACTTACAGGGCTCAATTGCTTGATGATGTAATTCCCTCTCTCACTTTGTGTCGAATCATTAATATAATCATGGAGTTATTACTCTCTCTAATTCTTTGATCTTTTGATTAGTTTTCCCAATGGCTTTCAATTTTACTAATTTGAGAGTATAACGAAAGCCTGGTACAATTACATAGTAATTAATCAATCTTGGGTTTTGGTTTCATTTTCCTGCAAAATGTTTGCTACGAATTGTTGCATTGGCTAACAACAGTGGTGGGAGACGTGGTTGAATTCTCCTTTTATTGCTATAGGATGGTCCGGCTTATGTTCAGGTGTTTGTTAATATTTTACGTGATATATTCAAGGAAGAGACGGTTGAATATGTTCTGGCTTTGATTGATGAAATGCTAACAGGTTATTCACGCTACTATCTCCAACTTCTAATAACTATTTGTTCACACAATTAACTTATACTTCGTTTTCCATTACTCCACTATCTGATTTTGATTTACTATTTATTCATACAATTAAACTATCTGTTGTTTTCCATTGCAGCGAATCCAAAAAGAGCCCGATTATTCCATGATAGGTCATTTGCAAATGAAGACCCTTATGAACCTTTCTTAAGTTGAGTATCCATCTGAAGATCTGGTGATTTATGACTAGTTGTTTGAGCCACATTGCCCTCTTCCATTTTCACGAAAAATATGCAGAGATGCTTCTTTAGTGTGATGTAATCTATGATGACTACACTTTCTAATGTATTTGGCTCGAAAGTTCTAGTAGTTTCCTTATCGTGTTAGTTTGAGCTATTTCTGAGGCATTTGATTTGCTCAATACATAAATTTATCGTACTCTTGACCTGATAAGTTTATGGAAGAAAGAAGAAATGAGAATGCATAACATCATGCCTGTAGCTATTTGCATATGAAAAATTGTGTGTTTTGACAATAGTTATGGTGCCTAACACATTATGTTTGTCAACTACCTACCTTAGTCATTTTAATAATTGTCACTTGGAGCCAATAATTTTGCTTTTTGGTGAACAATTAGGTTGCATCCCTTTTGAGACTTAATCTTTAATCAATCTGTAGAATCTGGGTCTTCAATATGGTTGATTTAAAGAGTGCCGTGTCAAAACTAATGTACTGTTTATTGTTAGGTCACTAGATATTTAGACAAGACATAAACATGCAACGAATGTATGTGTTTAGACTGTGAAAAGCTTAGTTTTATGCATTTTGATGTCTTCTATATTTGTTGCTTTCTTGTTTGAATATTCAAGAAAAAAAGTCTCCCATTTTTGTTGTCTATATGATGAAGTATCTTGTGTTTAGTTATGTCATATCTTTCAAGATAATGAAAAATGAGCTCCTCTTTCAGATTGCTTTGGAAGGGAAACTGGTTCATTCAGGAAAAGAGCTGCAAAATACTTGCCTCAATAGTAAGGTACCTAAATGTTAATCCCATGACTTTTGTTTAGCAGAGTTTCAAGAACTGATTGGATATATTAATCCTCTCTTTGGGTAAATGTCAATCTCGATTGGGTTATAGCGCTAGGCCAAAATCTCAAGATGGTGTATATTCAAATGGAGCGGCTTCAAATTCAAAGAGTAAACTCACTGGCATTGATGATGTATTGAAAGGATTGGTTGAATGGCTCTGTGCTCAGGTAGGCATATGTTGTTTTAGAACACTGAGTTTTTTTGTTTCCTTCATATTGTTATAGATGACATTTTTCATCATAAAATTGAGCTCTTCTTGTCATTTGGTGTGTAGCTGAAGAAGCCATCACATCCTAGTCGTGGCATTCTTGTTGCCATCAATTGTCTTGCAACACTGCTCAAGGAACCCTTAGTCAGATCATCATTTGTTCATGCAGATGGGGTGAAGTTATTGATTCCTCTAATCTCACCTGCATCTACCCAGCAGTCTATCCAGGTATCAAATCATCTTTTTATGGATGCAGACATTTTCAAATTGGTTAACTCAGGTTTGACAATTTGGTGCGTTCAATTTACAACACACAATAGTAAAGGATTCTAGCCCACTATTATTCTTCCTGCATCTTTGAATTGTATATTACATCCATATATTTGTTTTCCTTATTCTTTTTCCTTTTTTGTTACAGCTTCTATATGAAACATGTCTTTGTGTCTGGCTGTTGTCTTACTATGAACCTGCAATTGAGTACTTGGCTACATCTAGAAGCTTGCCACGACTAGTTGATGTCGTGAAAACTTCCACAAAGGAGAAGGTGAGTTTTTCATATATCTAGCTACCCCTTTTTCCATTTGATCTTCAAGTCAAACTTGATACATAAATTTTTTTGGTTATCTTTATGGCACATGATTCACGTTTCTCTTTGGATGTATGTGTCTTTATGCATGTATTTCCCTTGTAAATTTTAGTAATTTTTATTTGAAGAGTCACAAGAAATAACCTCTGAAGTTTGGTTCTGGACCATTCTGTCTTTTTCGTTGACTTTCCAAGTTGATTGTATTGGTTTTCTATAGGTTGTTAGGGTGGTTGTCCTCACCTTCAAGAACTTGCTTTCTAAGGGAAATTTTGGTGCTCAGATGGTGGACCTTGGACTACCACAAATTGTCCAAAGTTTGAAAACACAGGCATGGAGTGATGAGGTATGGGAAGTATAGTGCTTTAACTGTAAATTCTTCAGCTGAGTTGCTGTCTGTTGTATTCAATACTTAAAATATAAAGGAAGGGATATTGTGCTATCCTATAAAATATATTATTTGCCATTATGGGATTAACTAGACAGAAAATACTAGGATAAATGTACTTTAATATTTACCTCATCTTCCTGTTGATGTAAGGATGGCATATTTCATTATTTTATCTTTGTTTTTTTCCCCTTTGACGAGCTACTACATTTGATCTTTTTTCTGTTAGGTCTTCTTGTACAGTCTTAATTGTTGTATTGTTCTTTTAACATATTGGTTTCTCATAAAAAGATTATTAGAGTGCCTATCATCATTTTTCAGTATCCTTCGTATTGCAGTTAACTGCTCAATGTAAAAAAAGGAAAAGTTTCCTTGGGAACTTAAATTTGGATATGGAAATGGACTTGTGAGTTTGTCTTTATTTCTCAAATTTGTTTTCAACTTTTGACGTGTTGGTTGAAAGTGTTAAAGAGTAATATTCTATATTAAGTCTGTAAGTCTTAGTTGTTGGGGAATCTGATCTTCAATTAAGGTCTTAAATTTTGCTATATGGAAACATAGCACAATAGATATGACTAAACAAAGACATACTATGTTAAAGGTTCCTCATCTGAGATTAATTTTACACTACCTCTGTTAAACTAATTCCTAAGCCATGTTCCTTTTGAGCTACCATTAAGTTTAATTGTTCCTTTATATGATGGAATCCATCGAGTGATTGACGTGTTGGACTTCAATTCATATGTTTATGTTCATGTTTTAGTTATTTCATGTTGAATTTTTCTTTGTTTTGAAGCAATAGGTATGGAAAGATTTCTTAGGTAGATTTGCGTTTAGTTTAATTAGATTTAAGATGTCTTCTTAAAAACTGACCATATTTGATATTTTATCAAATAAAGGTTTTTTGTCTACTTCAGGAGCAAGTTAATTTGGATTATAATCCTTAAGTCAAAATACTTGGATAAAATTATAAATATAAGATGTTAAATGCAAAAAATGAACTAAGTACAAGCTATAACTAAAAGATTTAAGATATAGCACAAATTTTTTATTCAAACCATTCAAAAATATCTCATTTTACAATTTATAGAAAATTTTTATATTTTATAAAAATCTAAAGAAATCTGTTAAAAAGGAAGAAATCGAGTTTAAAATGAAAGAAAATCTTTGGTAGAGGGATTTCTTTGGTTTTACTTATTACGAGGCAAGATTATCAATCTTATTTTTGGGTTCAAAAGGTTTATTTCTTGTGAGTTCATATTATTATATCTTGGCTGTCTACTTTCCTACTTGCTGCTTTGCATTCCATGCCATTCTGCTGCTCTTTTCAGCTCTGGTGAAGAACGTGATGCTAGAAATATACATTTCAGGAGTTTTATCATTATAGTAATTTTTAAACAGTTATATAGTTCCTCGAGTGGTGCTATTCCTTTGATCATTTGGAATGTTTGCTAGGACCTACTGGAGGCCCTAAATCAACTGGAAGACGGGTTGAGGGACAACATAAAGAAATTAAGTTCTTTTGATAAGTACAAGCAAGAGGTTCTTCTAGGGCATCTTGATTGGTCCCCTATGCACAAAGATCCTGTGTTCTGGCGTGAGAACATTAATCATTTTGAAGAGAGTGATCTTCAGGTACTTCACTGTCTATTATTGTCTGAATGAAGTGCTTAAGAGTTATCTATTCTGTTTACATGTATTTACATGGGCCATATATTGTTATAACTGTTCTCATTTTCAAACTGTTATTAGTCTTTATTTGGATAAATTTTTTGAATATGGAATTATAGATGATTGAGAGGCCCAATAGATTATCAAACAACCACATCCTCCTTTATTGAGCAAGGCGATGCCAGGAAAAGTGAACGGTTGTATAGAGACATATTTACACTATTGTTGGTGGGAATCTGGGTACCTCATCTTGGGACCTGTTAGGTTTCCCAACTCTTAACCTTGCAGATGATTTTCTAATCATCGACTTTGTAGCATGTTAATCATCTAACCCAGATGGTAAGAGTGGAGATTAGTATAGAAGCAGCACTTTCAGCATTAAAACTTTCAATAGAATAGCTCTATTAAATTGAAATCTCTAATTATACCAAGTGTCTTCGAATATAAGGGGTAATTTGGCATTTTGAGGTTCTAATTTCTCAATTCAAGATGTCAAATGGAAAGAAAGACCAACTGTTCTAAGAATTGTATTGACTTGTTTTCCCTTTTCAAATGTAGACATATTTTAGTTTGTCCTTGTATTCTAAGGATACGGAGGACACATTTGTAGATATGTATGGGATTGGCTTAACCACAAACCTAGCATTCAACTTTTTTCGTTCCATTTTTGAGCTAATGGATGACTGGAAAAAAGATGCATACTGTTGTTTTGGTTTTAAAGCTATTAATGTACTTGCAGATCAGATGAAGCTGCATGATACTTTTGATAGTAAAGCTATTAGTGTACAGGCAAATCAGATGAAACTGGGTCATCTGAAAGCAAAACCAGTATCAGTAATATAAGAACTGAGTAGTTCTGACATCAGCTGAGCAACAGTTTCTTGCATTTTACGAGTGGATGAAAAGTTTTAGTACTAATGGATAATGTTTGTCCTCAGATTCTGAGGGTCCTTATCACAATTTTGGACACATCAAGTGACCCAAGAGCCTTGGCTGTTGCTTGCTTTGATCTCTCACAATTTATTCAGTATCATCCTGCTGGGAGGGTCATCGTGACAGACCTTAAAGCTAAGGAACGCATGATGAAACTGATGAACCATGAGAATGCGGAAGTTACCAAAAATGCCCTACTTTGTGTTCAGAGGCTTTTCTTAGGGGCCAAGTATGCCAGCTTTTTGCAGTCTTAATTGTATCTTCAGGTGGTGTACCGTTCGACATTTAATGCAAACTTGACACTAGATCGTTGTTGATTTTTTTAATCATCCGAGCCAATTGTGAAAGAGTTCTATTATTAGAACCTAAGGCCTTGGAGAACTAAATTATTCTATCAATTTAGGGAGGTTACTTTTCAGGTGTGCAGTGGAGAATAAATGTCTGTACATGTTATCATATGCATTTCTTTGTTTCTGGATTTGACAACGATGGTCTCTCTCAATGGAAGGTTTCTAAACTGCATTAATTTTTTATTCAACTTATCTTATGCTCGAACGTTCACATGTTGACGTTCCATGAAGATTTCTTTTTAAAAGGTAATAGCGTATCTAAACTTTATTAGTCATTTATTATAAACTTTTCTGAGATAATTAACGGTATCTTGAAGTTATATTGTACTTTTTTTAATGAAAAATAACCAAATATACTTGGTTAAAATGTTGCAAGAAAAGTTTAAATTTTATCATGATGAATGGCGTATGAACAAAGATGGGCAAGTAGTGTGGAAACTATTAAAGAGATCATAACAAAACAATAAGTATCGGTCATTAAGAAAAATTCTTTTTGGAGGCTTTTGTATGATCCAAGCACACTGCAATTCTTAATTTATAAGGGAATGTGTTTTCCAAAAACAAGTTTTAAAGTATCATTATATAACAAAGAATCTATATTCAGGAAGTGATAACAAGTTTCTTGGTGTACCTGGCTTGAATAATCATGTACTTGAAGTATAAGAAAAATGTTCTTTTAAAATGTTAAACAATTGTATTAACCTAGCAAAAGGAAGCGCAACAAGTTTATACCAGGTACCAAGCTTAGCATACAAAGGCAAGAAACAAAATAAGGCCTAGCAAAAAGGAGAAGGAAATGACAAGTCATGACAACAAATTAAGACATGACATGTAGAGCTAACAAGACCTAAGACTTTAGTGAATTTTAAATAGGGAAGTTGAAAAGAAGCAGACTTTGTCAGATTGAGATTCCATCTCCTTAACTTAGTGTTATACATTCCACCTCAAGACCAAATCAAAGCTCATCTTAACATGAATATTTTGAGCTAAAATCATTTGCCTAATCCATCCGATTGTAGCTTAACTCTTGAAGAGTTTGAGATTCATTATGAAAGGTCATTTTATTCCTTCCATGTGAAATCATGTAAGTTCAATAGTTGATCACTAGTTTAAACACTATCAAGTTACCATGATATCTGAATCTAACGTTACCTACCCAGCCTACGAATATTGACCAGTTTTTTTTCCAAGCATTGGACCTTGCATAGATTAAGAACATAGCTCTAGAAGGATTTTGAGTAAGAGCAAGAAAAGATTAGGTGAACAAAGTTTTAGGTTTTAAGCCATATAGTTTGTATGAGAAATTAGAGGGAGAGATGTCTTTCAACCTATCTAGAGTATTAAACCTTTGTTTGATGGCAAACCATAAGATAAAGAATGCTTCATGGTAGTTGTCCATCAAACAGATGAGCTTACTTAAAGGCATCAAAGTTTTAGGTTGATGGAGTAGGTGAAGACATGATTTACTAATGAAGGTCTCGGAGTTATGGCATTTCCATATTGTTCTATCTTCAAGCTCCAAGCATGGTTTTTAGTTTGGAACATTGTTCATAATAACATTGAACCCCCTAAATATGTAGTTCCATGCTCCATTCTCAATGATTATATTGACTTCGACCATTAGAGGAATTAGGAATTTAAAGTTATCCATTCCTTCTATTTTGTGTTGGGGACTAAGGTTATCCTAATTATCATATCAAAATTAAGTCATGTTATCACTACTTTCATTTTTTAGTTTATAAAGATTTTGAGTTTTAGCATTTGACTTATAGACTAGGAGTTACCGTGTTGAGGTTTGAGACCCTAGAAGTTATGGCCCTTTAATTTGTAAGAGTTTGTCTATTTCACCTAAATAGTTTCAGGATCAGTGAAGAGCTTCCAAATTCATTTTGCTAGGAGAATCTTGTTGAAAATCTTGTTTGATTTTATCTTCAAGCCCCCTTCTTTGGAGAGCAAACCTTAAACCATTTCACTTTAGTATTTAAAATGGACGTTGATTTCCTATATTAGAGAAATTTCTTCATTATCTTTTCAATATCTTTGATGAGGTTATAAGGAAGGTATAAGTGACAACACCAATATTTGTTGAGTTTTTTTGAAAAATTAAATGAATTTTATAGAGATAATATGCAAGAGATACATGAGTACAATAGCTACTCCTACATACAAGATAAGCTAAAAAACGACTAAGGTAAAGCCAACATGATGCCGTGGAAACATCACGAAAAAATGTCAGCATTCACTAGGTGGAGGTAAGAATCATTAACTATTGCTGATAGTTGTATATGGTAAAGAAAACTTTTCCTCTCAAACAGAGTATCGCGAAGCTTCTGAATTGGGGCAATGGATGGATTCTTCATCTTCATGCTAGACAACTAAGATCAGGAGATGAATCCTAATTAGGGTTGTGAGAAAAGAGGAGGAAGATGAGAGCTACAATCTCATAAGCATTCTTATCTCCTCCAGGGAATTTGTCAGGCATCGAGGGTCTCGTGAAGGTTTGGTGGTTTCGACGCTGGATCAGCCTATTAGGTATTTTAGTTTCTTCGTTGCTGCTTTAACTGTATTATGTATCCTTTGCTTCTCTTTCATACATATGATTTGCTTCCGAGTATAGCTTCTAGTTAAACATTTAATGAAGCTAAGATGGTTGTGTTGAATGTCTGATTGAGGTTATGAAGTAGAATAAGTTATCTAATTTCATAGAGGATCTCAGATGCGAGGTCCTCTTTGGGTGTGTTGGTTTCACCAAACTGTCTGAGGTTTCTTTGCTTCCATAATCCATATAAACAGAGTCTTAGGGATAGAACTTGGATCTGCCTATTTGCGTCTAGAGGAAATGTATGGTTTGTGAATTTTTGGATCACATCTGTGATAGTGTTCTCTGGATTTAGCCTTAGGCATTTGTTGGCTATAGATTCCCATACATTACTGCTATAAAGGCATGTGAAGAAGAGATGATATCTTGTTTCCACGTGAATCTTACACAATGGACATGTTCTGTCCATTTGTAGATAGTGAATTCTATCAGCAGTATTCAGCCTATTTAGGATTGCTAACCGTAGGATGAAAGAAACCCTTGAGGTTAGTACCTTGCTCCAAAAAACTTTGTGCCATTCCACCTTATGTTTCCTACATCTTAGAAGATCTCTCATAGCCTTGTTTATGAGTTTAAGGATGGGTTTGGTCTGCTGGTAGAAAATGTCCAAAGAGTTAGGTTGGGGAAGATATGATGGTTGGAGATGCCTTAGGTTTTGAGGAAAATTCCAGGTGCCCTCTGTGATCATTGAGCTGAGTTTAAGTTTTAGTAAGGCAGTTTGAGGATTGCTTAGATTGTCGTAGTGATGTATAAGAGGTACCAAACTAGTCCAGTTGTCATACTAGATATAAGTCAAGTTGTCATTCCCAATTTTACAAGAGATCCCTTCTCAGACTTTGTCCCTCAATTTCAAAATCTGGTTGAGAAAATGAGAGTATGAGACTGATTTCTTAATGCTCCAAGGCTTCTTTCCTTGAGAAAATAAGATTGTAACCATTTCACCTAAAGAGAGTTTTGATCCATAAGGATCCACTATAGTCTTTCCAATATTAGGGCTTGATTTATGGTTTTGATAGGAGTTATGTTTAACCCTACTTCATCCTTAGGAAACCAAATATCAACCTATTTCACTCTAGCTTAACCTTTAACACCATTTGGGTGGTTCCATAAGAAGTTTTTAAGGATTCTTTCAATGGTTTTGATGACACATTGAGAAAGAAAGATATGAGAGCTCCAATAAATGTGAAGGGAGTTTAACATCGATTTGATGAGTTGAACCTTCCTTACATGTGACAAAGACTTGTTAACCCATGAACTGACTCTTCTCTATATTTTCTCTAGTAGTGGGGTGCATTCTGCATATGAAAGTCTTTTACTAGAAATTGGTAATTCAAGATATAGAAGATGTGTCTCTTTAAAAAGCATTCCAGTTGATTGAGAGATTTGAGGGCCCAAAATAATAGCTTTTTTGGATAAGAGGAAATGACTCTTTATTGGATTGAATTGTAGCCCAGAGAAGTTTTTGAATTTGATAAGTGTTGCCATATAACTTTGTATGGAGTCTATCAAGGCCTTGCAAAATAAAAGTAGACCATCTGCAAAGTAGAGGTTAGTTTTGATTTTTCTATATTTAGCATGGGATCTGAATTTTGGATTTTTGAGCACTTCATGCTTGATGAGGGAGATAAGTGTCTCCATAAAAAGGATGAAAAGGTAGGGGGACAAAGGGTACCCTTGCCTAAGTCCTTTTACCGCCTTAAAGAGTATGGTAGGAGTACCATTGATTAAAATAAAAAAGGAGGAGGTTGAGATAAAATCTTTAATCCACTTTATAAAGATCATTGGAAATCTGTGAGCCATTAGCAAAGTCTATAGGAAATCCTAGCTCACACTATCAAAAACTTTATGGAAATCATTCTTGATTGTGCAATTTGGAGAGTAATTTGATATGGAGTAGCCTTTTAGGTGCTCTTCTATAATTTGAATGTTGTCTCCTATAAGTCTGTCTTGCATAAAAGCACTTTGGTTGTCACTGATTAGCATAGCTAGGATTTTTTTTCAGTCTTGAAGCAAGTATCTTGGATATGACCTTGTAAAGAATATTAGTATATGCAATAGGTCTAAATTCTCCTAAATGTGTAGGATTGGAGCATTTGGGAATCAAACAAATAAAGGTTCTATTAATCTCTTTGCATAAGATCCACTTGGAAAAGAATACTTTGATTGCCTCTATAACAAACGGACCTATATCACTCCAAGGCTTCTAGAAGAATTACCCATTTAGTCCATCAGGGCTAGGAGCTTTAGATCCATCCATGGTAAAAACTGCGAATTCTATTTCTGTATTCTCTACTGGTTTTATGAGGAGTTCCATATCTGTTAATGTGATTTGTTTGAGGGAGAGGGATCTAAGTTCATCTAACGTAGCATTTGAATAGTTAGGAGTTCCTGGTAGGTCTTTAAAGTACCTTATTACCTCCTCTTGAATTTCTTGTTGTTTATGAAGATTATCACCCTCTGTGGAAGTTATAGAATGGATTTTGTTGCTATTTTTCCTCACAACAATGGAGTTGAAAAAGAATCTATTGCAGTTGTCACCTTATTTTAACCAATATACTCTAACTCTTTGCTGCAAGAGAGAGCTATGATTGTGTGTAGCCTTTAAGAATTTTGATAACACATTATTTTCTCTATCAAGTAGACTCGGAGTAATAAGATGAGTAGTAAGCCTAGCTTGGATAGCTTGAAGTTCAATTTTGTAGGAATTTATAGAGGAGGTTATAGGCCTTTGTAGGTAATTAAGGATCTTTAATTCCTGTTTGATAACTTTCAGTTTCTAAACACAATGTAACTGTTTAGTCCCTTGGCAACTATGTACTGCACCTTTTATAAATGCCTCCACAAACCTTGGAACATTCGCTAAGAAGTTATTGAATTAGAAAGGATAGTGCTTACTAACTTTTTGGAATAAATAGTCCACTATAAGGGGGTATGATCTGAGAAGAGGGAATCTTTGAATATAGAAAGGCTGTTCAGGAAGGTCCTAAGACAAATATCATTTACCAGTGCTCTATCCAATTTTTTACTAATGTGCTAAGCAGAATTTTGTTTGTTGGACCAGGTAAAAGTATGACCGCTATACTTAAGATCTGTCACCCCTAACTCCTTTACCATGTCTTTCAAATCGGCTGAATAATTCTTTAGATAACAGTTGTCTTATGCCTCTTAGGGGTATAATATAGAATTAAAATCTCCACATATTAGCCAAAGAATAGAGACAGTGTTGCTAAATGATGTTAACTTGTTCCATAGGTCTCTTCTTTAGAGTCGAAAGTTGCTTGCATAGATGAAATAGATATTTATCTAGATGTGCTTCTGTAAGAGGGATATTTTCAAATGCATTGCTTGTTCATTTGAGTCTAATAGATCCACCTTGAGTTCATCCTCCCTGTAGCATATTATAAGTTTGCCTAAAGCATGATGTTGGTGATTGCTAGTCATGTTCCAATGGGATCTAAAAATGTCCAGTTTTGTAAATTTTCAAGTCTGACCTTAGTTTCTAGTAATCTGAATATGAGAGACTTCTCCCTCAAAATAAAGTCCCTTAGAGCTAATTGTTTACTGGGACTTACATTCCACACAATTATCGACATAGTTTAAAAGGTTTGGCTTGTGTTGCCCTTGCCTTTACCCCTTTTTGACCTCTTTTTCTCCACTGTATGGAATTTAGTATTTGCTGCAGTTTCTTTAAGAGCAATAGAAACTTTTGGAGTTGCTATGGTATCAGATTGGATAGGATTAATATTACTTACCTCTGAATCTCCTTCATCACTTTGCACAGTCACTGAAGTTGTGGTTGGGAAGATCTGGTCATTGTTTAATTCAGTTTGAATACCATGTGTTGTATTCGGTGCTTGTGAAACTTGCTACTCTGCATTACTTGTTAAACTGTGTTCCTTTTCTTTTTTATATGTGTTAGTTGAGAAGTTTGCATTGCCTCACTGTTTTGTCTTTCCTCATTTTCAGGGGATATAAGATCAACATCCTTTTGTAGCATGGTGGACTTGGGTGTCAAGGAAATGGGGTTTTCCAGAGTTCCTACTTCAGGTAACTCCATAAGTTCTTGGTAGCTTCCTATTTTAAACAACTTTCCTGTGGCTTTCCAGATTTTGTTACGGGTTGTGGAAGGTGGTTTCCATTGGTATGAAATTTTTTTTGTACCTTCCCATAACTTTTCTTCCTCTTCTAACCTCATAATTGGAATTTCTTCAAGGAGTTCTTGGGAAATGTTCACACTGATGCAAATTTGAGAATATCTAACTCGCTTCTTCTTATCTATGTGTTCATCCATGCACAACGACCTTCCAGTGTAGCTGGCTAAAGCTCCAAGCCCTTGGTTTGTCCAATATTCAAGTGGGATATTGTGGAAGTTAATCCAAAGTGGGATACTTTAAGAGTTTCAAGGTTCAAGTGTGGCTGCTAAGTTTGTAGGAAGATTGGGTGGCTTCCGATATGCCAAGGTCCTTGCTCCATAATTTTCTAGGTATCTAAAGTGGAGTTGAAGGTGAAGAGGATCAAGTTCTCTTCAGAGAGAAGAACATTTGTTAAGCCTCTCAACTTTTGTAGTTTGTTGGCCCATTGGGAGACTAGTGGGAAAGGTGGCCTTTTTCCAAAGAAGAAACTGACCGTAGTTGATTCCCAAACTTGAGCTCCCTCCTTGAGAACTTCAATGTTAGGGCAAACCACTAGCCTACCATTTATATGCTTAGGAGGTGAATAAGACAATTTCGAGGGAGATTCTTCCCCTATAACTTGCTTCCAAGATCTGGGAAATCATTGGAGATAGGGTTTCTGGAATTATGGAAGAAGGTTTGGGAATGGAGGAGGCTAGAATTGGAAAGGTTTGAAGTGGAGGGTATTGAAGTGTTGGACATTGTGAAGATATTTCATAAGAGAGGTTTGGTTTAGCTTTAGATAGAAAAGTGTCAGAAAAAATTTGCTTAACAAGGAAAGAATGCAAGGCGGGAAAGGTAGATTTAGTGGAAAGTCAATTATGGCCTTGGTTTGATGGTTTGGTAGGGTTCAAGAGACACTTTGCAGGAAAATTTGCAGAAGAAATGAAGATTAAGAATAATCTGTGCTACTAAGGAAGGACGAGGTAGCAATGTTGTGGTGGAGAATGAAGGTGAAGAAGGTCAATGGTAGAAGGAAGAAGAAGAAGAAGCATGGCTAGTTTGTAGTGAGAAGTAAGAGAAACTCTCTCTCTTGATATTGTTTTGTTGAGGTTGCTAAGTACTAAAGTGATTAGTTGTAGTCTTCCAACAAAATATATGAGTTTATTATTCCAACCTTTTATCAGAGATTAGAATCCTTAAGTATTAAGCCTTAAAATCATTAACAAAGAGTTCCTCATCTCTTGGGCATTAGTTGAGATATATAAACTACTATTTTCTTTGTTAATAGTTAGTTCAATTATGAGGCTGAAAGAATTTAAAACTTTATAAGAGTTTGATATAATTTGTATAATCTCCACATGGCAAAATGACATCATTCACAAAAGAAATATTAAGCGGTCTTAGTTTCCTGCATTTATAATGAGAATTGAAGTTTATTTTCCTTCGAAACTATATGTGCCATTTGATAAGTGCTTGATTAACTATATATTTATCCTTAATGCTTAGTGATTAATGTTATCTTGTACTTAAGATACTTAATTTTGGTTTATATTTTGTTTTAGGTATAAGTTAGAGGAATAAAAACCAAAATGAGCTAAAAACATATCCTTGGTGGTGTCTATTGATTCTCAATCTTATTTGACTTCGTGGAAGCAAAAGAGATGAGTTAAGGTGAAAACAAGATAAAGAATGAAAGAAATGAAATTATTGCAACTTACACGGTTGTGTATGGGATCATATAAGTCACTAAAAGCGTGTAGGAGCTCAAAGACAACATTTCATCTAGTTCTATAACCCACACAACCATGTATGGACTTACACGCCATGGTCATATAGCTCATTGTGAAAGTGTATGTTTATGAATCCTGGGAAAAATGACACACACGATCATTTACATATTTGAGTAGCTGACCTTTTATATTGATAACACCCTAATTTCTAGTACAAAAGGGCATTTAAGAGGCAAAATGATGTATGAAGACATTAGAGATGAAAAAGGGAGGCAATTCCTTTCCCTTTGGAGAGTTATGAGAAGCTAAACTTCATCATTCTAGTGCAAAGGGGATATCGAGGCTGACGAACATATTTGGGAATTGATTAATCTAATAATTTTTTAAATCACTTTTAAAATTGATTATGTTATTTTATAATTAATGTTTTGGGAATTATGTATGAATTATTTAGATATTCCAAATAGATTATTATGTATGAACCCATTGCAATACGTAATCATTGTAACTCTAATTCACTTATGGTAAACTAATGGTCATGCATCATTAGGGATAATCTAATATAGGCTAAATGACTCGAGTTTATGTGGTTGTTACTTAGATTAACCTATTTTCCTATTATATAATGAGGTTGTCATAATCTGGAGAGCTTATTCTAGGTTATTTAATAGCTAGACCTAATTAAAAAGTTTGTTTTAATTAGATACAACCTAAGGAAAAATTAGGATTAATAAAGCTTGTTGTTAATCTACAGTTAATAGTTTCAAAAAGACGTACAAGAACAATATGACAATTGATTATGCACATTCATTTGAAGGTTAAAATTGAACCAAAAACTAGATTCGAAACCCATTGATTAATCTAGCAATTTTGTATTGTTTGATTTGATTTATCTTTAATAGTTTAGTTTACTTTATTTTAGTAATCTAATTAAATCAAAATGCCCCCAATCCTAAGTACTAGTTTATTTATTACAAAAGCTAATGATCTTTGCTCACCACTACTACAAATTTAGTTATACAAAGTTAGGTTTTTTTTAATGGTCAATGTGCATCAAGAATTTTGACACTGTTATTGAGGAGTGAAGTGATTTAGTTTTTGTTTTTGATATTAATTGGTGTTTTGTATATATATTTGTTTATAATTGGTTTTTACTATTGTTTCTTGATCTTTTATGTTTGTTAGTGTTTTTGTATACTAGTGACGAGATGATCCTAAGATCAAAAGGACACTATAAAGGTTGTGTAAGGAAACCAAAATAAATCCAGGAATACAATAAAGAATTAAACGTGAGGGAGCCATGGCCAATCTAAGAACTCTAAGATAGTTGGATGCATTAAACTTGACTAAAAGACCCTTATGCATTACTTTTCCAAATTTTACTAAACATATCACTTTTGAGCTTAAGTTTGGCTTAATACACCTTTTACCTAACTTTCATGGTCTTATAGATGAGGATGCTCATAAGCATCTTAAGGAGCTCAATGTGGTCTATCTTAGTATGAAACCTCCAGGGGTGATGGACAAGTAAATTATGTTGAAAGTCTTTCCATTTTCACTGAAGGATGCAACAAAATACTGCCTTTTGATTTGCTTGTAGGGAGTTTGAGCACATGGATCAAAATGAAGAGCCTATTTTTAGAGAAGTAGTTTCCAACAGCAAAGACAACCAATATAAGGAAAGAGATTTGTGGATAAAGCAACATCATAGAGAATCCCTTTATGAGTATTAAGAGTGCTTTAAGAAGTTGTGTGTTAGTTGCCCTCATCACAATATCATGGAGCAAATCCTTATCTAATACTTCTACGAAGGATTATTACCTATGGATAGCATTATATGAAAAGAATTTTGTGGAGTCCAAAACTTTAATTGAGCGTATGGTGATGAACACTCAATAATTTGGCATCTACAACGATATTTGTAGGGTAAATGAAGTAAATAATTCATTTATAAAATATCATTTAGATGAACTATCATCTTTCTTTGGACAAATAGTTGTAGGGCAAGAACAGGTGAAAGCTTGTGGTATATATGCAAATGTGAACCATCCAATATATGGGTGTCCAACTTTATAAAATTAAAACATAAAGTATGTCAATGCTGTAAGGGAAAAGTTTAATGATGCATATGTCTTTTGTAAGTCAAGCGACAGGTGCCAATGATTAAGTAACTTAACTTATAAAAATCAAATGCCACAAATTGCTAATCTTTTTTTGTAAATTTTTTTATGTTTAGGGCATTGATTTTATGGGACAATTTCCTCTATCTTTTGGCTTTCATTATATCTTACTTGCATTTAATTATGTCTCCAATTATGTGGAAGCAAAAACCTCCAAAACTAATGACACTAAAGTTGCAATTTTCGTCAAGTCTAATATCCTTTCTATGTTTGGGATGCCAAGAGCCATCATAAGCACACAATTTTACAATAGGATGAAGGAAACTTTGTTCAAGAAGTACCATATCATGCATGAAGTTTCCACCTCCTATCATCATCAAACTAATGGCTATGCTGAGGTATCCAACAGATAAATCAAGTCAATGTTGGAGAAAATAATTAAGCCAAATAGGAAGGATAACTTGTGATGTTTTGCATTATGCACCTATAGGACAGCATATAAAATGCCAATAGCTAAATCCCCATATAGATTGGAGTTTAGGAACCCGTGTCATATTCCTATAAAGCTGCAACACAAGACATACTAGGCTATCACACATTATAACATGAACCTTGATAGGACGAGAGTCCATAGAAAGCTACAATTACAAGAGAGTTAAGAGATGCAAAATGATTTGTTTGAGAGTGCAATGATATATAAGGAAAAGACCAAAGCTTTTCATGACAAGATGATCTCGAGGAAAAGCTTTGTTATTAGTCAAAAAGTGCTTCTTTATCATTTTAGACTTAAATTATTCCCAGGTAAGTTGTGTTCTCAATGGGTTGGTTCTTTTATGATTTGTTATGTTTTTTTCCATAAGGTACAGTATAGATACAAAGCTTAAAAACCAGAAAGACACTTAAGGTGAATAGTCATTACTTGAAATCATACTATGAAGGATTCCTAGCAAAGAATGTGGAAGCAGTGATATTAGAAGACCTAAATAACATCACATGATAAAGAAAGCAATGACTTGAGCTAATGAAAATAAACAAAGGCATTACTTAGGAGCTAACCTAAAGGGAGTTTATTCTTGTCCTTTAAATTTTTGCATTTGTTGTTTTTATTGAATGATCCATTTCTTACATTTAAAGTAACATTGGGGACAATGTAAGTTTTGTGGGGATGGAGATTTTATTTATCATGTATGTTTTTAAGTTTGTTTATTATGTGTTTTTAAGTTCTTTTTGCATGTTTTAAAAAATTCTTTCCTTTTTTATTGTTTGTAGGATTGTGTAGTTATAACTAAAGTGTAGAATTAATTAGAGCGATTCGTGATAACTTGGCCATGTATTTGTATTCTAGTGATTGGTCAATGTGCACTTTCTTCAGAAGAGTAGTTATTAGTGGGTTAACATAAGCCAATGAAATTTTGAGCCTTTTAGATTGACACATCCATATCAGTCTCATTATCTTTTATTCATGTGTGACATTCATAACATGTACATCTTATCTTCGCCTTGATTTTCTATTTGAGACCACATTTTTTTCACATACATTGACCTGAAAATGATATAGTCATTCTTTGTTTTATGAGCTACATTAGCCAAATAGCTTAACTAATGATATAATTTATTTTCCTTTATTAAGCCCCTTTAAGATTTATTAGCCTTTTGTTTTTTTATTAACCACATTACAAGCCTTAAAGCTAGTGGAGCATTTATGATTATTAATATTTACAGATGCACAAGAGAATAAGTGTGGGGGTGTGGATATATTTGAGTTGGTTATAGTTGATGGAATGTGATTTTATCTTTTATCAACATAATCCATCATTGGTGTAGTTTCTTTTAACTTTTGTCTTTATTGAAAAAAAGAAAAAGAGAATAAATGAAAAGAAGTTATCAAGGAGGAAATCATTTATTTTATAAAGTAATTCATATTAGTCCTTCCTCCACAAACTGTATGGAATGGGTGAATTGATTATGATCCAAATAAGGGAAAGTTGTTGTGAAGGGCCACTCCTTATGATTTTCGTGTATTGCTTATCATCATATTTTCTGATTACTTCTAATTCCTTATACTTTATATGGTTTATAATATGAAGGCTCGAAAATAATTTGTGAAACAGAGTTTTAGCAATCATCATAGCTGATATTACTCAGTTTTGAGTGCATGTTAATTTTGGCAGTTGATACTCTATTGAATGTTTTTCCTACTTCACTAGTTTTGATGGATTTTGAACTACATGATCTAAAACTTCTCACCTTAACCTTTAGCCCCACTACAACATTGAAAAGTCCTTTAATTAATGATTATGCATGTGATTTTTAGTGGTGGAGAACTAAAATGATATGTAATGTCATGAAATGTCATAATTATGAAAGGTGTTTGAGTGCACTTGTAAAATTACAATTTTTTTAAAAACAACTTGTCAAATTCTACCCTTAGATTACTCAATTTTTTAAGGGAATGGTTTTTGATTGATCATGAGTAAAAACATTGAATGTTTAATTCTTCCCATGGTTTTGAAAGATATTCCTTTTTTCTTATTAATATTTATTCTTAGAAAATACGGTTAAAGAGGAATTTTGCCTGAGGATGGTTAAAAGCTAAGCAGGGGAACTTGATAAGTGCTTTATTGCTTATATGTTTACTCTTTAATAATCAATGATTAATTTTATAATGTGCTTAAGATACTTATAATGTTTTAGGTATAAGTTAGAAGAATAAGTACCAAAATAAGCTAAAATGTATCCTTAGTGTCATCCTATTGATGTTCAATATTATTTGCCTTTATAGAGGAAAAGAAGATGAGTTAGGTTGAAAATAGGACAAAGAAAGATATAAAGTTACTGCAACTTACATGACTGTGAATGGGATCATGTAAGTTAGTGGAAGCATGTAAGAGCTTAAAGACAACATTTCAACCACTTCTGCAACCTATATAGCCGTGTAAGTGAGCGACACGACCATGTAAGTGGCATTGTAGCTCACTGTGAATATGTATGTTCATGAATTCTAGGAAAAAAGACACACATGATGACTTACACACCTATGTAGCTGACCATATATGTTGATGCAACCCCAATTTTTAGTATAAAAGGGTATTTAGAGGTCACAAAGAGTGGTAGATTTCATTCCACTTGGAGAGCTATAAAGAGCTAAACTTTACCTTTCCAATTCAAAAGGGATATCGAGGTGGATGAACATATTTGAGTGCTGATTAATCTAGTGATGTTTTTAATTCTCTTTTGGAATTGATTATATTATTTTATGATTAATGTTTTAGGATTTATGGATGAATGATTTAGATATTCCAAATAGATTATTCATGTATGAACTCACTGCCAGAATCTAGATTGCAATATGTAACCATTGCAACTCTGATTCACTCGTGGTAAACTAATGGTTGCGTATTATTATTGATAACATAACATAGGTTAAATGACTCAATCTTATGTGATTATTAACTAGATTAACTTGTTTTCCTATAATGTAATACAATTGCCACACTAAATTTAGAGAGCTTATTATAGGTTGTCTGATAGCTAGGCCTAATTAAAGAACTTGTTTTAATTAGACACAATCTAAGGGAAAACTAAGATTAACATAGATGGTTGTTAATCTATGGTTAATAGTTTCAAAGAGATGTATGGGAACAATATGACAATTGATTGTGCATATTAGTGAAAAGGTTAAGATTGAACTATAAACTAGATGTGAAACCCATTGATCAATTATAGCAATTTTGTATTGTTTGATTTGATTTATCTTTAATAGTTTAGTTTTACTTTCTTTTGTTAATCAAATTCAACCAAAATCTCCCTAATCTTATGCTTTTTGTCTATAAAGGCAATTATCACCTATAAATGCATATGGAGTAAATTAAGTACCAAATATACAACAAAACTATAAAATATCAAGCAAAATACATCAAATATGGTGTATAATTATAGTCAAATATCCATTTATCAAACATCTGCATACTTAAGTTTTTGCTTATCCTCAAGCAAATCATAATCTAAATTATCAACTTTACAACATCTATCCTTTATTAGTACCAACCCGTCCATCCATACTCTAAATCATTATGTCATATTGGTTAAATTAACATACAAGTAGGATCAAGTTATATTAAAACCAACTTCATAAATCAACATTAATAGTAATAAAGTCAATAATCTTATTGAAATCAAAAGAAAAAAGCCTTACATTCTGAATAAGGTTTCACTCAATTCACTTAAGTGTTTCAGGTGAAAAGTATCAAACTCTCAAACCAAGTCGCAGTAGAACTTTTTACCATATGCTTGTAATATTATCACATCTCTGCCACTTGTATATAAAATAGAAACAAAAATCAAACAGTCTTTATAAGATTGTAATTGGGCTTAAGTAAGGTATGATTGGGATGATATAAAGGGGATAAATTTGAAGAAAAATTTACAAAGAAAAATATTACAAGAAACTTGTTCACAATATATAGGTCCCTTTATTATAAATTCATTGGTACTATATACATTTTTTCTTCTTTTTCTATGCTTGCAAAATTTTTTGGGAACAATAAAATTTTGAGCATTCATCATGTACCACAATTAAAAAAAATATTAGACCTTTCAAATTTTCAAGTTTCAAGCATTCAAGTATTGCAAATAAGCTTTAGGGTGTAAAATAATAAAAAAGCTTCAAAGAAAAATAGGATAGAAGTTAATAATGTGGTTATAATCAATGAAAAAAGCTAAGGCTCAAAATTGGTTATTCCTAAATGATAAAATATGGTAAGGTACATATTAAAGCAATAGGCTTAAACAATTGTTGATTTTGAATGTCATTATCACTTCAATGCTTCTAATTTGACAATCTATGGTCTCATTATGTACAATAAAAGTAAGTTTTAGAATTATTTAACTCTATATGATAACACACATTAAAGAATAAAAGAGCTTAAAATTTTATGAAATTTTGCTCTTAAAGCTCAAAATCTCACAAAAAAGGGTTATATTATCTGTGTAAATGATATGCTACTTTCAGTCAAATTGACTATTTCTATGATTACTAATAATATGACTTATAAAAGCAATTTTTATTATAACTATCATCCTTTTGCATACTAATTCAAATCAATAATCAATAATGAAATGAAGTATTTATGGACAAATTTCAACTAATTCAAGATATCAGTTAATAAAATTTAATAACAATGATTATAATGAATTGAGAAAATCATAATCCCATTTCCGACACTTAAAATTATACATTGTCCCCAATGTACACAATATAAACATAAAAACAAAAAGTGAGAAAGTGAAGTTTGGTACTTCCCTTAGTAATATCATTTTCTAATTCTGATTTTCATGATTTTGGGACTGTCCATTCGATATGATATACTAACATCCTTACAAAATATAAAGAAAAAGGGATAAAATAATAAAAATAAAAACAACACCAAAGAAAATAAATATAAAACATGAAAATAGAAATAACATAAATTTTAAAAAACCTATCCTAATTTATGGGTTGCCTCCTACGCAAGACTTGTTTAACGATGTTTTCTTAATGTACCTTACACATTACCTTCATCCTGGGTCTATAATCAATGGCTTGCTTCTACCCATTTCTCCTCAAGGCAATTTAGTAACCTGTAAATATGTCACCTGTTGCAAAATAATAATAAGTGTATAACTTATTAAATTAATAACACCAACTGACCTCATTAATGTGCTTTTCAAAGACCATAATAAAATAATGGATAACAAAATTGCCTGAATCTTTAGTTAGCATAAGTAGTTTGTTATGTAAAAAGTGGGGACCTTCTGTACTCAAGGTAACTGCCAATGATTCATCAACAAATTCTTCAATTAGGTCCTCCTCTTGTTCTTCCTTAACCACTTTTGGCCCCTCTACTTCTTCCTCCTAGGCAAAGGTTTTAGCTCGTCTTCTTCTTTAGTTATCTCTTGCCACTTCTCTACTTTTGCTTCGTGGATAAAGGCTTCCTCTTATTCTCCATCCTTTACTTTTGGAATCTAATTTCTAATCATAGAGGTGATTGTCATTCCACGATTGTTAGGATCTATTTCAGTAGTACTAGGTAGACTCCCCTGTAGTCTGTTAGATAATATTCTCGCCAGTTGACTAACCCGATTCACCATGTTATGTATATGAGCCTCTATTCTCTAATGCCTTATGTTTGATTCTTAAACAAACTTGACAATCATATCCTCCATAGTTGGTTTAACTTGAAGTGCTTATTGCTATAAATATTCAGCTAGAGCATAATCATTCAATCTATAAGCGTAAGAATTGCTCCACTCTGAATTATAATATTCTCGTACAATGCACTTTAAGGTCAGTTGTGCATGCTTGGTTGCTTCCATATGCTTCCATATGTAATTTAGTTTCTGACATTCATGATTGTAAAGTTTACTTTCACAATTGTCGCAATATAGCATGAAATTCGATTGAGCTTATGAAAACATATTAGGATCTCTTTCTATTATGGTGATGTTACATATTGCAATGATATATCATTACTTTCATGAGAATACTGACTACTCCATCCTTCCATTGTATGGCTATAGCAATGAGGCTCAAATCCTAATAATAAACCACAAACACACCATTAATATAGAGAAGCTTTAAAAGATAAATAAATGAACAGATAAAAATAAAATAAAATAAATGCAAAAAAATAATGGTTAGATTAATAGAATTGAGGCTTTCCTAATGTTACCATCCTTGGCAATGGTGTCAAAAACTTAATATGATTACATGATAAAAGCTTAATAATTCAAAGATTCTTCGGTGGATTCATCACCTAACCACTACTAGTTTATATTAAATTTTCTTCACATTTTAATTGTCCTGCATTCATAATTATTTTTATCTTAATTCAATTTATTTGTTTAGCTTTAATTTTAATTAAAAACCAAAATCATATTCTTAGGCTAGATAATAGAAAAGGGTAATTACTAGTATCTATAGTTTTCATGGGATCTATCCATACTTGTCTATGCTAGCTATAGCTACGTCGTGCACTTGCAGTAATTTTAATATTAGTATAAAAAACACCAATTAAGTTTTTAGCACTAATGTCGGGGATAGCAATATTAGGACAACCTAGATTTTATTACTCCAGCCATTCCTATTTTCTTCTGTTTTATTTTTGTTTTAAATTTATTTGATTTGATTTGATTAATTTTATTTTTTCTTATAGATTTAGACTCTTGGTCAATTTATGACCCAGAGTAATTATGAGAGCTTAACTAACACAGATCCAAAAACTGAAAGAACATCACATAATAATATTACTAGAATGCAACTGTGAGAGTTTGAGCTAGATTATCAAATGGAAGACTTGGGTGATCAATTAGAAACTGAAGAATCACATAATATGGTTGAGCAATCAAGGGCCATGTTTGACTATGCTAGACCAAACTTGACTGGAGTGGAGTTCAACATCGTAAGACCAATTGTTAGTGCCAACAACTTGGAGATAAAGCCTAGTATCATCCAAATGGTGCAATAGTCAGTTCAATTTGATGGACTCATAAAAAAAGACCAGAATGTGTACATCTCTAATTTTTTGTACATTTGTGATACTTTTCAAATCAACAAAGCTAATGATGATGTCATTAGATTGCAATTATTCCCATTTTATTTAAGGGGAAAGTCCAAACAATGTTTGAATCCAATGCCATGATTTTCAATGACAACATGGGAACAAGTGGCAAACAAGTTCTTGTTGAAATAATTCCCACAAGATAAGAATACTAAATTGAGGAATGATATCTCCTCATACTTCCAAGCTAAAGCTAAATCCTTATACAATACTTGGGAAAGGTTCAAGGAGATGTTGAAAAGATGCCACACATGGTCCAATGCTTTGGATGCAAATCGAAACATTTTACAATGGGTTGAATCAAAGTATTAGGTAGTGCAGTAGCTAGGGGCACATCTAACAACAAGACACTAGAAGCAGCCAAAGACTTAATAGAAGACATTGCTATAAATAACTAGTGGTGCTAATATAGAGAATAAATCAATAACCCAATTGGAGCTTGTGAAGTGGACACAGTTGGCAAGCTATGTAGAAGCCTTAAGTAGAAAGATAGATATACTTATGATAGCTCTACAATGTCTAATGATGCAATGTAAGGTGTCTGGGCTAGAGAATCAAGGTCAAGATTGTCAATTAGTACAACTTGAGCATATGGACTATTTGGGGAATGCTCTTAGGCCCCAAAATAATTCATATAGCAACACGAACAATTCAAGATGGAGGAATCACCTTAACTTCTCTTAAGGAAATTAGGGCTAAGTGAGAATAACCCTCTACTTAGATTCTAGCAACAAGCACCTCAACCAGATAAGTCTTCATTAGAAGAGATAATGTTGAAATTTGTTTAGGAATCAAATGTGCAACATTAGAGAACGGAGGCTTCCATACATAACGTGGAGATTCAGATCAACCAACTGGCCAAGATAATGGCAGAAAGATAAAAGGGGAGTTTGCCTAGTACAAAGGAAATGAATCCTAGGGAATGTATAATGGCATTACCTAGATGAATAAGAAAAAGTTCCAAGAAAATAAAAAGGTGAGTATTGAGAGTCACTCAAAAGCTGAAGATGAACTACATTAGAAAAAAGTCAAGGAATATTGTCATGTCATCCCATATCCAGCTAAAGTGAAGAAAAACTAGATGGATGCAGAGTTAGGTAAATTTATTGATCTCTTAAAACAAAATTACAATAATTTACCCTTTATTGAAGCTCTGTAGTTACCAAAGCATAGGGAAACTATGAAAAGAGCTATTATCAAACAAGGAGGAAATGGAGAAGTTGGAGACTACTATGTTGAGTGAAAGGAGCTCAGAAGATTAGAAAAGTAAACTACCAGAGAAGTAAATAGATCTAGGGAGTTTTTATATTCCTTATCGAATTAGTAGTTTAAAAATAGATAAGGCTTTAGCTGTCTATGGGTTGGTATTAATATGATGCCTTTTATTGTTTCAAAATTAAGAATATGAGAACTTAACCTGACTAGAATAAGCATGCAACTAGTTGATAAATCAGCAAGATATCCTAGGAGAATTGTAGAAGATTTACCATTTAAGGTTGATAAGTTTATATTCCCAACTGATTTTGTGATTCTTGACATATAGGAGGATATGAAAGTTCCTCTAGTCCTCGGTCAACCCTTGTTAGCGAGTATTACGTCAATAATATATGTTTATGAATGCAAGTTAACATTAAGGGTGGATGAAGAAGCCATTTTTAGAATTTCTAATGTTGTTGATCATTCCTTTGAATTTACAAATGTAATTGTACCTAATCAGTCTTGTAATGATATTCTACATGATTCTACAGAAAAACATCCACCAAAACCCTTATAAGTTTAAGGGAATAAATCAAAAGAGAAATGTGGCATCAAGTAACAAAAGGTATCCTACTTACAAGTCATAGAACCTATGGTAAGGCTACAAAAGCATAATTAATACAAGGTACCTTAAGCTTAAAAGGTACATCGACAAGTGCTACATAGGAGGTATAAATTAGTTAAATTTTTATTTTCAATACCATCCTATTTTATTTTTACTATAATATTAGTATATAATTTATTTAAATTTTAATTATGATGTGTTTTAGGATAGAAAAATTGAGCATCTAATGAGATTGTGCATAATTAGTGTGTTAAGGTATACGTGTTAATGTTTTATAATGCTAAAGTGAAAAATTTTTACATTTGATCATCTAATTTTGAAGTTGCATATGTTTACAGAGAGCTACACGCTTCTAAATGTACTAGTGTCGACTTACATGGTTAGATACATGCCTATGTAAGTGTAGACCGTGTAAGTCTACACCAATGTGTCTAGACCGTGTAAGTTTGTGAAAAGTTGCAATTCAATGACCTACATGATTAACTACACGACCATATATCAAAACGTGTAAGTTCACGATACACCTTTAAAATGCCTCAGCCCTTCCACTTTCTCATATTCTCTCTTTGTCTCTCAGTTCGTGTTGTCACCCCTTAATTCTCTAGTCCAATTTTTCATTTTTTCTCCCAAATTAGTAACACCTAAGTAAGTTTTCTTGTTGTTTTCACTTATTTATGCATGATTAATTGCATATTTTTCATTATTTAAGGAAATCTGCTAAAAAAATGCTAGAATTAGAAAATTTTAATTGTATGAGAATTTGTTTGATTTTATGTTTAATTGTGGTTTAATAGTTGATTACTATCATTAAGTAATTGATTTCATGATTCAATTTGATTAATTACATGTGAATTGGGTGAAAATTCAACTTGAATTGTGAACTCGTGCGATTGTAGCTCATCGATTGTTTAATTGTGACATTTTTGCCTAAATTTAGGTTAATTAATTATTTTTGACGTTAGTTGAAGTTGAATTTTTGTCTAATTGCATTTTAATTTGCTTCTTGCATAAATTTAATGTTCAATTTTATCAATTTTGCATAATTGCTAGATTAGGATTTTTAATTTCAAATTGAGGGTTAAATTCATAAATAAACAATTAAAATAATTTTAATTGTTAATTATAATATTTTAATCTTATATTTGTGATTAATTAGGTTATAAGTTTATTTTCTACTTATTTTATTTTATTGTTTATTTAGTTAATTATTTGTGTTAATTTCGTTTTGATTTGTTTATATGTTATAGCTTTCATTATTATTGCATTTTCAAGTTTACATAATTAGTAACCATAATACGTTTTAAGTGTGGCGAAAAGGGTATTCCCATAATTTAGCAACAAATTTCTCACACTTATTTTAAGTTTTAGGCCTAATGATGAGATTATAACGCTATAAAGAAGCACCACGTAAGCCACAGTAAGGAGAGGGGCTGTCTAGAGACTCGGGAAGTGCTTACACAATGCATCCACTTGAGTGACCTATTATACTACTCTTTGCATAAAGGGATCATTTGGATGTTTATGGTGCTACAGAATAAACTCGTTGCATAAAAGGATAAGCTAGATGTTTATTTTGTATGCATACACTCATTCATGGTGCTAAGAATCATACAAAGTGTTAAACGCTCACAATCAAAGGGAAAAGCACAAGTGGCAAGGAGCGAAGCACATGATAGGGCTATGGACTTTGGAGCTTCGTTTCTAATCTATTCAGAAGACAAAGGTAACCGATTCCAAACTCTTCGCTTTAGGGTTGTTAATGCTCCCATATATTTTGATTGACATTTTAGACAATCTAGGGTTAAAAGACAAGGATGAGAATTTAAGTTATAAAATTCAACAAGACAAATTTATTACATTCGATTATATTATGTATAAGTAATTAACCCTTGAATTTTATACTACCTAACAATTTGCACCACAAGATTTGACTGAATTTTGGTTTCGATTACAGGGTCAACCATATCATTTAAATTATGATGTTTTATCCAAAATTGGTGGATTTTCATAGTCAAACGTAACTAAAAAACATGATGATTTTTATACTAAGAGGTACTGGAAAAAGTTAATGGGGTTGGATAACTTTAATATTTGAAATACTCATAATAATGTCATTCTTACATAAGTTTACGTGCCAAACTATTAAGTCGAAAAGTAAAAAATGGTCTGTTAAAGAATTATTCATTTTATGGTGTATCAACAATAATGTAAAAGTTTGCACAATCACCCATATTTTTCAATACATAGTTATTGCTCTAAAAAATAAAAGTACTTTTCTTAGCATATGATATATTGTTATGACTTTTGTTGTCTACTATGGTATTGATGTTAAAGGACAAGTAAAAATAATACTCACTTAAGGCAAGCTGAAATCTTAGTGATCGATCATATGGCACTCCAAGATGTCAGTTCCAAAACTCATGTTAAACATAGGAAAGGACAAGCTAGTTCAAGTTCTGCACCACCACAACAACAAATTGAGGTCTCAAGAAGTGAAGACACCAAAGATGATGAAGAGGAAGGTGGGAGAAGGTTTTTAGTTTTGTCTTTGATAACAACAAACTTCTAAAGGAGATGGGGCGTGAACAACAATGACAACAATGTGATATCAAGAATATTTATAAGTATTTTGCTGTTCAAGGAGTTCAAATTCCTTCACCAACACCGTCACCACCTTGATTTTCACAATTAGTTTCCTGCTCTTAACCTTTTCTTTGTGTTATTTCTTGTCATTTTTATTTTTATTTATATGTTGTTTGTTTTTATCACATTAAGGGCAATGTGTTGTCTAAGTGGGGGAGTTTTTACATTACCATGTAATATGTAAGTGAATTTTGCATATTATATTGTCTTAGTTTTTAACTGGTTTGGCATTGTGTGAACATTTTGTTGCATATGTGTGAATTGTATCGATGGCAAGAATTTGATGGAATTAGTTTAGCTTCAAACATGGTCATTTATATTATAAAAGCATATTGACTTATCAATTTTATGTTTTAAGTACCTTTGGTTGAATATGCATGATAATTAGGATATGACATTCATTTTGATCACTTTAGAAAATTTGTGTTATGTTTATGATAGGTGTGCATTGAGATATGTTTTTATAGGTAATTGGCATGTGTTTTCTTGCATAATTGTTTCTTATTGCCTTAGTTTAGGATTTAGTTTGCATATTTTCATTAAGTTTGATTTTCATTGTGTTCTTGTATGTTGGATGCTAATTGAGGGTAAGAATTGCTATTTTTGTGTAGGAAAAGAGAGGAAGCAAGTTGGAGGATGAATAAGAGAGCATAGGAGAGAAGACAAGAGGAGTACATCTAGAACCAATTCCCACGTTTGTGGGAATTAGGCAAATTCCCACGGATGTGGGAAATCAAGACTGAAATTTTCTTCCTATAATTCCCACACTCGTGGGAATCATGCAAATTCCCACAGGCATAGGAATTGAAATCCCAGGCAATCTGCGAGGCTTCATTAAACATAAACTATTGGACTATAAAAACATCATTAAGCCTCCATCTTCAAGGGGAGACGACACCCACCTTTAGAAAGACCATCCTTGGTTGAATAACACATGTTTGGAGCATCAAGAAAGGATTGAAAACGAGGATTGTCATCAAGATTGGGCAAAATAGTACATCAACACCAAAATTCCAATTTTGGCAAAGAAGAGAAGGAGTTTTCTTATTCACTTTATATCATTTTAATCTCTTCCTTTCTTTGTAAAGATGGACTATTTGAATGTTGATAGTGTTATGGAGACTATGCTAGGCTAATTTCATATTAGGGATTGCTTTTTCATTATTTTGTCAAAACTCATGTTTTATCGAATTGAATGAAGTGTCTTTGATAATTGTTGTTCTTAATTGTCATCTTGCACTAAATCGAGAGAGTGAGTGAGATGAAAATCGTGTAGGATTGTACAACGAGAGTTGGTGACCTATAGACTAGAAATTATTATTTCAATTGAATAATTATAAGAGAGATCTCAATTAGTCAATTGATCATCCATAGGATAGTTTAATAACTAGTTGAATCGGTAGAGTCATTGGGTAGGTTGAGAGATCGTTCAATAGATTCCCGTCAATTCAATTAGGGACAAATAGTTACACCTTGAGAGAGGGTAATTAGTACATTCAGAAATCTAGGGTGAGACACAATTCAATCAATAAAATATGAGGGAGACAGAATAAGGAAAAAGTAATCTCTAGCATTTAGATCCTTGAATTCAGATTTTCTGCAATTGCGGTATTGTCCATTGTTTACATTAGTCTTTTAATTTTAATTTTAATTTTCTGAATTATATGTTTCTTTGCATTAAACAATTTTTTTTAAACAAAGTCTTTTCTAAATTAAGTAGTGTCTGGGCATCAATCCCTGTGGGATCGATATCCGCTCTTTCTAACTACAAGTCACGATCCGTTCACTTGCAGTTTTTGACCGTAAAACAAGTAGATAGGTTTTACAATCCATCAATAAGTTTTTTGTGCCATTTTTAGGGATTGATTGTTTAGCATCTTGTTTAATTTAGAATACTTTGATTTAAGAATTTTGATACATTACCTTGTGGATTTGCAGGTGAATGAATACAAGGAGCACACAGAGGACGAAAGAAGTTATTGAATATGAATTCCCTGACATTAAGAAGCACGAAAGAGACATAAGAAGGGCAAGGCGCTTAAATTTCTCATATCAAAATATGGATGAAGAAGGAGAGCAAGGAGGACCAGAAAGAACACTTATGCATTTCATAAGGCCAGGGTTTAGTCCTCAAGGAGTGGCGAGGCCGGTATTTCAAGTAAATAACTTTGAGATTAAACCAGTGCTGCTCAACATTCTTCAAAACAGTGCGCAGTTCGATGGGTTATCTAACGAGGATCCAAAACATTGCAAAGTTTTTAGAGATCTGTGACACATTCAGATTCAACAGAATGTCTGACGATGGAGTGAAGTTGCGATTATTTTCATTCACATTGAAGGATCAGGCTAAAGAATGGTACAATTCTCTAAATCTAGCCAGATTACAACTTGGGAGTAGCTTTCTAAAACATTCCTCACAAAATATTTTCCTTTAACAAAGACGACAAGGATTATAAAGGAAATAACAAATTTCCAATTGAACGATGGAGAATCTCTCTACGTAGCTTGAGAGCAATTTAAAGAACTTCAAAGGATCTGCCCTCATCATAACCTCCCAAAGGAATTTCTGCTTCAAACATTTTATAATAGAGTGAATCTGAGCATAAGGGGCACAATTGATATAGCAGCTGGAGGTTCATTAATGAGGAAGAGGTAGAAGTAGCCCATGATTTATTGGAGGAGTTGGCAAGCAACAGCTACATATGGTCGAGTGAGAGGAGTAGACAAGGATAGAAGGAAGAAAAAGTATGATACCTATTGACTCGGTTACTGCCTTGCAGGCTCAAATTACGTCCTTGACAAAACAGCTAAACAATATGCAAGGGGCGTTTACCTCAACAGTTAAAGCAATGCAAGCACAATGTGAGATGTTCAGCAGACAGTTTCTTATTAGGAATTAGTGGGACTAAACAGGTAAGTTATCTAGGCCAGCCACAGGGAGGTAATAACCCATACTCTAATACATATAATCCGGGTTGAAAAAACCACTCGAATTTTTCTTGGAGTAATAATAATGCAGGTGGCCAGCAAAGACCACAAGGACCAGCAGGATTCCAGTAAGATAGAATCAGACCATTGGAAAGTAAAATGGATAAGATGATGGAGATTTTATCAGCCAAACTGGCAGTATAAGAGGCGAATCACAAGAGGATGTATGTAAGCCAAGAGGATAATCAGAAGAGAAAGGAAGCAAAGTTTGATCAAATTTTGAAGAATCATGCATCATCCATCCATAACCTAGAAGTACAGGTAGGATAATTAGCTAACGCATTATCTTCACGAAATGCAGGTAGTTTGTTAAGCAACACTAAGGCAAACCTGAAGGAGAGAGTCATGGCCATTACCCGAATAGAGAACAAAGAAAGCAAGCATGGGGAGAAAGATGGAAATAAGCAAGAAGAATAAACAGTATTGGAAGTCCTTCTGAAGGGACCAGTAAGTGAGCCGAATAAGGAACAACTTAGACTTCCGCATTAAATTTTTGCTTAGTGGAAGCCATCTTCAAGGAAAATAACTCAAAATTCTAAGGAAGAGGAGTTAAGCAAAATAACAGATATAAGAAATCAACTCAAGTTTTATGTTAAAGTAGGTGTTGAATGAAGAGGTTATCAATCACATATCAAGAGAAAATCCACATGTAGCATAGAAAAAAGAAGACCCAGGAGACTTTTTCATCCCATGTAGTATAAATAGAGTTAAGGTAGAGTGTGCATTCGTAGATTTAGGAGTAGGTATCAATATGATGCCGTATTTATTCAGTCAGAAGTTGGGTCTAGAAGAGCCAATACCAACTAAGACATTAGTAAAGACGACTGACAGGACGATGCATTTACCAAGGGGGATCATTAGGAATGTGAAGTTACACATTGATAACTTTGTTTTTCCGGTGGACTTTTACATATTGGACATTAGTGAAGATAAAGAAACCCCAATGGTTCTTGGGCGATCGTTCCTAGCTACTGCCCGTGCAATTATTGATGTTGATGGGGGTGAGTTAATACTTAGAGTAGGGAAAGAGCAGTTAACATTCGAGGTGGCAAAGAATAGGTATGGTTCCCCTCTACCCTCAACGGACATCAAGGAACCTAAACCTCAAGGAGGATGGGAAAATATTGAGGACCCCAAAAATGCATTCATAAAGAAACGAATACGTAGGAGAAGGCGAAGAAAAGAAAACAAAAATGAAGATGGAGTCTAAAACAAGTCAGCCCCGGTACAAAATTTGAGATCAGTTTGTTCACCGTTATCTTTCCGATCATTTGACCCACTATGAGTAAGAAGGAGAGTCGAGCTACCAACAATAACAGAAGTGCTGCATGGGAGGCAACCCATGGAAATCAATTATCCTTTGATTGTTTTGTTCGCTTATTTGTTTGTTTGAATTATCTAGTTATGTTCATGGTTGAATTGGTTTTGATAAAGGTGTATCCTGATTTTTGTTTGATTTTAATTGTTTTGCTTTAGAAGTTCTTACGCATGATATGATCTCGATGTTTTTGTAGGTTTTGGAATCATGGATAATGAAATTACGCGTGGAAAAAAAGTTTGGAATTTTGAGGATCAACAGTTCACACGTTTGTGGGAATTGTTCCCTTCTTTTTCTCTCAAAAACTCTTCATTTTTCATTCAGATTCTAGGTATTTATCTCATGCTTATCTATGCATCTTACATTTCTTCAGTCTTGTCATACATCAATCATTCAAAAACATCAAGATTTAGGTGGGATTTGATTTTCTCTCTCTAACATACGAATTTCTCTCTCTCTCTCTCTCTCTCTCTCTCTCTCTCTCTCTCTCTCTCTCTCTCTTCTGTTTGTGCAGATTTGACTCTAACAATGGCTCCACCAATGACAAGGAGAGTTAGACAACCAGTTGATGAGCTCCGACTTCAAGTTTCCGGTGAAGGAAAACCCAATTTAACTACCGCATATCGGGCCCCATTTTCAATTTACTCAGAAAAAGAAAGTGCACGCTTTCATGATTTTAGAAATAGAGAACTTGTTACTCCTAGGTATTTTAATTTTGAAGTTTTAGAGAATATAGGAGTGAGAAGCTGACTTGAACAATTAGCTACATATAGGGTGGAATAGATTTGTTCTGTGTGATGTGCCCATTTCTGCCACTCTATCTATAGAGTTCTTTACAACAGTTAGATATAATTTTAAGATGGATTTGTTTTGGTTTAGGCTTGGAGGGAATGTTTTTAAACTCGATTATTCTGTCATTTGTGAACTTTTTAACTTGTCAAATACAAAAGTTTTAGATAACCATCCTGATTTTGATGTGAATTATTTTTGGACTACACTTACCGGTGAAACCCATTTCGACTCACGTAATGCACCAAACTCTCTGATCAGGAGAAGCTGACTTGAACAATTAGCTACAAATATAGGGTGGAATAGATTTGTTCTGTGTGATGTGCCCATTTCTGCCACTTTATCTATAGAGTTCTTTACAACAGTTAGATATAATTTTAAGATGGATTTGTTTTGGTTTAGGCTTGGAGGGAATGTTTTTAAACTCGATTATTCTGTCATGCGTGAACTTTTTAACTTGTCAAATACAAAAGTTTTAGATAACCATCCTGATTTTGATATGAATTCTTTTTAGACTACACTCACGGGTGAAACCCATTTCGACTCACGTAATGCACCAAACTCTCTGATCAGGAGTGCTGAACATTTTTTGTTACATAAACTTATGTGCTTGACTGTGTTCAATAAAACGGAAGTTAACAAATGTTCGACTAAAGAACTTTTCTTTTTATGGTGTATGGACAGAAAGCTCAAAATCAACACACCTTATAGGATTTTTCGATCATTAGTGAGTGTGATTACTAAACAGAATACATCTTTTGGGATGGCCTATATTGCCTCTGCTTTAGGTACATTCTATAATGTTAATATGGCAAATCTGCATATTACTCCTCACAACATGTTTGATATAGTTTATTTAAGACGTGTTGAAATTGTGGAAGTCCAATCCATGGAACTTCGCAATCCTCACGTGCACTATAGTGAAGATCAAGAGAGATGCCAGGGCAGATGTAGACCAACCATCTACAACCCGAGCAGCTCAGGAACCAGAGGAAGCAGAAGTAGAGGAGGAACCAAGTGCACCAGTGGGGGTCGATCGATTTCACCAACTATTAGACCAGGTGGCCAACAACAAATGATGTCCCAAATAAATTAACTCGACACCCAAATGCGGCAAGTTCACAAGGAGCAACGTAGTTTGAAGAAGAGGTTCCTCAACTTTTGTCGGAGGAACAACTTTGAAGCTCCTTCACCAACGCCTTCGCCACCACCATTGAAATAAGCTTTTCTTTTCCCTTAACCTTTTAATTTTTTTGTTATTGCTTGTGTGTGAATGCATTTTAATTCATGTGTATTGGATTTCACTTTATTTGTTAGCATGCTATATCTTTGGTTTAGTTTCAATTTCCTTAATTGTGTTTTGACTTCAGTATCTTCTGTCTATTTTCATCCCAGTCGTTGTTTTAATTTCTTTTGGTTGGTGTATTTTCTTTTTTCTGTATAGTTTGATGTCATTTCCGTTTAGTTGGTTCTTGCTTTTTCACATTGAGGACAATGTGAAATTTTAAGTGTGGGGAGGTGACATCGATTTTCTAAATTGCATTGTTTGCATTTTGTTAAATAGGATGCATATTTAGGCATATTGTATGTATTTTGTGTTAGCAATAGAACAACATTTAAATCACTCTAATAAATATTGCCATGAAAATTCTATCATGTAGTTGGAATTAGATTGAATGCATGCTTGAACTTAAATTAGGCTATTTGAGTAGAAAGTGAACCATATAGAGTGATGAAAAGTAGTAGCTAGCATAAGCTTAATCATAAATTGACATTTGAACAATGAGGTAGTGTAGAGATGCATAATGAGTTTTTATTTGAGCCCAAAGTGAGGATTAAGCCATATGACTCCATCTATAGTCATTTCATTTCTTTTTCGAGTGTTACTTCCTTAGGTTACTACCTTCAGAACTTGCTTTGAATCAGTTTGAGTCTACTAGATGCATGCTTAATAGAGATGATTTAGGCCCTTTTTGTGTTAACATTTGGCTTAAACGACCTACCCGTTATTATCCTTTGCTACCCCCATTGAGCCTTAACCTTTTGTTTCTTAAAAACACCCAAATTTTTAAAAACTTTAAACCCCATTATCCTACCCCTTTTCATAATCTTAGTACAGTATTAAGTAAAACATTAGTTGGGATTATGTGAAAATTCCACAGAGACAAGTTGAGTATATTTCTACCTATGGACTACATTGTATATAGTGTTAGTTTTGATTCATAGTTCTTCCATATAGAAAGAAAAAAGAAAAAAGAAAAGAAAAGAGAAAATAAAATAAAATAAAAAGGAAGAACTAGTGAGTAGCATTAACAAGCGCAGAATAGTGGTGTATGTCTTGAAGTTATGTTTTGTATCCCGTTTTATATGCTTTTTACTCTAATTATGCTTATGCTTCACCTTCTTCCCTCTCTTCTGACCCACCTTAACCCTTACCACATTACAACCCTAAACAAGTCCTTTTGATCTATTTATGCATGCAATCATTGTAGA
>JAOQMS010000006.1:18151055-18163255 GCA_027563885.1 Erythroxylum longipes | reverse complement strand
TCCTCTACTCAAACCAACATCTCTAACTTAACTCAACCCCATTTTCAACTTCATTTAACTCTAAATTATCTCTACATTAATTTATGAATCATTAATTATCATACACATCAATGCAAGACATGAATATACCCAAAAAAAAATTCCTCATTCACACCCAACACATTTAACTATACTATCATGATCAATATTCTCAAATTACACATCAAAATGCTTTAACATATACGATTAACCCAAAGCTTCTTCAATCACAATGAAACCCTAGCTCCTCCAACATATATGATCATCACCCTTTTCAGGTGGAATAAGTTGGGTCTTTTAATAACAAGATGGAGAAGAAAATAAATCTTGAAGAAGCAAAGTGAAAAGGTTAAACAAAATTTAATATGATGAAGGTGAGAGTGAGGTGTCGTGAGCTAAAAAGAGAGCACATCAAGAAGATGAAGAAAAACAAGAAGATGTAGAAATGAAGCATGTCTCGAAAAAGACAAGTAAAAGACCATAATGTGGGTCTTTCACTTAATGAATTTCGTATATTAAAACAAGTGGTGTGGCAAGTGACACTTGTCACTAGGGAGCTAGCACACTTGCCTTCACCTCTCGAAAAGTTTCTTTCTTTTTGTCTGCTTTGTGAATATCATTAGAGGCTAGACAATTGGATAACTCATGATTGACACCTTGTAAAGAAGTTCTTGCAAGAATTCTAATTTGATACAATTTATTTAATTTTTTATTCACATTTTTATTTATTCAATTATTAAAATCCAATCAAGAAACTGAAAAAGATTAACTTTCCACTATATCCGCGATCAAATCATAATTAGTTTTGCCAAAATGGTATTAAAGCCTTCTTTGATTGTTTAACTTGATTAAAGTTGCTTGAATGTGAACAAATTAAGAAATTGGACTACATAGGGAGTTTTTAATGACAAAATAACTCATTTAGTAAAAGCTATAATCTAGATTAGAGAAATTTCCTAAATTTTTCATGTAATAATTGGGCGGTCCAATTTCCATTCTCCATAACCTCTTTCCCACAGATGGGATTTATGTATTCTCTCCCGATGCACGATAAGCTTATTTGCTAACATATACTAAGAATGGTGAGGAACACAAGGGCTTCTATAAAGGATGCTGAGAATATGGGCTCACCAAGGGCAATCAAAAATCTGTCTAATTTGAAAGCTCAATTGATGGGAACTAGGATTGAGGAAGTGATTGGAAACTTGAATACTATTGGTGATAAATTGAATCCTACGACGGTTGCTAGGAATATTCCTAATAAAATGGGTTCTTCTGAGGCTATAACTACTGTGGATATTACTGTGAACAAAGGAGCTAGAGATATTGACAATATTCGAGAGCAGCTCACTCAGTGGTTGAATTTAATTAAAAATAGTGTGAAAATGAAGCTAACAAAAGGGTTTCCTGGGCGGGTCAGGGCGATCAAGAGCAAGAGAATCCAATTGCTACTGAGACAAGTACTCACTAATTAGTTTGAGATTCTTTTGATATTTCTAAATTGCAGAGTGTTGGATTTAAGCTTAATTTTTACGACCTATTGTTCATGATGATGCTAATATTCGTATCATAGAATATGATGACATCAAGTTTGAGATTAATTATTGGAATCATGCTGTAATTTATTATGTAATGGATTCTATGACATTTGATTCTATAGAAAGTAGGGATGAGGTGATCCAAACTGGTATTTATCGTTTTGATTAAAAAAACCTTTTATTGTTTAACTATGGATTGAAGATTTTGATATGATAAAGGAATCATTACCTATAGTTCCAATATGGAATAGGCTACCTATGCTTGATATTAAGTATTAAAGTCCAGCTGGATTGAGTAAGATTGGAAGTCTCATTAGGATTACTTTGATGACTGATAAGAATACACAACTAAGGGAAGGGGCTAACTTTGCTCGTATCTTGGTTGCAGCTGAAGTTGGTAAAGAGTTTCCTAAAATTGTTTATTATCATAATACTAAGGGGATTATTATGGAACAAGCTATCAAGTATGAAAGGAAGCCTACTGTATGTGATCATTGTAAAGGTTATGGGTATGATATGACTAGTTACAAGAAGAAACTTAGCAGAAAGGAATGAAGGCCAAAGTTGGTTCAGCTTGAACAAGAGCCCGAACAGGTTAGCACAACTATAAACAGGGATGAGCCAATTATGCAGAATAATGTTCCAAATCCTACTCTCCATAATACTAGTTTAAGCTCCACCAAGAAGAGACCTGATGAGGGTAAGAGGAATCCTACTTAAGCTAATAATGAGATTGGCCCTATTCATAATTCTTTTGATATTCTTGGTTCAAAAGATCTTGTCGTTGATCATTTACTTACTGCCAGTGATCAAGTACTAGAGAACCCCCATTTAGGGCATCGATAGAATCATGTTTTGGAATATTCATGGCCTCAATGGCATGAATAAGTAGAAAGAGGTTTTTCTTTACAGCAAAATTAATAAAATAGGTCTTATTAGTATGCTTGAAATAAAAATAAAAAAATTAATTTTGAAAAAGCTATTGTTCACATCTTATGAGGTTGGCAACATTTTATGAATCACTAAAATCATCGCAATGGCAAAATTTTGGTTTCCTAGAATCCAGGCTGGGCTGCTTTGATGTAGATATTGTTAGTTCTGATAAGTGTGCATTAGTGTATGTTTTTCCTAAGTATTTGCATGTTTTTTATTTGCATAATAGATTATTATTGATGTGTTTTAGAATTTATTTTGTATGTTTTTGTTTAGTTTGATCTTCATTGTGTTCTTTTATGTTTAATGTTGATTTAGGGTAAGAATTGATCATTTTGGTATAGGAATGAAGGTTGGACACGTTTGTGATTAAGCTAGAGACCAAGAGATGAGAAGAGAAGAGAAATAATTATAATGCAAGAACCCACGATCATGGGATGTCTAACCCAAGGATGTACGCAGGGTTTACTTATTTTTTAGGTTTTCTAGACTATATAAGCATAAAAACCCCTATGGACGAAAGAGCTTCGTGTGAGACTTACCTCCTTGAGTAAAAACACAGGTTTAGAGCTTCGAGAGAGGTAGAGATTCAAGGTTCTTAATTCACAATTGGGAAAAGAGCATACCAACGCCAAATTTTCCAGATTCGAGCTAAGAAGAGAGGGATTTTGATTCAATTTGTTTTTTTTTTCATTTTTTCTCTTATAGCATTTGTATGATGGAATATTTGATTGTTGGGGATGTTATAGACATCATGAGTGGCTAATTTAATTGTAGAGATTACTTTTGAACTTCTTGTTAAACTCTTATTTTGTTGATTTGAATGATAGATGTTTTTTTATAAATGTTGAATATATATACCTTGCAATACATTGAAAGATTGAGTTGGGTTATTTGTGTAAAGTTGTACAACAAGAGTTGGCATTTTATAGACCTACATTATTCAAGTTAATTGATTAGTTAGAAGAGAGATCTTGGCTAATTAAATTGATCACCCATAGGATAACTTCATAATTAGTTGAATAGGTGGATTGATTTTATAGATTAAGAGATTGCTTAATCATCTGGCTAGGGACAATTAATTACACCTTGAGAGAGGGTACTAAATACATTAGGACATCTTAGGTGACACACAATTCAGTTGACAAAATAGGAGGGAAACAAGATAGGGGAAGAGTGATCTTTAGTTCTGAAAAAGTTGAATTCTAAATTGCTGCATTTTTTAGTTGTCAATTGAGTTTTGTTAGTTGTTTAATTTAATTTAATTTTCTAGTTTAATTCTATAAAAAATTTGGTTCTTAAACAAAGATTAATCTGAATTAAGTGGTTCTTAGGAACAATCCTTGTAGGATCGATATTTGCTTATTACTACAAGTCACGACCCATATACTTGCAGTTTTGAAGTAAAATTAGGAGTTGGTTTTCAATCAACAAGTTTTTAATGCTATTGCCAGGGATTATTTGTTTAGCATCTTTTTTAGTTTATATTACTTTGATTTAAGAGTTTTTGATACTCTTCCTTATGTATTTGCAGGTGCATAAACACAAGGAGCTTACAAAGATCGACAGAAATTAGTGAAGAAGAGTTATCTGACATCACAAGACACGAGTGAGAGTTAAGAAGAGCGAAGCATCGAGATATTATACAAAAAAATATGGCTTAAGAAGGAGAGCAAGAAGGAAATGAGAGGACACTAATGGACTTCATGAGGCCAAGATTCAATCCTCAAGGAGTTGTGAGGCCAGCAATTCAAGCTAACAATTTCGAGATCAAGCCAGCACTCCTCAATAGACTTCAGAATAGTGTGCAATTTTACAGGCTATCCAATGAAGATCCAAATGCCCATATTGCAAATTTTTTAGAGATCTACGACACTTTCTGATTTAATGGGATGTCCGATGGTGTTGTGAAGTTGTTACTATTCTCTTTCGCTTTGAAAGATCGGCGAAAGGGTGGTACAATTTTCTACATTCAGAGCAGATTTGTAGCATCCCACTCTCATAGGGCATATTCCCGAACATACATCGGTATTCGAGAACATACTCTGTGAGGATGGCATGCCAGAATAGTCAATCAATCATACTCATTACAAATTTTTTATGCATCACATGCATTTCAGAAAAATCAATAATCATTTATGGTCTATTTTATTCATAAACATTCTCAGTCGGAAGTATTACATACAATAAACATATCATCATAATTCCAGTAATCACTTGGGCCTATTACAATTACAAAACACTTCCATCCGTAAAGTCATTACACTTTACAATTCATATAAACACTGTACAATATGTTTGGAATAAAATTCAAATATATATAAACATCACTGAAGACTTGTGTAGATGCAACTGATCTTGATCTCTATCTCTTATTCGCTTGCAGTGGTTAGACTCTAGTAGGTCTAACTGGGTATTTCCTCTGAGCCTGAAAGACAACGTTGCAATTTTGGTGAGTTTTACAAACTCAGTGAGCAGAACATCCTCGATGACTCACCCATAACACATAATACAAATATTTCATAGATAATTCATACAGTCATATAATACAAATCACTTTACTAATCATCATGTTGAATCACATACACTTTATATTCACTTAATTCATATTTCTCAACCAAATCAATTTAAACAATTCACTACGATCATTTAAAACACACATATCAAATATATATGCAATGCTCATGAGAATCACTTCCAATTGTTACGTTATTGTGACCGAGTACTTATAAATTTACCGTATCCATTGTGGATACTATGCTCATTAATAACTATCTCGTATCCATTGGGGATACCAGGCTTATTATACATAGTGAGCCTTTGGCTCTTAATCACATTCTAAGCTTTAATCTCTTTTTCGGTAGCTAGTCTAGTCACAACTGCCTTTATCTGATCATGCATTCATACAGCGGAATGCATCACACTCACATATATTCAATCAATCACTTTTCTTCAATTTTCACATTCACATTCACATTTTTCATCGGATCGTTGTCTGGCATTCAACAATTAAGTTGAGAACACATATTTGTTATTCATTCACATTCAATAAAGCACTTCCTATATGTTCACATTCATCAAACTCCTTAGACTATTAATGTACAGAATTATCATAATCACATTCACTTTAGCAATAATGCAATACGGAAATTTAAATAAAACAATCATTTAAAGTAAGACCATTTAGGTTGATTCACAGTACGCTCCAGATTAGCATTAGCTTCCATGATCTGGAAACATCTGGATGCTGACTTTCAATCCTGTGTATCAACTTCGTGCAATATACACATTGAACACACATTACTATTTGCACAACCACATAAACATTCAATTGTACACATATGTATATGTGAATGTATAATGCATGCTCAATTTGACTATTCCAGGTATATTTCTTTAATTCACATCTTATGATCATTCACACTTTATAACTCATATATGTCTGATTTGAATTTAGGTTAACACCTCAATTATTCAAGATTATTCTAAGTTCATCATTTAATCATTCATTAAGGTTATTTTAGCATTTTAAGATCACAAAATATCAAATTTCTCATTCATCCTTACTTAATACACATCATTCACCTTTTTTAAATCACATTAGCCTTCATAGGATCACTTTTACTTTTTTAACATCTCCAATTTTCCATATTTGATCACTTGATATATAACAATCCATTCTTAAGTTATAACCTCTATCCTCACCACAAACATATCACTCATTTAATCACTTATTCAAGCATCATTCTAAGTTCAATTCAAGCTTAAATACATTATAGGGAAGTACCTAATCATTTGTTGTTCCAAACCATATATAAAAGAAGCATATTTCATATATAAATCATTCTCGCGATCGTGGACAACTTCCCATGATCATAGAATTCATTGGCAGAAATTTTCAGCCCTATGTTGGCATTTCCATGATTGTGGACATACTTCCATTTGAAAATTCCAGCAGTCAATTTTCCAGCTCTTCCAACTCCTACAAGTTACAACTATCATCTTTTATGCTTATTCTATCATTTCTAGCTTATTTCCTCATCATTTCCTCTTCATTCTTACCTCCATTTCAACTCAATATCAATCACAAAAAAATCAAAATCTATTATTGATCATACACACCAAAACAGAACATCCATATATAAATGCATTCATCATAATTTTCTGCGCACATTCAACTTCATTTTCAACTTTGTCTCTAAATTATCATCTTACTTCTTCTCATTTCAAGACAATACACTAGCCCTTTTCTTTGGCTTTAAACTCATTCTAGTTCATTTCCATAATACCTTATAACTTATGGTCTTTATACTCTTAAAAATAGAACACTACATATATGTATTCATCCATCAATTTACTACACTCATCCCATACATAAATTAGGTAATATACACATCTTTTCTGTTGTCAACTTTTAACTCTCATTCTAATACCATTTTTAACTATCAATCCATAAAACAATACATGATCTATTATTTTTCGTTATATGAAAATAGAACATGAAATTATCCATTTACTCATCAAATTGTCTACACTCTTTCTGCATCATTTTAGGGATCATTCTATCTCAAAAACATCTCTACGATAACTCATAAATCATTAATCATCATATGCAAAAAACAAGATATTTATATGATCATTTCTTCACTCACGGTTTAACATATATACTTAACCATTTTATGGTCTGTTAACTTCTAACTGTATTCAAAATAGTTCTCTTTAATATAACCCATAATCTATTGTTGAGCATAACTATAAAACAAAATGTCAACATGTCACACATTTATTAACATTCTAGAATATACTCAACTCTTTTATCATTATCATTTACCACTAAACTATTATCATATATGCTTCCTTTAACAAAGCATGAAGATTAATAATAATACATTTACTTGTTTAACTCCACTCTTCTCAAATCATCACATAGCCTTAGCTTCTAAGCCTTATAAGGTCATCATCATTTCAAAAGGAAAGGTTAGGTTTTCTTTGTAACAAATGGTGAAGACAACAAGGGTCTTAGAGAAATAAATGAAAGATGATGGCAAAGTTCACAATGGTGAGAGTTGAAGATATCATGGAAATGAAGAAGAAGAAATGAAAAGATAAAGATCGAAAACGAAGAGAGAAGAAGAAAGCATCAAATGGAAATGAAAGACAAAAGATAGTATTTCAAATGAAAAAATATCGTGGATGGGTGTGTGGCTAGGCAAGTGATACTTGTCACTTACCACATTTCACCACCTTGTGGTTTCCAATGGTTCCTCTTTTATAACCAGTCCATTTGTCTCCAATTTCTAATCCAATTGTCTCCCAATTTTCTTACCATTAAATCTTAATGTCACTTATCAAAACTTTCTACTGTCATTTGATATTTATTTCTACTACCATTTATCGATGGTCTACCAATTGACATTTTTCCTAGTTCAAAATTACTTATAATTATTATAAATTCCCCCAAATTTAACCAAAAATTCTAAATCAATAATTTCAAGACATTTCATTCTCTATTCACATTATAATCACTTTAATAACAATCATTTATACCTGAAAAATGTCAAATGAGTGCATGTACAGTCATTGAAATGTGTTCAAAACAATCAATTTCACGTGTATATGTATGCTAATATTATGCATGAATATGAAATGCATTTTCTAACTTCTCCATGCTATCCCTCATTTACAAAAATATAGGGTTCCAACCCTTAATATAGAAACGGGATGTTACAAGATCACCATTTGGGAATAGCTAGCCCAAGCATTCCTCGCAAAATATTTTTCATTGACCAAGATGACTAGGATTATAAAAGAGATCAAGAATTTCCGGCAAAGTGATGGGGAGTCTCTATATGAAGCCTGGGAGAGACTTAAAGAACTAAAGAGAAGCTGTCCCCACCATAATCTTCTGAGGTAGTTCCTATTACAGACGTTCTATAATGGCATAAATCAAAGCACGAGAGGAACCATAGATGCAGCTGCTAGAGATTCTTTGATGAGGACGACTATTGATGTAGCTCATGACCTTCCGGAAGAATTGGCGAGCAATATTTGCATGTGGTCTAGCGAGAGGAGTGGAAAGGGCAAAAGGAGCAAAAAGATATGATCCTGACTGACTCTGTTACAGCTTTGCAGGTAAAGATCACAGCCCTTACCAAGCATTTGAGCAACATGCAAAGAGCATTTTCATCTACGGTAAAAGCGATGCAAGTACAGTGTGAGTAATGTGGGCAGAACAACTATGGCTTAGTTGAATGTTTCTTGTTGGGAGCTAGTGTTATAGAATAGGTAAATTACTCGGGCCAGCCACAAAGAGGTAATAACCCTTACTCAAACACTTATAATCAGGGGTGGTAAAACCATCCAAATTTTTCTTAGAATGCTAACAATACAGGTGGCCAATCAAGACCGTAAGGACCTTCTGGATTTCAACAAGACCGAATTGGATTGATGGAGAGCAAAATGGACAAATTGATGGACATTTTGGGGTCCAAACTGGCAACTCAAGAAGAGAATCAGAAGAGGATGTTTGCTGGCCTGGAGGAAAGCCAAAAAAGGATGGAGGCAAAGTTTGATCAGATTGTGAAGAACCATGCCTCATCCATCTATAACTTGGAGGTCCAAGTAGGTCAACTTGCTAATGTGATGTCTTCTAGAAGTACAGGTAGTCTACCGAGCAATACTGAGGTCAACTCAAGGGAACAACCCAAGGCTATTACACTTCAAAGTGGCAAGTAGACGAAGGAACTAAGTGTACAAAAGGATAGCTGAGAAAAAGGAAAGGAGATAGAAGTAGAGAAAGAAGAAGAAAGGCCAAAGGCCCTATATACCACCACCACCCTACAAGCCTAAGCTTCCTTATCCACAAAAGGTGAAACAGCATTAGGTGGACACTCAGTTTTCCAATTTTTTGGAGAAACTGAAGAAGTTGTAGATTAACTTGTCATTGGTAGAAGCTTTGGAGTGCATGCCCAATTACGCGAAGTTTCTTAAGGATATACTTACACACAAACGCACTTGGGAGGACAATCAGATGATAACTTTGATGGAAAATTACAATTCGATCATATCAAGCCAAATGTCTTCAAAACTACAAGATCTAGGGAGTTTTACTATTCTATATGTTATTAGTGATTTTGAATTCTCTAAATGTTTATGTCATTTAGGTGTAAGTATTAACTTGATGCCTTTGTTTATTTTCAGGAAATTGGTACTAGGAGAGGTCAAGCCAACATCCATGCTAAGTCAACTTACGGATCAGTCCATAAAGAAGCCATTTGGAGTTGTAGAAGATGTATTAGTAAAAGTGGACAAATTTATTATTCCTGTTGATTTTGTTGTGTTCGATTTTGAAGCTGATAGAAATTGTCCACTGATTTTAGGTAGGCCCTTTACAAATACTGGTAGGGCATTAGTTGATATGCATGAAGGGAAACTTGTGTTGACAATTGGTGATGAACAAGTTGAATTTAATATGTCAAAATCTTTGAAAAAACTAATGGATGGTAATGTTTTGTATGAAAATTGATGTTGTTGATGAATGTGTGAAGGAGGTTGAAGAGGAAGTTGTGAAATTAAGTAGGTGCATAGGGATGAGAGGGTGAAAGAAGAGGATTTATGTGAGGAAGTTGATTTAGAGAAGCTGGAGAGAACTGATACACCTACACCACCCTTTATTGCTAACCCCCCCCCCCCCCCCCCTTCCCCTTTTAGAGCTTAAACCCTTACCTTACAATTTGAGATACAACTTTTTAGGGAAGAACCATACTTTACCCATCATTATATCCAATGAATTAGATTATAAGCAAGAAGAGGAGAACATTAACAAGAGGATGAGAGTAGTGGGATGGCAAATTTCTGATATTAGGGGGATTAGCCCCAATGTAGTGATACATAGGATTAACCTAAAAGAAGGATGTAAAACTATGAAGGAAAGACAGACAAGGTTAAATTCAAATATGCAAGAGGTTGTGAAAAAAGTAGTGAAGCTTTTAGATGCGGGGATTATTTACCCTATTTCATATAATGAGTGGGTGAGTCCAGTACAGGGTGTGCCGAAGAAGGGTGGCATAATAGTGATAGAAAATGAAAAAGGTGAAGAGATTTCTACTAAGACCATCACAAGTTGGCGAGTGTGTATTGACTATAGGATGCCAAATGTGGCCACCAAGAAAGATCATTTCCCTTTACCTTTTGTGGGCCAAATGATTGAGAGGGTAGATAGTCATGTTTTTTATTGTTTTCTTGATGGAGATTGTTAGACCCCGTTTTCGGAGTCTAACTCCTACTTGATCGGATACCAAACATGTTAGACCCCGACTTCTATACAGAATATCGAAATATGCGAGCTTATTTCCATCACCTTGACCATTATCGGTTTATCTTCTCTTCTCTGATACCACAACTGTCGCATACTTATAACACATATTCATCACCCATACTTGCCTTCAACAACTCTCCTTCTTAGTTCAGCTCCGCTCTTCAACTATCCATTTATCCATTTCAACCTGAATACCTCAAGGAACAGCATTGGTTAGTCCATACTTTACATATATATATGCTTCAGGGTTGTCGGCATAACTTTTGTTATAGACATCCAATTTAGGGTTTCTTTGGATAGTTTGAAAGAGGATTTCCAGATCTACAACTTTCATAAAGACCTACAAGGTCAATTGTATCTTCTATAGGGTCAAAAATAAGACAAAAGATAACCATGAACGGTAACCCAGACGATATCGTGAACATTAACACAGACGAAGTCTGTGAACAGTAACATAGACGGATCCTTGTGAACAGTACTACAGACGAAGTTTGTGAATACTAACACAGACGACCCCTTGTGAATAGTAGCACAGGCGAAGTCTATGAACAGTGACACAGATGAAGTCTGTGAACAGTAACACAGACAATACTCTTCAACTAATATCACTTCTTAACTCCTTCTTATAATCTTTGGCCTATGATCTATCCTCTGTGTTCTATCTTCTGTAGTTGACTTTTAGCTTCTGTGTTGACCACTTATCTTCTATGGTCTATCCTCTGTGTTCAATCCTCTGTGTTATTACGTCATTATAGACGATAATTTTACTCTTTTATTCATCCTTTCCTCTGTGTTCTGATGTCAGCACAGATGATACTTCTCCTTCATATTTTCCTTGCCTCTGTGTTCTGACGTTAGCACAGATGATACTTCGTCTTACTAATCCTCCTTGCCTTTGTGTTCTGACGTCAATACAGACGATACTTTTCCTTCATATTTCCCTTGCCTCTGTGTTATGACATCATCACAGACGATTCCTTTCGGCTGTGTTTTTCACATGCAATCCTTCCCACTCTTACGTCCTATTCTAAAACTAACAGTAGTTGGCAAATTCGTCGAACAAAACATGCACATAAATATTTCATTATCAAAACTTTAAAATAACAGAATCATACCACATGATTCAATTTCATTGTTTTTATTTTAAAATTCAGTCAAAGTTATTACAAATCAAATTACACATCAACTTAATTCAAAGTACAAAAATGCTCCATACTGACATGCCAAATGAGCTATTATAGGACTGACTTAGTCCAATTGCCTTTAACTAATGGGGAGGTTTTGATGCCTTGCAGGGATCACTATCGTCTTTTTTTACACCTGAGGAGGGAAGAAAAGGGGGTTGAGCTACACAGCTCAGTGGCTAATATATTTATAGCCAGTGATAATGAACC
>JAOQMS010000006.1:18121639-18139986 GCA_027563885.1 Erythroxylum longipes | reverse complement strand
TAGGGACAAATAGTTACACCTTGAGAGAGGGTAATTAGTACATTCGGAAATCTAGGGTGAGACACAATTCAATCAATGAAACATGAGGGAGGCAGAATGAGGAAAAAGTAATCTCTAGCATTTAGATCCTTAAATTCAGACTTTCTATAATTACGGTATTGTCCATTATTTACATTAGTCTTTTAATTTTAATTTTAATTTCTGAATTATTTGTTTATTTGCATTAAACAATTTTATTTCTTAAACAAAGTCTTTCCTAAATTAAGTGGTGTCTGGGAATCAATCCCTGTGGGATCAATATCTACTCTTTCTAACTGCAAGTCACGACCCATTCACTTGCAGGTTTTTAGCGTAAAACAAGTAGATAGGTTTTACAATCCATCAATAGTTTATAAGTCAATTGAATGAGTTAGCATCATTAGTAACCTTTCATAAGGATGATTGACTAAAAAGAAATTAGGTAGGCTAAAAAATTAAAGAAAAGAAAAGAAAAATATGTGTTAAATAAATTGATGTTCTTTTGGACCTTTTTGGAAAAATTGGGTTATAAATAGAGTTGCTAGCTAGTTAAGAATGTGATATAGCTGAGTAACTGGGGGCATTCACGACAAAATGTTTGTCTTTGCATCAAAAGATTATAATAACATTCCAACTATGCTAAATAATAAAAATGTGGCCTAATTGAGTAACCAGGGGACATTTATGATGTCCTCGTGTCAAAAGACTATATGAACATTAATGAAATTTAAAAAAATGATGTTTCAATAAATAAAACCTACTGATATTAGAAAATGGCAAAATTTTCTATAAAGAGATACTTATTGATATTTGCATTGTTTTGATTGATTACTAATGATAAATGTATGTGTACAAGTGCTATAAGTAAATGAATATGAGGTTAATGTTTTGATTAATATGTATATTCAATTTAAAGTGCTTAACTATAAAATGCATAGGTTGGTATGTTGGGACAATTTAAATGATTGATGTTTGTGGTTAAATTAATTCCATTGTCTCATCATTGCATGCTGTATGAATGGGCTTGTGCTTTTTTAAGCTTGGTTTGTTTATTTATGTTTTTGGTTTTGCTTATGGACAAGCAAAAGTTTAAGTGGTGGACATTTAGATAAATTGGATGCTCTCATTTTGAACACAACTAGAACAAGGGCGCACACTGGTGCTATTTAGGTAAAAATATTTTCTAGGAATAGAATAGGACAAGTTTGAACATAATAGTCAACATGTGACCATGTTACTACCATATTCTGAGTTCTTTTTCAAATCTACCAAAATTTCTCCAAATTAATTTTAATCTTCTCCAAATCCATTCCTTTTCAATTAAGGGGCTAAAATAAGACCTAGAACAAAAAATAAGTCTTTTTAAGTACCAAATCTTATAAAACATTAAAGTCCAAGCATAATTCTCTCAAAGATCATATTAAAGATACAGTTTATTATCACTATCACATGTTTATGTATTTTTCAGACTAATCTACACCTTCATAAAACTTTAAGGCCACTTTTTAAAATTGAGTTCTATAGGGGTTGGTAAGGCTTGAATTCATTCAGCAAGCCTATACATGAATGGAGATTGCATATTTGAGTGGATTTAAAATTATAAGTGCTAAAGATAATCCTTTAAACTATCTTCCTCCTTTAGGTAATTGATATAATATAGGTAGATGATAAGTGTACATTGTATTTGTTTTGCTAGACGTTTAAGTGTGTTTTGAAGTATTAATTAGAATATATTAAATATAATTAATTAGAATATATTAAATTTTGATCCTAAAAATTTAACAAATTTTTTATTTTCCCTTTTTTAGGAAAACAATATAATTAATTAAATAGCATTAATTAGAATATATTAAAATTTGATGTAAAACAAAATTTTAATTAATTTTTATTTTTAGCAAAATAATATAATTAATTAAATATAATTAATTCGAATATATTAAAATTTGATACAAAATTTAACTAATTTTTTGTTTTTCCTTTTTGAACAAAACAATATAATTGATTAAATATAATTAATTAGAATATACTAAAATTAAATATAATTAATTAGAATATATTAAATTTTGATTTAAAACAAAAATTTAATAACTTTTTATTTTTCCTTTTTAGAAAAACAATATAATTAATTAGAATATATTAATATTAAATACAATTAATTAGTGTATATTAAAATTTGATGAAAAATTTTAACAAATTTTTATTTCTCTATATTTTTAACAAATCAATCACTATCAATAGTAGTGGTAATCATTCCTTCATCCTAATCAACTATCATAATTATAATAATATATTCATTCTCATTTCTCATTGTATTCATTCACATTATCCTATGTAAACCAACTACCTCCTGAGAGTTTTATTATTAGATATAAAACTTGCAACAAGTTTTTGACATCGTTGCTGAGGATTTTAGCATTAAGAGAATTTGAATTCCTTTGATTTAAGGAATTGTTACCCTTTCTTATTTAATTGAGGCACACAATTCTAAGAAATAAAAAAGGAAAGTTTGAACGTGAAGTAGAAGGCATATCAATCTAGACACCCCAAGGTAAGAACGAGGAATTTGAAGAGTTAAACGCTAAAAAGAGATAGAAAGAACGATGGTGGAGGAAATAAATCACAAACAATAGAGGACCCTTGTGGACTTCATAAGGCCAAGGTTCCATGCCCATTATCAAGGAATTAAACGAACACCAATGCACACGGCATATGATCTGTTAGAAGATATGGAGAAAAATAGTTGACTTTGGACATCGAAATGAAGTAGACAGTAGTCAACCTTCTCCGATCCAAAAGAAATGATTGTTGTACATTCAATGACAAGACTGCAGGTTGAGATTGCCAACCTAACCTAGGAATTGAATAGCTTAATAGCCACCTTTTCTCTCTACTTAAAGCAATTTAACATGGATACTAGCTATGTAGACAAGAGAGTCATATCACAACTGATTGTTTTCTAGTGAAAAATAATAACGTATAGCAATTCAACTTCATGGGTGCATAATATGATTAGAGAAGTAACAATCCTTATTAAGAAACATACAATACTGGGTGGCAGAACCACTCGAACTTCTTTTGGCCTAATAATGTAGGGGCTCATATGAGAAATCAAGACCTACCAAGATTTAACCAAGACAAGCCTAGTTCATGATATTCAAAATTAGATGAGTTAATCGACAAGCTCATGAGTATGGAAGGAAAATTTGAGCAAGTAGTGAAGAATCATACCTTTCTATTCACAATGTAGAGGTTTAATTGGGTGTGCTTGCGAATGCATTTTCTGCGAAAAGTATGGGAAGTGTTCCAAGCAACAGGAAAGTAAATCCAAGAGAGCAATTTAAGGCTATCATACTTAAAAGTAGAAAAGAGCTAGCAAAACTAACATAAAAATTAGTTGAACCCCACCTTGTAAAAGACTAAGAGAAGAAGAAAAAGGATGAAGATAAGAATAAGGATCCTCCCTATGTTCCTCCTGCTCTATATCCACTAAAAATACTATTCCCACAAAGGCTTCAAAAGAACAAATTAGATATATAATTTTTAACATTGGAGGAAAAGCTGAAGAAATTGCAAATTACTTTTCCCTTTATTGAAGCTTTGAAGAGCATACCTAAGTATGTGAAATTTCTCAGACATCTTATCAAATAATCGAAATTGGGATAATAATCAAGCAGTCTCCATGATGGAAAGTTATAGCTCCATAATTACCAATCATGTGCCCTTACAGTTGAAAGATCTAGGGAGTGTTACTATGCCCTAGTTGGTAATTTAGAATTTTCTAAATACTTATGTGACTTAGGTATGAGTATTAAGCTTATGCCTTTATCACTTTTCAAAAAGCTTGGGTTAAGCGATGTGGAGCCAACTTCTATGCTTATTTAATTGGCAGATCAATAGATTTTGTTATGCTAGACTTTGAAAAGGATCGAACTTGTCCACTAATTCTAGGCAGACCCTTTATGAACACTGGAAAAGCTATAGTAGATGACCATGAACGCAATCTCATCCTTCATATTGGTGATGAATTAGTGGAATTCAATATAAATAAGGTATTAAAGAATCTAGAAAAGGGCGACTCATTTATGAGAATTGTTGCAGTCGAATCTTTAAAGTAAGAGGAAGAGGAATAGATGACAGAGGACATAGAGCTTGAAAAATATAAGGAAGTCTTTGGTCCAAAAGCGGAAGCAGAATAGGGAACGAGGGCGACTACAGAAGAAGAAGAGGATATGACCTTTTTAGAGGACAAACTATTGGATTTTACCAAAGATTCAGGAGCTTCATTATCCTTTATTTTATTGACATTTGTAATAAAAAGGACATTACGAAACTTACTTGCTTTTCTTAATTTGATCAAAATTTCCTTCTTATTGTATTGCAACATGTAGCTGATTTACAAGCTACAAAACTGAAATTGGATTAAATAAGTGGACACAAGCCACTTATAATAGACCCATATTAAGAATAAACGTGATGAGCGTATCAAGCTAAAGATTTTAACTAAACGCTACTTGGGAGGCAACGCAAGACTTAGGATTTGTTTTTTATTTTTTATTTTCAATTTTTTTTGTTAGTACTTTGTCATTTCTACTTTTTATGTTTATTTTGCAAGGAGTAAATTGCTGGAATTTAATGGCATAGAGTATCTCTAAATTTCATCGCCCACACCATCATTACATAAAGCCCATAAGTATTCTTGCACTAACTTTTTCTTTGTTATTATTTATCTTTATCTTTATTTGTATCATTTTGTTTTCCATATTGAGGAAAATATGTTGTTTAAGTGTAGAGATTTATATGCAATTACGTATTATGTGTGTGTGACTTTTGCATTTGTATGTGAATTTTACAATTTTATAGTTTTTAATTAGGTTGACATTGTGATGTGTGCTTTATGTGAATGTGTCAATGGCAAGAATTGAATGGAATTAGTTTAGTTTTGAACATGGTCATTTAAATTGTAAAGGCATAGTAACTTTTGAATTTTGTGTTTTAAGTATCTTTGGGATGAATATGCTTGTTAATTAGGATATGACACTTATTCTTTCATATTATGACTTTTGTTTATATACATTTATAATTATAGTAAATTAATTGGTTAGCATTATTAGTACCCTTTTATGAGAATAATTGACTAAGAAGAAATAAGGTAGGATAAAAAATTAAATTAAAAAACTATTTTACTAGCCCTTTTTAAGAAAATTGTGTCAAGAATAGAGTAGATAACCTGTTGAGAGTTGTGATATAGCTGGGTAATTGGGGTCATTCATGACAAAATGTTTGTCTTCATGTAAAAAGGTTAGAATGACACTTTGACCAAGCTAAATAAATAACATGATCCAGTTAAGTAACTAGGGACATTCATGACAAGGTGTTTGCCTTTACGTCAAAATACTAAGTTATCGTTAAAGAAAATTAAGAAAAATCGTGATATAATAAATTAAACCTACCGATCTTTTAATAATAGCAAGAATTTTCTTGAAAGGTTACTTAATAGTAGTTTGCTTTTTTATTGATCAATAATAATAAATGAATGCTTACAAGTGCCATAAGTTTATTAATAGGGTGTTAATATTTTGATTGATATGAATATTCAAATCAAAGAATTTAAACATAAGAGGAATAAATTAATGTATTGGCACTTTTTCAATGATTGGTGTTTGAGGTTAAGTTAATTTTAAAAGATTTGATGCCATTATATAATTATTATATTGTTGCATGATTGTGTGATTTTATGTATTTGTGTGCTTTTATTGTTTGTGTTTAGTTTTGCTTGAGGACAAGCAAAGGTTTAAGTATAAGGGAAGTGGATAGGTGTAGATTATATTATGTTTTTCTAGATGTTTAAGTGTGACTTTAAGTATTTCTTAGATGATTATCATATATGTAGGCTTAAAATTATGTTATTGTTAATGTTTAAGTGTACTCTAAGTGTTTGTTTGGTTTAAAGCAAGAATTGGATCTTAATTTTATATTTCGAGAAATATTTGATGTGTTTGTGAGTGCTGGAAATCAAGAAATTGAAGAATGAAGAAGACGGAGGAAGCTTAAAGGTGCCACGATCATGTTAAGAGAAGATGAGCGAGTTTTTTTTTTGGTTTTTTGACATTTTAAGGCTATTTTTGGAACCAAATTAAGTGAGAAATTCCAAGAAAGAACCCTAAAACCTTAATAACTATTTAAGGATAGGAAAAACACAAAAAATACTCCAGCTAACATCAAAAGTGAATCAAATTAGAGAGATCAAGAAGAGCATCAGGAAATTCCAGCATTCTAAATCAAGGCGTCAAATAGTTTTTTCCCTTGTCCATTTAGTTTCTTTCATTATTCTTGATTTATAATCTGATTTTTTTGATGTTAAACATGTCTATGAGTTCTAAACTTAGATTAGGAATTATTCTAGATTGATTTTGTGACTTTATTCATTGTTGATTTCAATATATAATTACATGTTTATGATAATTGATCAGGCATAAATTTGACAACAAATCGAGAGAGTGAGTCAAAAGTAATTAATGTTAGTTTGTACAACAAGAGTTGGAAATTTAATAGACCCAAAATTATCAAATTAATGATTAATTAAAGAGAGATTTTGGTTATTAAATTGATTATCTATTAGATAACTTCAGATCTAATTGAAGACATTAGGGATATTTTGTGAATTGAGAGGTTACAAATCTAGAAATTTCGAATTTAGTTAAGGTTAATTAATTAGATCTTGAGAAAGATTAATCAATAACTTAGGAAATCTAGGATCAAACATATAAATTAAATCGTCACCAGTAAAGGAAACAAAGCAAAAAAAAATAGTTCCTAAATATTTAACCTTGATAAAACCCTAGTTTTTATTCTCAGCTCACTTGCTTTAATATCTATTATTTCAATTTAATTCAATTCAATTTAAGAATACCTTAGACAAAGTTAAGTTCAAGTTAACTCTTAACTAATCTTCGTGGGAACGAAAACCTCTTATACCATAAGATGCAATTCGTATAATTGTAGTGTATTGAGAGTTTTATTATTAGATATAAAACTTACTCAATAGTGGAGTCCTAAAGCCTGCATCTGTTTCTCATGAAGTGTGATATAAGCTTTTTAAATAAATTTTGGAAAGTAGCTTTTAGATAGGGAGTAGAGCATGGAACTATGATCGTGATGTGTCTATCCAGCTAAAAAAGAATATTTTGCATTTTACGACATTAATTATTCCATACAAGTCTATAAGTTTTGTATAATAGTGTACATACTTAAAAGAGTCATATATTCCATTATATCTATCCAAGATTGGACTATTAAACCTAATTGATAGTGACTAAAAAACTCATACACACTAAGGTTAAAGTATTATCCATTTTTAAATGGAGATTCAAATACTATTAGGTCTAAATGAAAATTATAAGTATTACATTCATTCGTTACTTCCATAGCAAGGTTAGCATTGTTAATAATATAACCTAGGTATTAATTATATGACCTTGACTTTCAATTATAAAGAAATTAACAAGTACCTACTATAGGCTATTTATTTTGAAAACCATAGTGTACCTAAAGCAATAAAACCAAATACTTACTATAGGTCAATAAGCTAGACAAAAATGTAAAGAATGAGAATTGTTAAAACTAGCATATTATAAGATCAATCAACCAAAATAAACATAAGCGACTACAATATATAAGTTTCTTCTTTTTTTACCAAATCTAGTAGACTCATTTTTGTGGTTTCCTTAATTAAACTAAAGGTTACCAAAGAACCATGTATAACACTACATAGAGAGCTGTCGAATACACCAATTACACCTAATATATGAAATGGGTGCATATGGATTCTACACTCAACCCAAAATACAATTATAAAGTTAAAAGTACCAAAGATTCTTAGAAGCATTCCATCAAAAAAGCTTCCTTAACCAATTAATTCGGTTAAGAAAATAATAGTAGCAGTTGCCATAAGGTTTCAAGTATCAGTTATTAGTTATTAGTTACATAGTATAGATAAGGCTCCCTTTGATGGTAGTTATGTGTTGTGGGCTTGAGGTATAGGATTGCGTGTTGTGGATTGTTCATTTAATGGTGGATATTGGGTGTAGGACAAAGGTTCAGGGTTATAGAGTGTGGATGAGGCTCCCTCTGATAGTGGTTAAGATGTGGGATAACTATGTCTTTTTAAACTGTTAAATCTCATCTTAATTGGACTTACCCTTTTAGAATAACTAAACCTTTTATATGGGCACTTACTAAATAAACTCATGCATGATTGATATACTTATTAATAATGTATTAATAATGCTTAGACCTTTTATTTCTTGCAAGTATTTAAGCTAATTTCATAAAATTTAAATTATTCAATCATAAAAATTATTTATAGTTGAAGAGTCTAAATATCATATAAAAATTCATAAAACTACAATGATTGTGATTTTAAACATTTGACTTTTATACTTGACCTTATTTTTTATTTAACCTTTTGATTTGTAAGATTATTCAAATTTATCACAAACTATAAATATGTAAAATTCCATGCTAATCAATGTTTTAAAAATCTAACTAGAAATTAAATCAGTAAGAAAAGAGGTATTAGTATTAGGCTATCTAAATTTGGTAAATAGTAAATAAGAAATAAAAATTTTAAGAATAAGTATAAATATAATATAAAATGAAACAATTTATTAAAATAAAAATACATCAATTAATAATAATTCTAATGTTTCAAAGTAAGATTAAAATTTACATAAAAATTAAAATAATAGAAATAATAAAATTTATATTTATGAAATAGGTTATGTTGTATCAACGTCAAAAATTTTAAATTCTCCAATACTATTTAAAGACATATAAACCATACTTCCATCCAAAGTATACACATCAACATCTTTTACTGCATTTTAATAAATTACAAATCAGTAACTTATGAAATTATTTTTTATTATAATACATTATACTTTTTTAATATTTGTAAAACAAGATATCAACCAACTATCAATAGATTTTCTTAATTCAATCATCATGAAAAATACATTTTCTTCATAAAAATCAAAGTCATGTGATTATTCTTCTTCTTTAAAAAAATTGGTATGATCAAATATTAAGTAGATCATGTGTTCTCTTTTTACTAAGACTCTAAATACATAATAGAGAAATTATATAATTAATAATAGAAAGTATAATTATTAAAAACAAAATTAAAAAAACTATTTATCATCATCTGATTATAAGTAATGTAAATAAGATGATCTTTGATGTTCCAAACAATTTTGTTTCTTTATATAGATAAGTTTAAAAAAACTGAAATGATGTTCACATTCTGATTCAAAAATCATTTGACTGAGTGATCTAATAGTAAGTTTTATCAATGTTGGAGCACTTTTACTAAATAACATCTACCACTCATCTGTATTTTTCATTAATAAAATAAAAATAAAAATATATTATTAATAAATGAAAAATAAGGGGCCATTTAGTTCCATTTACGATTTTTGTTTTAATTTTTAGTTTTCTTTTCTGCTTTCAGTTTCAGTTTTTCTTTCAAATAAAAACAAAATTTTGTTAGGTTGTTAATGTCATTATCGTTATTTTTTATCACTGATAATAATTATACATTAGATAAAACTTAAAGACAAATTATTTTTAATTAAACAATTTTATTTTAATCTCTTATAATATATTTTTAACAAATTATTAATAAAAATTATTTTATTTTATTAAAATAAATAATGAAAAATAATTTTTATTTATAAATTAATATTTATTTAAAACGTATTTTAATTATTAAACCAAATTTTATTTGAAATTGATATTTTTAAGATATTTTAAAATCTAATTATATTTATTAATAATTATTAAATTATATTTATTTTATTTAATTATAAAATTATATTATTTATAGTTAATATATTAAATAATTAAATGATATATATTTAGTTGATAGTAAATCAGAATATAAAAAATAAAAAACAAAATCTACTTTTTACGGTTTTCACAAATTTTGAAAACTGAAAGAAATTAACACCAAAAATATAAATTAAAAACTTAAACAAACAAGTTTTTACCAAATTTAAAAACAAAAATAAAAAATAAAAATGGAAATGAACAGACCCTACAAGTATAAAACTTATCTAGCTACATTTTTTATCATAAATTCTCTCTTTGCAGATGATCAATGAAAACTCCCTATATTATCATAACATAATTTAATTTTATTTGTTGCCTTTAATTGTTTTTCACTAGAGAATATACCTTCATATATAATCACATAAAAAAGATACATATAATATCAACATCTATACATACTTCTCCATTATATAAGTAATAAGGTTTGAGAAAGTAAGCTACTAAGTAAATCTTTTGAGTAAGATGTTTGTCCCATCCCTGGTCAAGAATATCTGCATAAGGCTTATACAATTTCTCCTCCCCTTAAAAAATATCCATAATTATTTTGCAAACTTTATACATATAATCATATATATACCTCAAAGGCAGTTTCTCACATAAGTAAAAATTAGCAACAATCTTATAAAGGGAGCCAAAATCTTCACAACAATTAAGCAAACAATCCCAAAATTTATCATCCAAATTAATAAGATAAACATTTTTTTTCCTTTTGTAATCTCTAATAACTTAGGGCTTGACAAATGTTTACTTTTGATGTACGTGTTTGTGATTATAAACACTTTTTAAAGTTATAATTGTAGTTGCAAACTTAGTAGTAGCATGATGAACAATCTCAACTCAATATTCTTACTTTCTTAACCAAGACAAAAATGTAATATGATTATATACAAAAAATGTGATGTTAGATGCATGTGAAGTAAGATTAAAAATATATTCCATATAACCAATAACTTCTAAAATGAGGGCTATACAATAAACAATGCATGGAGACCAAGAAATATTGTTACAATTTGATTGTAATAAGCACCCAACTAATATATAATTAGATGTGTTATCTATAACAAAGTGCACAATATTTTTTAGTCCAACTCGCTTAATAATTTTAAAAAATAATCCAAATAAAGTATGAGCACTTTTTACCATATTAGAAGCATCTAAATTTTTTATAAAAGTTAAATAATTCATTTATGAATTTGACAAAATGTTATACAACACATGTTGCTTACATAAAAGGTAGCACATTGAGCTAACAATTGAAATACAAAACATGTTTGTTTCTTTGTACATGAAGAGCACGTGCTACCTAGGAGTGACCTTTTGTGAATTATCCTTTTATCACTACATTTTTCTAGCTTCAATCTTGTTTACCTTTCCTTCTGACTTATGATTAAGGTTCAATCTCTTATATGTATGTGCTTGTGAAGTCCTAGCCTCCTCTACTTCGTTTATTAGTCATTTCACATCATGCATGTTCTTCCCCAACAATCCATTGCTTCCTACTTGTCACTCCCTTAAAGTAATTATACTAATTCTTGTATACTACTAGTTTATTGCATTGATATTACTAGTTTTGATGAACTTGATGATTTATTAGTAGTCTCCATTTATTTATGTTGTTTGAATTGCGTTATGCATATACATTACGGACAATTACCTACTCTCTGATGATGTTAATTATTCTAGTGGCTAGAGCTAGTTCATTCATTTCATTCTTGGTGAAAATTCTTTTATTCATTTTAAGCCAAATGTTATGCATTATGATAGAGAGTGGTAGTTTATTAATAATCCATTCCATTGCCTTCTTTTTCTTTTTCTTATAAGATCATAGAATTGTCTCTTCCCATGCATGACTGGGAGGCCTTCGATGGACTAGATTTGGAACTGTGGACCATATTTGAGATGAGTTATGGTAGATGAAAAATAAATGTTTGACCATTTCTTCGTCTCTATTACAAAGCACATATATTATAGAAACTCTTATGAATTTATTTAGATGGACAAGAGTGCTTAGATTATTTTTTAATGTCATCTATATTAGCATTGATAGCTTTAGATTCACCTACCTAAACCATTTAAGGTTGTACTATGATACTTTCAAAGAGGTTCCATTCAATATTCTAATACATGATAAGTTAGTGAAAACTCCATCATTGGTTTCTTTATTTGATTTCATCCTTTTTACTCAAAATTAGCTAAATTCGTATTGATTAAGCATAAATGAATCTAACTAATTCACCCCTATACAAGATGACAGTTGCATACATTGATTCATTATCTAGTATCACAGCTTTGAGATGCATCATCCCTTAGACTTCACTTAGTGGCCCTAGGCTAGACTAGGAATCATACCAAAATATAGTTGTTTTACCATACCCTACTTGTTGTATGAATTCCTCTTTTTATTTTTGTTTTATAATGAAGAATTGAGTCATTTTGATAAAAAATCAAGTCTTAAGATTCAATGTCCAAAATTCTTGTTACTTTATGTAAAATGTATGAACCCACTGAAACTATAGATACTCTTTGTCACTTAAGATTCTTCATAATCTCTTCAACATTAGAACTTTATTCATCATCCTAATAGGATAGATCCTAAGTCCACCTTCCTTCTTATCTTTGCAAATCTCATTATATTTCAACTTTGCACATAATTTTCTCTTTGTACTCCCTTTTCGTAAAAATCTTTTCATTATTATCTTAATTTCCTTGAAGATTCTTTTAATGAACTAAATGTGAAAACTCTAATGTATGTGTAGGTTGTTCAAGATGGATTTAATAAGTTGTATTCTACCTACTAAAGATAAGATTTAGGAGAATCTTTTTCAAGGGAGGTTTGAGGTCCGAATAAAAGGATCTTTTTATTTCAATAGGGATTCTTAAGTAGGTGATATGAGGCTTGTACAATTTGATACCTTTAATTTAAGTAAACCATCCTACATTTTGTTTTCCATTTAATGAAGTGATGAGTTGATTTTTATGTTTATTTATGGCAATAATTGATATAGATTGGAAGAGGTTGAGTGTAGTCATTAATAAACTTATGGGGTTGGAGTTAACTTTAAAGAATATAACCAAGTCATCTACAAAGCATAGGCATGTGATTCTTAAACCCCTATACTTGAGTGAAACTTAAAGTGTTGATTCATATTGATCATTCTTGTTATTAAGTGTTGATTCATATTGATCATTCTTGTTATTAACCTCACTAGTACTTCAATGGATAGAATGAATAAGTAGATTGATAAGGGGCCTCCTTGTCTAAGGCTCTGAGCTCCCTTAATCAACCTGGTAGGTTCTCCACTGATGAGTTTCACATATGATACAGTTGTAATGCACTGAGTGATCCATTAGGTAAATTGACTAGGAAATTTCAAGACCTGCAAAATGTTAATTAAGAAACTCCAATCTAAAGAATTATAAGTCTTTTGGAAGTCAATTTTCAATACACAGTTTTTAAGGGAGTTTCTTCTTAAGTAATTCATAAAGAGTTCCTGGACTAAAAATATGTAGTCCCCTATTGATCTCCCTTGGATGTAAGCTCTTAAAAATGGATCTATTATTCTACATAACACTGGTTTCAATCCTTCAATAAGGATTTTAGCAATTACTTTGTACATAGTGTTATAGTAGGATATCAGTCTATAATCTTTCATTGAGTTAAAGGATTGTACCTTAGAAATGAGAGTTATATGTCTTCTTGAGCTTACATAACATTCTTCCCTCTTTGAAGAACTCTTGTACTGCCTCTATCTCCACTTTCTTTATATGATTCTAATTTTTTGGAAGAAGTTTCCATTTTATCCATTGATCTTTTCTTTAAGTAAATAACATTCTCTATTGGAAACCAATAATGATTACAATGTTACAAAGTCCATCACCATATAACAATAAGATAATGTCATACCATTTTAATTGCAATACATTATAATTAAAAAGATATCATTAGAAAGCATCAAGCCTTAGCAAGTGTAATAGTTATTTTTTTAGGGAAGATAGAAGAATTCATTCATTAAGCCATAAAATGCATCAAAAGGTCTTTACAAATCTAGATTAAGCATAAATGAAAACAAGGCGATAACAAAATTTCTAGGAAAACATAATTCTATAAAAAAGGACTCAATTGTTCTTGCAAGTGATGAGCTACCAATGATTTTATTATCCAACAATGTAACTTATGAGCTAGGACATGCTTATCAGTGTCGATCTTATTGAACACTCTCTAATTTCTTTCTTTCCAAATTGAGTAGATTGTATTATTGAAACTGAGGCTTAAGCAGACTCTATCTTTCCCTATCGATTTGAATTTGTGATTAGCAGATTTAAGTATTTTTCTTCAATATGATTCATAAACACAAAGGCTAAAAGTATGCTAGATACTAACCAAATGGAGGCTGAGTAACCATACTTAAAGTAAAGATGATCTATTCTTTCAAGCTCACTACACCATAGTTCATATAATATGTCTTCAGATCCACAATTTTGTCTTTTGTTTTCAATCTTCTTATAGTTGCAAGCCAAGTGGTGAAAGAAGCTTTTGGATTTAGGGACCCTTTCTAAAATAATATTATACCAATGAATAAAAGGCTGAGAGGGCTTGAGAGCTTTGATGTATGAAGAGTTTGAAAGTCTCCATTTAGGCTAAGTGACCGTATAGGTTTGCCTAGAGTAAATGATTTAGGCATATAGCATGGGAAATAATTCTATAATCTTTTAGTACCCCTACCTTGAAAATGCTAAGAGTTAATCACAATTACTTTGTTGACTCTTGTTTGAGAAGTATTCTATTGTAGAGAGAATAAATTTCCTCTCTAAGGTATAAAGGGCTGAGAGAAACCCAAATTTCATACTAAAACCAAGTTCCTTCCTTATTCCCTATTTAAAATTTGATGAATTGATAGAAAATGGATTTATTTCTCAATATATGGATAAAGGGTCAGGAGAATTCATTCCTCTCAGCTATTTGCCATAAGCTAGTTTCCTTGAGATAAAACCCATTAATCTACTTACTCTACATAGATTCCTTATCATTGAAAAGTCTCCAAGTTCTTTTGGCTACTTGTATGGATTGAAAAGTGTGAATGGCATTAAGACCAAGTCCCCTTTCCTGTTTTTTCAGCATAGTTACTCCCATTTGATTTTAGCACCTCTAGAATTGTCAATGTTGCCAAAATAGAGGAAATTCCTGATACGTTTTTCAATCACCTTATTAATCCTCTTAAGAAGTAAGAGATGAGAACTCTAATGGGTATGCAGGTTATTTAACATAGAGATTATAAGTTGCTCTCTACTAGCCTGAGATAGAGCTTTATTCTGCTAACCATTTATAATTTTCTTGTATTTCTCTAGAATCTTTAAGCAATCCTAATATTTTAGCTTTTTAGTTGAGACAAAATCCCACAAGTAAGTGAAAGACATACCTTAGATGTTAAGATTGAAAATCTACGAAAGTCTCTTAGTATAGGTCAAGTTTGAGGAAAAGAAAATTCTACTTTTGTCTTAATTGACTTTTAGACCTAAAAAATTGTAAGAGCTCATGAAAGATTGATGTAATAAGGAAATAGATTCGTGGTGAGCTCCACAAAACAATAGTAGATCACCAGCAAAATAAATATTGGAGAGAGGTAATTCCTTGCATTTATAATGAGACTTGAACTTAGATCTTTAGGATATATTATAACACATATTTGAGTTCAAGGTCTCCTTGTCTTATGCCATTTGACCTCTGAATTGTTTAGTGGGAGCTACATTGATAAGGATACTATATGATGTTGTGGAAATGCAGGCATAAATCCAACTAATAAAATGATTTGGGAATCCAAACCATTTGAAACATATAATAATGAAATTCCATTGATGTTTATCAAAAGCTTTTAAGAGATTAATTTTGATAGAACATATTTTGATATGTCTTCCAAAGCTGTATTCTCTTAACAATTCTTGTACCAATAGGATATTATTAGAGATATTTCCACCAGGATTGGAAGTTCATTGAGATTCATGAATAAACAAGCTCAAAATCTCTTTGCATTTATTTGTAAAGAGTTTTAAAATCACCTTATAAATGGTGTTGTAATAGGAGATATCAAAAATCACCGAGATTACTTGCATTAGGAATCTTAGGAATTAAGAAAATGTGAGTTGCATTGATTTACCTCAATAATTTACCTGAATTTAAAATCTCCATGACAATTTCCACAACTAACTTGCCTATAATCTACCATATTTTTTTAAAAAAAGTATGCATTGAATCTATCCAGGTTTAGTGTTTTAATGGGATTAAGATTGAAGAGAATAGATATAATCTCTTGCATGGTAAATGGTCATTGAAGCTTCAGTAATGTATCATATGGTGAGGCAGAGGAAGCACCTATAAGATTTACCAAGTCTTGAATATCTTATTCTCCTGATGTAGATGTATCACCTAGAAAGGAATTAAAGTAGTTGAATATCAAACTCATTATAGAATCTTTATCTGTAACTATTTGGTAATCAGAATCCAGCAGGTAAGTTATCCTATTGAGTTTTCTTCTTACTAAAACAGAATTGTGAAAGAAATTCAGTATTGAAATCCCCTTCCCTCATCCATGTAATCCTTACCTTCTGCATAAGAATAGAATTATGAACTTGAAGAGCTTCCATGTATTTCCCCAGCTTAATAAATTTAGTGTTTTTAAAAGTAGAATCGTTTGGATGTTTATAGCAGTCCTCTTATGCAGTTCTCAATTCTGTTTTAGCTTCTTGCATCTTGATATTGGAGAGGGGCTGATCTATTTTAGATAATATCTTTAATCTGTTTATGAGAATGTGAAGCTTTCTCATAAGCTGGAATGCTTTAATCCTAATGTTCCATACCTTATCTACAAGCCCTCCTTTTCAGTTAGGAAGTTAAAGAATTTGAATGGAGAATTATAAGCATTAGGAGGTGTGAGGTTAGCACCTCCATCCAAGAATGATTTGAACATAATGAAGCACCAAAATGAGTAAAAGAGTTAGGAAAATGGCTCATCCATAAATGATTATCCAAATTTCTATCCAACTTCTTTAAAATCAAACATCTTCCCTATTGTTTATTTCTCTGAGTGTAAAAACATCCAAAAGATTTGAGGTTAGTTACTGTAAGTTTGGTAAAAACCTTCTCCAACTCTTGACTAAGGTTAAAAGCATTAATCTTATCACCTTGTGCTTCTAATGGATGCAAAATACAATTCAAACCACTTGCAATTTGTAGCACCCCACTCCCATAGGGTATATTCCCGAACACATTGACGGTATTTGAGAATACACCCTACAAGGTTGGTGTACAAGGAAGGACAGTTAATCATAACTATTAAAAATAAATTTCATGCAGCACATGCATTTTTAGAGAAACTCATAATCGTTTCAGCCCATTTTATTTAAAAACATCACCAATTACAATTATCATTACAAACTCACACTTGATCAAACGTTAAACACGTTGTCATAATTTCAATAATGCTTTGGGCCCATTACAAATACAAAATGTAATTGATCATAACTGTTATTACAAACATAATTCATTTATACAGTAAATGAAGCTTGCGGAATACAATATTTAATACTAAATTTACAATTAATATATGCAGAGACCAACTGATCCTGACCTCAATCTCTAATTCGACTTCAACGACTATATTTCTGGTTTATCTAACTGATTTTCTCCTCTGAACCTGAAAAAAGTTGCAATTTTGTTGAGTTTTGCGAGCTTAGTGAGCTACCCATCATCGATGGCTCACTCACAACACATAACACATATAGTTCATGTAATCACATAATTAACATCACTTCATTAATTCATCATGTAGCATCAATTAACACTTTATTCATTTATTCCACATTTCACATTTAAACAATTCAAACAATTCATTTCAATCATTTGAACATACATATCAATTATATATGCAATGTTTATAAGACTCACTTTCAATTGTTATTATTGTGACCGAGTTCCTATAATTGTCCCATACCATTGTGGATACCGGGCTCATTAATAATTGTTCCTTATCTGTTAGGGATACATGACTCATTTTACATAGTGAGCTAAAGGCTCTTACCACATTCTGACCTTTAAGCTTTTTTTTTTTACTTTCTAAGCTTTAAGCTCTTTTTCTATGGCTACTCCAGTCATAAAAACCTTTATTTTATCATGCATTTATTTAATGAAATGCATCACATGTATTTAGTCAATCAATTGTGCTCAATCTTACACTTTCATATTCATGTTCGTTTTCCCATTTACATTTATCATCGGACATTAGTCCGGCATTCAACATTTAAGTTGAGAATCACTTATTCAGTCAAATTCACATACAATGAGCACTTCCAATGAGTTTTTCATGCATCAAACTGTAACATCCCCTCACTTATGGGAAGGGCATTTTGGTCATTTTGGTAAATTGGAATGGGTTAGGAGTATTTTAAAG
>JAOQMS010000006.1:18109463-18121539 GCA_027563885.1 Erythroxylum longipes | reverse complement strand
AACTGTAACTGAAGAAGATAAAGTTACATGTAAATACACTTGCTTTCCAAGGCACTATATTTACATAACTCCAACATTCATATCTTGATTTTGGTTACAAATTCTTATGTTTTGATCCAAATGTGAGATAAGTTGAGTGGAAATAGTGTGAATATTGCATGAATGTTAATTAGATTTCTTTTTGAATTTTGCATGAAGGTTGAAGGGAAAGTTCACTCAAATTTTTCATGAAAAGAAAAAAAAAGAAAGGTGTTGACTTAACTTGTCACCATCGTGACAAATGCCCTCATAGGGTGACTTAACTTGCCACCCCTGTGACCCATTTTTCCTTTAATTCATCAACTGATTATGTGTCATGTTTAGGAGAGACGACTCAAAAACCTAGACCTAAAACATATTACAAATAGAAAGAGTAAGGGATGTGGTAATGTTGTCGCCTGGAACCAAATTAATACCAACTCTAATAAAATTTATGTAGTTAATGAAGAGTTGAGATTGTTCACACAAAGAATCTATTGGTAATTGTTTCACGAGTTAAAACTAAAACAAATTGGGAGGGTGTTTAAATAACATCATTTTAAGCAATTAAAATTGACAAAAATTAGAAATAAACAAAAATAATCAAATATGGAAAATTAATGAACAAACCTTGTTTCAAGTCACCAACATGATCAAACTAGTATGGATCATCGATACAAATTTAAATTAAATCCATTAACAAATACTCATTGAATGGTGTTCTCTCTTAGGATTAAATGAATAGAAACATATATCCTAATCACTCTTATTAACCAACAACTTAGATACGATCTTAAGTTTAATTAATTAATAGCTTTAATAACTAAGAGAATCAATAAACAAGACAATACACATACGATATGTATTTAATCTAGATAAATATCTTTCTTAGAATTTCCAATCCTTAATGTAAAAGATGGTAATCCTATTTGCCACTTTTTTTTAGCAAAACTGAACGTCAAATCCTACGAATCTGAAAGTAAATTAAATCAATCAATTCCTAATTGCTCACCCTAGAGATCAATCAATTCAATCATGAGAAGTAACGCGAAAGACACTTAATATTAGTCCATGAAATAAAGTTTATTCAGAAAATCTCACACATACTAGATGATAACGTTGGTTTCCTTCAACCAGGAAGAAGGATTTAGCTACTCATAATAGTGATGAAACTTGATAGAAGAATAGTAGAACCTCTGGTCTCCATATCTGCCTTTTTTCTTGAAAAATGAAAAAAAAACTCTCTAAAAGAAAATAAGAATGTGAACGATGAGTTATTATAGGGGGGCCATCCTTTTTTAAAGGTATTTGATCAGATACACTCCCCCACAAAATCAAGTAACAGATCCCTACATAAGGAAAACAACTTAATTCCTAAAATAATTAGAATCCTAAGTCTATCGAATCTCCTTTCAAATCAGACTCTGGTGATAAACTTTTCCCTTACACATGTCCACGCTCAATCAAAAACTTTTTTGCCAGCTAGAAATTCGAATTGCCTTTGTTTTTCTTGCATCTTTTTTATTCAAATTCAACTCTCATGTGTCAAAATCACCTGATAAGAATTAAGAAACAAGTCCATTAATTTTAAATAAAAATTTCAACACATTAAAGAGAATTATATCCAAAGTTAACCCAAAAATAATAACTTATCAAATTCCTTCACACTAATCTTTTGCTCGTTCTAGGAAAACTACATTTGCAATCAATTGGCAAACTAATCAACTTTCTTTATTCCAAGTCTTACAACAATAAATAGTGCACACTTCAAGAGTTAAACATTTTTTTCAATTAATACCTCAGAGTTAATCATTCAAGTAAATGTAAACAAAGTCAATTTAAGGCAATCATATTTCAAAAACTATCACATAATTATAACAAACTCTCATAGATCGAATTTTGCTTAAATCACTCAAGTGTTAATTGGTTCAATATTTCACTCAAAATTTTCTAATGCAAATATTGTACCATATGTTTGCTTTTTCACCAACTTTTCATCACTTGAAATACAAACATGCACAAATCAAAAGGTCTTTATTCAAGGTTTTATTGAACTATAGGTAAAGGTAAGGATTGATAAATGGAAAGGGAAAAATCACAAACATTAGCAAAGCTTCTAACCACTTGTGGAGACAAATTCAATCGCAAAGGAGTAAACAAGGTCATTTCATATAGAGATAAATTACACTCCATAATTTGTTTTTCACTGCTATTTTTTAGTCAATAATTAAATATATGGATATTTAAGATCAGGAGATAGCAGTATAACATATAATCCAAGTCTCAATCTCTTCAATTTCCTTTCATCCTTTTCTCTTCCTTGCTTTCCATATTTCTCCACAATAAGTTTTGACATAAATTGTGGTTAGAATGCCTACTTACATTTATAATGGGTGAAGTTATTAAAGGTTTTAGTTGTTTATTACGGGTTTATCAATAAAAAGGGTTTGACTCAAAAGTTTTAACAAAGGATATTGAATTGGGTTGGTTTTTTAAGCTAAAGGTTTTAAACAAAGAGGGCCTTTCTCATTTTTATGCAAGAATGTATAAATGTGATCTCAAGTCAGTTCCAAGCAAGTTCTAGAGAAAAAAATCACCTTAGAAGATAATCACACATCAAAGACATACATATTGATATAAATGTTCCAATCTTTTAGGCCCAAAAACTCACAGGTTAATGTAGTTCACCACAATTATACACCATGTTTAATCATATGATTGCCAAACCTTAACTAAGTGTATACACTTGTATTTCTTAACTAAGTGGTATATATTGTCCTAAAAATAAAACTAACTCAAGTTATACGCACTAATTAAGGCAATAAAAATGGAAGTGTAGAAAGTGTCGAAGTTGGCTAATCAATTGCAAACAAGTTAATAAGCATTCAAAAATTTTCAACAAAGATTCTTGAATATAAGTTATATGGAACATACCCCACCCCAACACTATTAGAGTTATGTAATATAGTACCCTGGAAAGCAAGTGTAATTACATATAACTTAAATTTCTTCCAGTTAAAATATTGTAATGAAAATATTTATTATTAATAAAACAAAAGAGTTTGGTTTTATTTGTATGAGCATAATATAACTAGTCATAAGGTATCAAGGTTCTTTTATAAGTAATATACATATACATGGAGAATGGGAAACATGTATATTATTAAGATCTAAATTAATTGATTCACATTCAAATAATCAAGTTGGACGCTTGGTTATGGTTTAGATTGTAGTGTTGTGATTTACCTCTAAGGAAGTCAAGGAGTTTACTGTAAGGGAATGATGAGTTTCAAATCATAATAGTAGTTGACTATCGGTAATGGCACTATTAAATGAATCTGGAATCGCGTATGTTTTTACAGAATAAAGTAGGTCGTTACTTTAATCTTAAAACATACACTTTAGCATTCATTTATTATGAACCACAATCTTGGTAAGTGGTGAACTCATGTGTGTTTCATTATAATTCTTGATATGATAAGAATGGATTTTTACAGGGTATCAATCAAATGTCTGCATGTTGGAATTATTAATTGAAACATGCATCAGGGAACATTCACTCAAATAAAGAGTTTATAGTGATATCATCACTTCTAGATGTTTTACGAAGATTGGTGATTAAATTGGCGCCAACAGTTTGATGGACTAGCTACCCATCAAGTCTTAACACCAAGATTAGATCTTGTGTGTTAGTCACTATGTAGAGTGAAACGGGAGATCTAGAAGGAAAAATTAACATAAGGGCAAAACGGTAATTTTACCCTTTATTGTGCGGATGGCTATAATATTGTTCATAATAGAGTTCGCGATTAGACATCGAATTAATAATTTTGAAACACGGTTTCTCATAATTTTAAGTAATTCAAGAGTTCAACCAATTGGCATTAGTGAAATGACATTTGGTTAATAAATCGGAATTAATTCTATTGAGATTAAATTGATTCCGGACTTATTGGAGCTTGAATTATTTAAGTTTAATTAGATTCCCCATTTGGCTTCTAGGAAGGTTATCAATGAAAGAAAGAAAACTAAATGGAGGTTATCAGAAAGAAAATGAGACAGTTTGGAGAGAAATGGACGAATTGGATTCGGGCCAATAAGACCAAAACAGTTTAATTAAGAGTTAATTAAATTGAGTTTAAGCCTATAATTAAATGTTGAGCTTACACTAATTAATTGTTAATTATAATCTCAAAGGAACATTTAATATTGGCCTGTTATATTTAAAAAGGGGAAGGCAAAAATCGAATTCTACAAAGATGTACAATTCGGTTATGTCTTTTAGTAATAAAAGCATGAAAGGAGTGGATGTTTTAGTATTGCTCATCATCATTAAATAGTTTAATGGTTGTTTTAAAAGCATACAACGTGTCTCTCCTTCCATTTTCGGTGATAGCATTCTTAAGTAATGCTCATCTTCATTAAATAGTTTAATGGCTTTTAAAAGATAGAAAAACATACAAGAATGGTGTGGTACGTTATTTGCTATCTCTCTTCACTCTCTTCCAAGTCGTCCATGAGTGGTAATTGAAGTGACAATGGTATTTTAGCATTTGATGCTAAATGAATGTGAGTAAAAGAATAGATGGTGCGTTTTTGCTATCTCTCTTCACTCCCTCCTAAACATCCAAGTATTGGGCTTGTAAGGACATATATTCATTTTTAGCTTTCATGCAAAAATTAACGTGTGTCTAAAAATTAACGTGTGTGGCCTTTAGTCTCTACACTCTCTCAAACCATTGGATTTTAGCAAAAGAGAGGCTCATTGTCTTTGGTTCTTTTCAACTAGCCAAAGATAGCAAAAGGTTTGCTATTCATTTTTCTTCTCCTTTCGCATAAAAGTATTTTGATAACCAAGTTGTCTAAGGAGAATAAGTGGTAGATTAGATTGGTTGAGGATACAGTAGCAAGGATTTGAAGCTATAGTGAGGAGTCAGTAATATTCCGATCTTGTTATTATTTTATTTATTTTCCTTATGTCGTATCATGTATGGATTAAAGGCATGTTGATTTGGTATTTACGCTTCCGCTATGTTTTGATTTCAAAAAAAGTTTTTGAAATCTACCGTTTAGCCAAACCAAGTATTTTTTTGTTTTCAATCCAATAATTGGTATCAGAGCTGGTTTTATTATGCATGATGCGATTCCTATATGTGGCATGGGTTGGTAATTATATTAAATTATGTAAGCTGCAATTTTTTTATGTGATAAAATTATATGTTGTGTATGTTTTGGTTTGTTCGTTTGGTTGTCCATAGAAAATCAATTTACTTGTAAGTTTTCTTCGACTGGTTTGTAACAAGGAGGGTGGCCTATCATCGCCGTAATTCCTCCTTGTCTTAATTTTTCTATTTTCATTATTTTTGTAATGTAAAAAATTATGTAATTTTGAAGATGGAGCAGCAATGGATCGAAGAAAAGAAGGTCAATGTTTTCAGTTTTTATTTTATGTTAATGACAATTTTTATTTTGATTCAATTATGTTAATTCTTGATTTTTTCAAGAGTTGGAATTTTTGTTTTACTATTTAGAAATCAAATTTTTCTAAAAGAAAAAAATGCCATTAACTCATTTTTACCGAACGGGTAAGGTCATGCGAGCGAAAAGTTTGAAGCAAAAGATCCACGTCTAAGAAGAATTTTTGGGCCTAAAAGCCCTGTAATTTTCTTTTAATTTTCTAGGATGGACAACCAAAAGTGGCTATTTAATTCATGAGATGAATGGATGCAAATAATATATGATATTATGTGAATGTATGCCATTTAGAAAAATTGTCAACCCTAGGTTTTTCCATGCATTCATTATGTATGAGATATATAATGAAAAAATATAGTATGTTTAATAAATTGCATTTAGACAAGATGGGATTAATTAAAACTTAAGACCGAAAAAGATTGAGTGAGAGAGGATGCTCATGTGAGAGTCTATGATCTCTATGCAATAGCCCATTTGCATGTGGTGAAGTGTTACTCCCTACCGGAGGACATGAATCCTAGATCTTGCATGGTTTGGGTCTACTAAAGGATAATTCTACTCATTGGTAGCAAATGTGACCTCCCACCAAGGCATGGTTTGCAAGTATCTTTAGTGGATGAATCAAATGGTTGCACACTCAACATGGTTTATCAATAACCTGCCCATCGTAGCTCTATTGATAAATGCATAGGCCAAATTGTGGCACTTCTCAAAGAATTAGGCATGAAGATGCTTGGTAGCTTTTTGAGTGGGAGAGTCCCAGTTTTTTTTAATGGATAAGATGGCTTATCGTCACTTAGCTCATTATAGATAAGAAAAATAACCGTTGTATAAAGATTTTTTTAAAGTTTTGTTAAATCTATCATCATGCATACATACATCATGATTTTATACGAAGTTCCAAATTTTTTGACTAGTATGCTCATTCTTTGATAATTTATATCTTCAGTCATAATCACTACAATATGAATCCAGTCACAATACTCTTGACTAATAACAAATTAGAAAATGGAGAGAAATTTAATGAATAGAGACGTAACCTCAACATCGTTCTCCAATATGAACAAATTTTATGGGTATTAATGGACAATGAGCTTGTACCTTCGGGTGACAAATCAACTCCTAAGCAAGTTCAACAACATGAGCGATGGAAAAATGCTGATATGACTGCCAAGTGCTATATTCTGGCTTCTGTTAGCACAATGTTGCAGAAGCAACTTGTTGGCATGAAAAATGCCAGTGCAATGGTCTATCACCTACATGAGATGTTTAGTGTGAGGACCAGGTCTACAAAGGTGAAAGCTATCCAAACCTTTCACAATCTCAGATAAAAGCCTGGTAAACCGGTGCAGGATTACATGCTTAAGATAATCTCTGCGGTTACTGAGGCCGAGTTGCTTTGGGCACAAATGGATGCTGAAACGCAGATGATCATGATCATCAATAGCTTAAATTCTTCTTTTCAACAGTTTAAGTTAGACTATGAGATCAGCGCCAAGGATTACACCTTGAGTGAGTTAATGAAAACCCTCCAGAACACGGAGGAGATATTAAATATCAGGGCCAATAGGCTAGAGGCTCATGTGGCATCTTCTTCTAAGCCCAAGGTTAAGGGTAAGAAAAAGAAGAAGGTGCAAAGAAAGGGAAGGCCCAAACAGGGATCAAGGCCTAACCCATGAAAAAGAAGGACAAAGAGGACACTAAGGGAAAGTGTTTCCACTGTGGTGAGAAGGGCCACTAGAAGAGGTACTGTGCGGTCTACCTTGAGACCCTCAAGAGCAAACAAAGTATAGGTTTCCTAAGTTTGTTAAGAACTAAAAATGTGGTAGATTCATCTGACTCTTGGATGTTAGATTCAGGAGCCACTGACCATGTTTTCACTTATGTGCAGGGGTTCCAACAAAAGAAAAGACTGCCTAAAGGTTAGTTTCAAGTCAAGATAGCGGATGGATCCTATGTTTCGACATAAGCAATGGGAGTAGTTATCTTAGACTTTCCTAGTGGTCAAAGGTTATATTTGGAGGATGTATATTACATCCCAATGGTTGTAAGGAACATGATTTCTATTTTTTGTTTAATAAAATCTGGTTATACCTTATATTTTGAAAATGTTGTTTCAATATATGAGAATGAGGATTTTATTTGTAAAGTGGTAATTAAACAGGGATTGTTCTTTATAGAATCTATGACTGTCTCACTAAATCCTACAGAATTAATAAAACCAAGAAAATCTAATGACTCTAGCATTAATTCAAAATATCTGTGGCACTTAAGGGTGGGTCATGTCAATCGAAAAAGACTTGACAATTTAGTGAAGGGTGAGATCCTTACAGGACCTGTGAGTCTTGTATTGAAGGAAAGATGACCAAGGCTTCATTTCCTTTCAAAGGAAACAAATATGAATCCACGTTGGACCTGGTACATACTGATGTGTGTAGGCCCATAAACGTATAAGCTAGAGGAGGTTATAAATACTTCATAACCATTATAGATGATTACTCTAGACATGGCTATTTGTATTTGATGCAAAAAAAGAGTGATTCATTTGAAAGATTCAAAGAATTCAAAGATGAAGCTGAGAAGTAGCTAGGCAAGCTATTAAAACAACTTTTATCAAATCGAGGTGATGAGTACTTATCTGGAGAGTTCCAACAATTCCTAATTGACAATGGAATTGTTTCCAACTTGTCAGCTCCCAGAACACCTTAATAGAATGATGTAGCTGAGAGAAGGAATAGGACTCTATTGGAAATGGTAAGGTCAATGATGTCCTACACTAACCTTCCAGAATTGTTCTGGGGATATGCAATACAAACGGCAACTTATCTTCTTAACTTTGATCTATACAAATCGGTGCCTAAAACATCTAGGGAGTTGTGGACTTGACGAGTGCCTTCATTGTGGCACTTGAGGACTTGGGGCTGCCTAGCCTATGTTCTAAGGCCTGAATCCACAAAGATGGAACCAAGGTCAGAAGTATGTTTGTTTGTAGGATATCCTAAGGGTACACGAGGGTATTATTTTTTCAGTCCTCAGGACAGGAAGGTATTTGTGTCACAAATGCGACCTTCTTGGAGGAAGAAGTTGTGAGAAATCACAAAGGAATAAGTCAAGTAGTACTAAAAGAGTTAGCTATTTCATCCAAACCAAGAGTTGATTCAGATATAGCAGAACAAGATGTTGAAATGGATTCAATGGTTGAATCGATAGAGCAGCCTAAACGTCAAGTAGTGCCTAAACATAGTGGGAGGGTTATGAGACAACCAGACAGGTATCTAGGTCTAGGAGAAGGCATAATTTCTATCTTAGACTAAGAATTAATGGATTCCATTACATATACACAGTCTATTAATGACGTTGATGCAGAAAATGGCTCAAGGCAATGGAATTGGAAATAGATTCCACGTACGCCAACAAAGTCTGGATCCTTGTAGATCTGCCACCAGGTGTAAAAGCCATAGGGTGTAAATCGATCTTCAAAAGGGAGATAGGATCTGATGGAAAAGTAGAGACCTTTAAAGCTAGATTAGTAGCTAAGGGTTATTCTCAAAAGGAGGGTATAGAATATAAGGAGACTTTTTCTCCAGCTGCCATGCTTAAGTCCATTAGAATTCTTTTGGCCATAGTAGCCTATTTTGATTATGAAATATAGAAAATGGACATCAAGACCGCATTTCTTAATGGGGATCTTGAGGAGACCATTTATATGGCCCAACTAGAAGGATTCGTTGAGCCAGGTAATGAGCATAAGGTATGCAAGTTGCAAAGGTCCATTTATGGAATTAAACAAGCATCTAGGTCTTGGAACATTAAGTTTGATAAGGCTATCAAAACCCATGGGCTCATATAAAACCTAGATGGGCCTTGTGTCTATAAAAGGATACAAGAAGGCAAGGTTACTTTCTTAATTATGTATGTCGATGACATTCTGCTCATTGGGAATGATGTAGGAATGTTATCTACGGTCAAGGGATGGCTAAACGAACAGTTCTCAATGAAGGATTTGGAAGAGGCTAACTATGTTCTAGGGATCAAGCTTATGAGGGATCGTATGAGCAAGCAACAGCCTTGTCTCAACTGACCTACATTGAGAACATGCTTAATAAGTTTGCCATGCAGGATTCCAAGAGGTTTCACACCTACTAGACATGGAATTAAACTTTCAAAGGAGCAAGCACCTAAGACCCAAGAGGAGGTTGAACGTATGCGCAACATTCCATATGCTTTGGCATTTGGAAGTTTAATGTGTGCTATGCTTTGTACTAGACCAGATATCTGTTACGTAGTAGGACTGGTAAGCAGATTCCAATCCAATCTAGGAATGGAGTATTGGACTGCGATCAAGTGCATAGTGAAGTATCTTCGTAATGAAGAACTTAATACTTGTTTACTCTAGAAATGACCTTATTTTGATAGGATATACAGATTTCAATTTCCAATCAGACGTTGACTCAAGGAAATCAACTTCTGGTTTTATATTTACTTTGAGAGCTGGAGCCATAGTCTAAAGGAGTGTCAAGCAATCTTGTGTTGCTGATTCGACTATGGAGGCTGAGTATGTTGCCGCTTGTGAAGCAGCAAAGGAAGTAGTCTGGCTCTATAAGTTCCTAAAGGATTTGGAGGTAGTTCCTGAGGCGGAAAAGGCCATTACACTTTATTATGATAATAGTTGGGAAATGGCTAATTCTAAAGAACCTCGAAACCATAAATCCACCAAACACATTGAGAGAAAGTATCATCTCATAAAGGAGATAATACAACGTGGTGAGGTGGATGTGGTAAAGATTCCCACAGAACAAAACCTTGCTAATCCGTTCACGAAGACGCTATCACAGAAGAGCTTCGAGGGTCACCTAGAAGGAATGAGAATGAGGGATTTGTCAAACTTGCTTTAAGGGCAAGTGGGAGATTGTTAGGGTTATGTAAATATAGTGCCCTAGAAAGCAAGTGTATTTACATATAACTTAATTTTCTTCTAGTTACAATATTGTAATGAAAATATTTATTATTAATAAAACAAAAGAGTTTAGTTTTATACGTATGAGCATAATATAAATAGTCATAAGGTACTACGGTTCTTTTATAAGTAATATAAATCTACATGGAGATGTATGGGAAACATGTATATTACTAGGATCTAAATTAATTAATTCATAGTCGAATAATCAAGTTGGTTGCTTAATTATGTTTTAGACTGTAGTATTGCAATTTACCTCCGTGTAAATAAAGGAGTTTACTTCAAGGGAATTTAAGTTTCAAATTATCATAGTAGTTGACTATCGGTAATGGCACTATTAAATGAATCTGAAATCTCGTATGTTTTTAAAGAATAAAGTAGGTCGTTACTTTAATCTTAAAACATACACCTTAGCATTCATTTATTACGAACCATAATCTTGATGAGTGGTGAACTCATGTGTGTTTCGTTATAATTCTTGATATGATCGGAATGTATTTTTACAGGGTATCAATCTAGTGTCTATATGTTGGAATTATTAATTGAAACATGCATCAGGGAACATTCACTCAAATAAAGAGTTTATAGTAATATCATCACTTTTAGATGTTTTACGGAGATTGGTGACTAAATTGGCGCTAGTAGTTTGATGAACTAGCTACCTATAAAGTCTTAACATCAAGATTAGATCTTGTGTGTTAATCACCATGTAGAGTGAAACGAGATATCTAGAAAGAAAAACTATCATAAGGGCAAAACGGTAATTTTATCCTTTATTGTGTGGATGGCTATAATATTGTTCATAATAGAGTTTGCGATCGGACATAGAATTAATAATTTTAAAACATGGTTTCTCATAATTTTAAGTAATTCAAGATTTCAACCAATTGGCTTTAGTAGAATGGCATTGGGTTAACAAGTCAGAATTAATTCTAATGAGATTAAATTAATTTCGGGCTTATTGGAGCTTAAATTATTTAAATCCAATTAGATTCCCTATTTGACTTTAAGAAAGGTTATCAATGAAAGTATGAAAAATAAACGGAGGTTATCAGAAAAAAAATGAGACAATTTGGAGAAAAATGGAAGAATTGGATTTGGGCCAATAAGACCGGAACAATTTAATTAAGAGTTCATTAAATTGGGTCTAAGCCTATAATTAAATGTTAGGCTTACACTAATTAATTGTTAATTATAAGCCCAAAGTAACATTTAATATTGAGCTCGTTTTTTATTTAATTAATTAGATTAATTGAATGAAAAATTAAAAAATATATATTTAAAAAGGGAAGGCAAAAACCGAACTCTACAAAGATGTAGAATTCGGTTATGTCTTTTATTAATAAAACCATAAAAGGAGTGGACATTTTAGTATTGCTCATCATCATTAAATAGTTTAATGGTTGTCTTAAAAGCATACAACGTGTCTCTTCTTCCATTTTCGGTGATGACATTCTTAAGTAATGCTCATCTTCATTAAATAGTTTAATGGCTTTTAAAAGATAGAAAAACATACATGAATGGTGTTGTAACACCCCACTCCCACCGAGAACCCGATATCGACCGTGATATCCGAATCCGTGCCCCGCGAGGGTGGCGTGTCACATCACTTAACACTAAACAAAA
>JAOQMS010000006.1:18079669-18094755 GCA_027563885.1 Erythroxylum longipes | reverse complement strand
TTAGGTTCATACCTCAAAGAACTTGGTCATTCTAATATCATAATTCAATCATTCACTAAGGTTACTTTAGCTTCCTATCATTCATCTTTACTTAATACTCATCATTCATCTTAATGGAATCACATTAGCCATCATAGGTTCACTTTCATTCCAATAACATCTAAAAATTCCAGATTTGAACACTTAATATTTAACAATTCATTCTTACATTATAACCTAAATCATCACCCTAAACATGTAACTCATTTAATCACTTATTCAAGCATCATTCTAAGTTCAATTCAAGCTTCATTTAAGCCTAAAAGAATCATAAGGAAGTGGCAATTCCCATGATAAAAGAAACATATTGGATGTTTAGCCAATTCCCACGATTGTGGCATTTGTGGGCAGAAACTTTTTGCCTTCGTTAGGCATTCCCAATTTCCAACTTTTCCAACTATATTTTCAGTTCAGTTTTGTATGACCATTTTGACCTAGAAAATGAGGTATTTAGGCAATACCTTATTCTAAACAAATGTTCCTATATGTCTTAAGTTTTTAATGACATCAAATTCATACATTTTGGTTTAGTATTCTGCAAGTTACATCTAAAATACTACATACTGTTCTTATACCACGATAACACATAGTTCTCAACTTCAAGCCAAATTTCAAGACCCTTAAGGACATAATTCAAATTCAATCTCTCATGAAAATTGTAGCCATATGTCTTTGGTTTAATCTAAATTAAAAATAATCCCATTTAGATATCTACAGATCAATATATGGCCAAAATATAAAAGCATGTTCAATAAAAACACTCTATCTACATATAGCGGCACACATTTAACTTCATTTTCATCCTAGTTCATCTCTTTTGCTTAATATATAATTTATAACTCATGTCCTCATTATTTCCTCTTCATTACTACTTCCACTTCAACTCAATATCATTCATAAACAAATCAAAATCGATGAGTGATCATAAATACCAAAAACAGAACACACACACATATATATATAAACAAATTCATCACCACTTTATGCATATGTTCAACTTAATTAACACCTTCATTTCTGTTCTAATTTGTCCTTTTGATTCCCCTCATTTCAAGACATCACATTGCTCCCTTTATTTAGCTCTAAACTCATTTTTGTTTCATTTCTAAAACCACCAAATATATACACATTATATACATTGTAAACAGAACATGAAACATTCATTTACTAGACAAATTTTTCTGAACATTTTCTACACCATTTTAATGCTCTTTCAATTCCAACCTCATCTCTACAACAATTTATGAAATATCACTCACAATATACATAAAAACAAGACATTCATAAAAACAAGACATTTATACATCCATTTTTCTCATCCACGTTTCAGCATGTACACATCCTCATTTTTTGATCATTTAACTCTTAACTATCATCAAAACATGTTCCATTCAATAGATAAAGAATAGTAATATGTTACTTACTTGTTTAAGCTTCAAGATCTTCAAATCAATCTTAACCCTAACTTCCTTAGCATCATCCGAACATCACCATTCAAGGTGGTAGGATTAGGTCTTTAATGAGAAATGAAGAAGACAAGGAAATGGGAGTAGCAAGTGAGAACAAAACATAAGATAGTGGGTGAGACGAGTATCGTGAATGGAGAAGAAGAATAAAGAAAATGAAGAACAATGTAGGGAGAAGAAGAAAACGTGTTTTAGCCAAATGAAAGACAAAAGTTAGTCTTTCAAATGTAAGAAAATATTGTAGATGGGTGTGTGGTGTGGCAAGTGACATATGTCACCACCTTATGGTCCCATTTGGTCCACTTTAATAACTAGTCCATTTTGCCTCCAATTTCTAATCCAATTGTTTCATAATTTTCAATGACACTTGTCATTAAATCTTAATGTCTCTTATCAATAATTTTTGCTACCAATTGACACTTAAATTTACTACCATTTATCAATTGTCTTGCCACTTAGTATTTTTTCTAGTCTATAAATACCCAAAATTTTAGAAAATTCTCAAATTTCACCAAAAATCTAAATCACTAATTATACTCACCAAATCACATTTCAAGACATATAATCCACATTTCACATCATAAATTACATTTATAAATCAATTATACCAGGAATTTGTCAAATGAGTGCATGAACAATCATTATAATGTGTGCAAAAATTCAAATTCACGTGTGTGTATGCTATAGTATGCGTGAGCATGAAATGCACTTACTAATCTCTCATTGTTATTTCTTATTTACAAAAATTTAGGGTTCTAATCCTTTGTATGGAAATTGGATGTTATACAATTAACCAAGGCAAATTCATGGAAGTATGAATAGTGAAAAATTCTTCCCATAACTTATACCCTTTTAAATTCAAAGTTGGCAGCATATATGATAGTAATCTCTATGAAATTTCCTACTTCTAGAAGTTTACATCTGAGATGTATATACTGGTTAAAATTTAATCATTATAATGTGTAAATCTAAGAATTATAAACCAACAAAATCCTTCCATTGTAATGGAATTCATGATTTATTACATAATTCTAGCTTTTCCCTAAAAATTTATCATCTTTTTGAGAATATGAGCTTTATTCTTGTTTCTAAAATAACAATCAAAGTTGTTGTTTTTTTTTTTAACAAAAGGTCTTTAACAACTTGACTTTTAAGAGGTTCATTAAGCCCTCTAATGCTCCAAAAGATCATATGTATATATGCACAATGGGGGTAACTTGCTAGCCCCCTTTTGGTTTTCTTCTCTTCCTCCCTAACCTCCTACCAGATATAGGAGTGAATTAATCCTTCAACATATGTATTTCTTCTAAAAAAATCTGTTGAGTATTCTCCTCATATTCTCATCTTCAGCTTGCTCCAACCTTGCTTTTTCCATCTCACTATCTGAGGTTATATCATTATTTTCTATCTTCATATCTATATCAACATTTAGCATCTCAATTGTCTTTCTCTATCCCTATTCTTATTATAAGCTGAAGTAGTATCCTAGATTTCAATTTGCACATTTACATCAATATTATGTTCATCCTTTCACAAGTTGGAGTAGTATCCTAATCAGTATGCACATTTACATCAATATCTGCTCTTTAGAATTTAGCTCATCCTGCATTCCTATTATTTTTTTTTGTAATCTCCTTTAGCTAGCTTTTTACTAGTTAGTTTCCATATTTGGTGTCCCCTTTGTAGTTTCTAATTATACGATAACTAAATTTTAGACTTCTCTAGCTCGTTGATTGCATTAAACTTCATGATTGGCAAGACTTAAGGAGTGGATTCTTGTGATTTACCTCAACACATACATAAGTATAACACACCTTCCCTAACTTAGCAATGGTTGTGTTAAAAGCCACTGGTTTTCTCACAACACCAACTAAAAAACTTAAGCCATCCAATAACCAATATTCTGGAGGTATATTGTGGAAATTGATCCATAATGGAATGGTTTCAATTATATTTTTATGGAATTCTAGACCAAGAATCCATTTTTGTATAAACAATGGATGCCCCCACACCCCCTATGCTAAAGGCTAGCTTCCAACACTTTTGTCACGCTATATTCATTTATAAATTTGAATAGAAATGTAGCATCCTCTGCTAGCATAATTCTCTTTAGTCCCTTACCATTCCACCAAGTTTAAGCATATATTTGCATAAAGGGACAAGCTGGACGTTTATTCTGAAAAAAACCCACAAGTGATGTTCCTCCAAATCTTTGTTCTTTCTTGAAGAAGTTCAATGGGAGGATAAACAACATCATCAATCAAAGTAGAAGAGTAATGTTTAGGATTAGTTATGGAGGATTCAACAGACACCACTTTACTCTAAGATTTCTCAACCTCACTCGATTTTTTTGCATGTAGTTTGGATAACTCCTTCACATTTTTAGCAATTAACAATTCTTTAATAAAGGGGAAACGATGCAACATTTCTTCTAAGGGGGTAGAGCCTCTTTTAGAGATTGCCATAAAGCTTCCTAAAGCAGAAAATTACCTATAGGAAGCAAAGAAAGATCCAAAATTTTGCTTCAAATTTACAGTTCATGCTCAAAGTACTATTCATCTATGAGAGAAAGTTAATTCATAGTTCCCAAACACAAGATTTTGTCAAATTTCTTTAAGTTTAATAGTCCTTTTTTTGAAAATTGGCTCTCTTGTGGGCCTTTACACTTCTTATAAGAAATGGATATCATTAAACCTATTATTAATTAGAATCTAATAATTACTGAAGCTTTTGTTGATAAACAAATTTTCAGATAATATTCCATTTCAAGTTCTCGCACTATAGAAATCACACAAACTTGCTTGAGTGGTGGACAAGATAGAGTCATATGAAAGCATACAAGGAATGGGAAATTCATTAACCAATTTTACAGGAAGACTCTGTAGGATTAATCGAGCAAGGTCCTTTAGACTCAGATTGTCTTAAAGACTCAGATTATCTGGTTTAAACACTTCCATCGTCAAGTTTCTTTCACTTTGTGGTTAGCTATGAAAGATAAATTACAAACTGTTGACAAGTTGAAGTATATTAATATATGTAATAGGTGTACTCTATGCCTGAGAGCTGAAGAAAGTAATAATCATATGTTTTTGCAATGTCAGTTTGTCTTATTAATAAAATGGTGTAAATTTGTTTGAGAGTTATAGAATATTATCATGTGTATGTTCGTTTTATGTATGAAATTGCGTTTTTATGATTTACGTTGCAGTTTGAAGAATCATGAAGCGAGTTGAATCAACTTATGAATTGATACAAGTAGTTGGTTGCATAGCACTTTGATGGTCCTTTATGATTGATATATTCTTGATCACTATTTTGTCTTAATATTTAGATATGTTACTTATTTTATTTTCTTATTCAATGATCTATAATCATTATTCTTAGTTTATAAATAGTGGGTAGTTAACTAATAGTCCTCGTCAAATTAACCTATACTCACTTATATTAGTGATAATTATGTTGTGTGCTTGGGAAAACAAATAATTAGGCATATATATCACAAACATAAGAGAGATTGAAATGGAGTTAGAACGCATTGGATAAAGTCAATTGAAATAGGAGATAGTAGTTAAGATTGGACAAAATTAAATAAGTTGAAATGAGATTAAAGAAGACTATTTTTTCTTACGAAGAAGTTGAAATTTAATTAAAGAAGGAGATTGAAAATTTTGATTTATAAAAGTTAGTTGTTCAATTAATAAATCAAACGATTTTTATTAACAAAGATTATTATGGTAAATTGAATCTAAAAATTAGCTAATTCAAGATTATTGTAGTTTAACATTTCAATCTTATTCGATCTTTTAATCACCGGAAGGAAAATGTATTTTGGTTAATACAAATGTTAAAAGTATTTAACTTCTTTACTTCAATTCAATTTTAATTACTGTTATCTTTCACATTCAAATTGTAAGACCTAATACTTTTTATCCTTATAAATTTAATGATAGCAAGTTTACAAAAGGAAGAATAACAATAAAAAGTAAAGAATATAACAAATTCACTTGCAGTTTATTTTCTTGTGAGGTATAAAATATCAAAGATTAGAACCATTGGACTAATTCACTCTGTTAATTATTACCTCTGTATGCCAAAATGTTGAATGGTAATGTAGCTTTTACTAAGCCCAACACGCTCTGAAAATTCACTTCCACGTTCGTTTCAAAGCAAGTTCCTGATTTAGGAGCATAAGCCTTCAAATCATTATGGGCCTTCATGATCCAAAAAACCCTAATTAAACCCATGTCCGCCTGTATTCCTCCTTTGTTTATTCTTCACTCGCATGTGGTCATAAGCTCTTTGGTGATTTCCTCCTTCCCCACTTCACTAATCGTATTGTTATATGCTGTAAGCTCACGAGTGAAGCACCACAAAGCTCCTTCTTGAAAACCATTAGCCGCCAGTCTCCCTTTTCTTCTTTTCCCCTCTTCCTAATTGGGAAACTATGATAGCCGCAGTATCCTGGGTTCCCAAAGGTGTTTTCAAGTCCGTCCCAGTAGTGGCAGAGCCACCCTCCAAGGAGGAGATTGATGAGATTATAAAAAGCGGTGCTTTCGAGAGAAAGTAAGAAGAGGTTTATCTTTTTTATTCCTCTTTGCCTTGTTTTCCTATGACAATTGATTCTTGTTGCTGTTTGCTGCTTTAAGAGGTTTTTGTGCTTGTGGTTTCTGCAGTGGAGATAGCGGCAGTGAGGAAGACGATATTGTTTATGTTGCTGATGAAAATATGGAAGTTGATACTTGCAAGCAGACGCATGAAGTCGGTCAGGCATTAGCTGTAGCAGATGCTCTTGGAAAAACTTCTAATACCAGCCATTTTGATGATATTGCTGATGGCTTGAAGGAGCTTGAAATGGACCATTATGATGATGAAGATGAAGGTAAAGATAATAAGAGAACGTTTGTGAGACGACCGTACTTCATTCTTGCTTGCTTTTATATAATGCGTGGGATAGTGTTTTGTCGTAGTTGAAAAATTAGGATGGACTGTTCAATCAGATTTGAACTAATCTGCGAATTGTGGCGATTTGCATGTAATTTTTTGCCTGATGAATTCTTTTAATTCATGCTGTGGATTTATGCTCTTCAATTGAAGACTAAAGTTGATATCTATACAACTCTATGAAAACTCCTCTCAGGCATTGAGCTTTTCAGTAGGGGTCTTGGGGATCTTTACTACCCAAGCAATGAAATGGATCCATATCTAAAGGATAATGATGTAAGTTTACTGATTTCTTGTGTTTTAGCTTACTACTTCTCTTTGGCTTCTGATGCTTTGGCACCCCTTTTAGGAAGATGATTCTGAAGAGCTTGAAGATATGACCATCAGACCAAAAGACTCGGTTGTAGTTTGTGCCCGCAATGAAGATGAATTCAGTCACCTTGAGGTTTGCAACATTTTGTTGGATAGTTCTTATTCTCTATTTCTCTCATTCTCTCGCTAATATTAATGTATATTTACTCAAATGCAGGTTTGGATACTTGAGGAATCTGATTCCAGTGACATTAACATGTATGTTCACCACGATATTGTCCTTTCAGCATTCCCTCTTTGCACAGCATGGCTTGATTGTCCTCTTAAAGGAGAAGATAGAGGTACTTTAAATCCTGCACTTCCTGGTTTCACATTAGGTGTGCACTTCTTAGAACTAATGGTTATGATATTTTGCTGATATTTCTGGTCATGAAAAATAATTTTTTTGTGGCTCACTGTAGTTGCGTTATGTTTGTGACTTTTTTTTTTCTTTGCAGGAAATTTTGTTGCTGTTGGCTCTATGGAACCTTCGATTGAATTATGGGATCTAGACACTGTATGTGGAATAATGATATGTAATATTTAGTTTTATTTAATGTGTAGATAGATGCTTTTTGGGACTCCTTACATTATTATTAAAATGCTCAGATTGATGAAGTACAGCCATCACTGGTATTAGGCGGCACTGTTGAAAAGAAGAAGAAAAAGGGAAAGAAGGTTTGTTACTTCCAAGTTCTTTTCTGATTTGTAGAGGTTTGTTTTTGTCAAATGGTAACATAATTTGAAGAGTGGTTAAAAATCAATGCCATGGAATGTTCATCAATTATCATGAACTTCATTTGCCTTTGAAAAATGACCTTTGAATCTAGTGGAATTTTGATCGTTTCCTTTCATCATTTGATACAAAAACATGAAATTTGGTTCCTTTTAAGAAACTGAAATTTAATCTTTCAAATGCATGTCATCTTTTAAGAAACATGATGAGTTTAGGAGCCAGAGAAGACGTAGAACAAAAGAATAGAGATAGACCTTTGTTAAATTGTAGAAATAACAAATAAAGATAATAGTAGAATAAGGATTCTACTCCCAGCTAAAGAGCCGACGTCCAATTATCAAAGAAAAAGGATGCCTAACTAAACTTCCTCTTGCTTCTTATAGTCTCTTCTCCCGAATAAGGATAAGGCTGTATTAACTAATTTTCGTTTCTCTTTCTAGAATAAACTAACAAAGACTTATCTACAATTAGATTGTCCTTATCGTTAACCATATTGTTATTATCGCTAACAATTCTCCCCCTCTTTGAACAAACCTTGTCCACAAGGTTAGAGTCAGGGAACCGACCCCTTAAATCTGCACAAGTCAGCCATGAAGCTTCTTCAGGATTTTGGTTTTGCCATTGGACTAAGACCTGGTGACAAGGAATAGACCCTTCTCCCAAACTCTTTGACTGTAGGATGTCATAAGGATAATAACGATCCTCATCAATAGCCAATTCAGCGGGTAGGGTAGCCTCCACTAGATGGTTTCATGCCGCATGCTTCAGTTGAGATATGTGGAAGACAGGATGAATTCGGGATTTTGCTGGCAAGGCGATGCAATAGACCACATTGCTTAATTTTTTTAGGATTTTGAATGGCCCATGTTGAGTTTATTATAAACTCTTTGTGTTACTGACGACTGGCGATGAGGTCTAGCCTTCAAAAATACCGAATCATCTTCATTAGATTCCACATTTCGTCGGTGTTTATTGGCTGCGCTAGTCATTCTTTGTTGTGCTTTCACCAGATTATATTGGAGCTGACGAATAATCTCGGCTTTGTCTTGATGTTCCTCTGCCACGGCAGCAATCTTGAACTATTTCGGAAGGAATTGTACCAATGTAGGAGCGGGTCGGCCATAAACAATTTCAAATGGTGTGGCTTGGGCTGCACCTTGAAAATTGGTTTTGTACCAATATTCCGCCCAATGTAACCACTTGCCCCACCCCTTTGGTTGCTCTGAAGAAAAACACCTTAAATATGTTTCCAAACAATGATTTAACACTTTAGTTTGCCCATCCGTTTCTGGATGATAGGTCGTACTCATCTTCAATTGAGTTCCCCATATTTTGAAAAATTCTTTCCAAAAACAGCTCATAAACAATGCATCTCTCACTAACAATATTTTGAGGGACACCATGCAAGCGTAGAATTTCCCTAGTGAAACGATCAGCTACCGTTCTAGCTGTGTAAGGGTGTTTCAGACCAATAAAATGAGGCAGTTCAATTATAAAATCCATAGAAATATCAGACCAATAAAATGAGGCAGTTCAATTATAAAATCCATAAAATCCATAGAAATTTCGTTGACAAATCAAACACTAAGCTACATATTGTTGGATCTTTTTCATCATTCCAGGCCAATAAACATTGGCTGCTAATCTGCGATATGTTCTAAAGGCGTCGGAGTGTCCGCCTTGAGGTGTGGCATGGAATTCTTCAATTAGCTTAGGCATCTAAGCAGATTTCGAAGGGAGAAATAACTGGCCTTTATGAAAGAGTCTGCCATGAATAATTTTGTAATTTGCGAAGGTGCTTGGGGAGTGCTCCACCCGACTTTAAGTTGCTGATAAGTGTGATCTTGTTGGATTTCGTGATCTAATTCTTCACACTGTAGCCTATTGATATTGATGCGCACTCGATGTCTTTGTTTCGACGTGATAAGGAATCAGTTGCTTGGTTGAGGTTGCCTGTTTTGCATTCAATGTTGAATTCATATCCTAGTAGTTTAGCCACCCAATTTTGTTGTGCAGGACTAGTGATATGTTGTTGCAATAGATGGCGGAGACTGCTGTGGTCAGTTCACACCTTAAATTTTCTCCCTACAAGATATGGTCGCCAATGCTTTATAGCTAACACGAAGGCCATGAGTTCTTTTTCATATGCAACCTTGGCAAGATGTCTAGGAGCAAGCACCTTGCTGAAATATGCAATGGGCTAGTTAGCTTGCTTCAAAACAACTCCTACGCCACTCCCTGAAGCATCGCATTCTACTTTAAATTCTTTGGAAAAATCAGGCATGGATAATACTGGAGCAGTGGTAATGGCTTGTTTAAGAGTATCAAAAGCTGTTTGTGCCTCACTTGGCCAATGCCATTTTCTTGCAGCTTCTTTTTTAAGCAAGCTGGTTAAGGGTTGAGCAATCTGACCATAGCCACGGATGAACCGTCTGTAATAGCCTGTCAGTCCTAGGAATACCCGAACTGCCTTGACTGACTTTGGAGTAGGCCATTGTAAACAGTTGTGACTTTTGAAGGATCCATAGACACGCCTTTAGCCGACACCAGATGCCCCAATTATTCAATCACAGTATGTTCAAAATTGCTTTTCTTTCTGTTTGCAGCGAACTGATTTGTTACATGCCTATCTAGCACAACTTCCAAGTGAATCATATGCTCCTCCCAACTGTTGCAGTAAATTAATATGTCGTCGATGAATACAAGGACATAGCGATGGAGGAAGGGCCTAAACAAGTCATTCATGGCTGCTTGGAAGGTAGAAGGTGCATTAGTCAAGCCGAAAGGCATTACTCGAAATTCATAATGTCTGGAGTGGGTTCGAAATGTAGTTTTTGGTATGTCTTCCTCTCGTACTCTTATTTGATGATAACCGGATCGTAAGTCAATCTTGCTCAAAAATTTTGCCCTGTTAAGTCCATCTAAGAGCTCTTGGATGACTGGAATTGGATATCGATCAGCGACTGTGGCCTTATTGAGTTTGCGATAGTCAACGCAAAATCGTCAACTGTTGTCCTTCTTTCGTACAAGGAGGACCGGGCTTGAAAATGGACTTGAACTAGGCTGAATAATGCCTGTAGTGATCATGTCTGCAACCTGACGTTCAATCTCATCCTTTTGTCCATGGCTATAACAATACAACCAAACATTGACTGCTGTTACACTCGGTAATAAAGGAGTTTGATGGTCTACTATTCTGCTGGGTGGTAAACTTGTAGGTTCTTTGAAAATGACTTCATATCGAGATAATAACTGCTGAAGTTGCTCTCTGCTAGATTGATCTTCCATAGTCAATATTGACGCATGCCAAATAATTAACCCATATGGTGCATTCTGTGTCTTGCATAAGGAACGCATCGATGCTGAGGAATTCATTAAAGAATTGTCTCCCACAAGACGAACAGTTTGATCCCCCAACGAAAATTCCATTGACATATTCTTCCAATTGGCCTTAACCTCACCTAATGTTTGCAACTAGGTGACCCTTAAAATTAAGTAAACACCACCTAAGGGAAATAAAAATCAATTTACAGTTATCGATATGCTAGCAATCACAACTGGTACTGTTGGACAATGGCCGTCAGTTTGCTTCCGATGCCCATCACCTAATTTGACTCCGATTCTGGCTGTAGGTTCAATCCGAAGTCCTAGTTGCTCAGCTATCCTCCGGGACATGAAGCAGTGGCTTGCTCCACTGTCGATCATAACTACAGCTGCAAGTTCCCCAATCTTGCCCCATAGTTTCATAGTGCGACCCAAATTCGAGCTCCCTATTGAAAAGCATGGTAATTCTAACTGCATACATTGTCCTTTTGTTATTATCATGTCGCCTGCCAGCGTCCTGTCCATGACTTCAAGCTGCTTGTGTTCGGTATCATCAGTGGTGTCTTCCTTGTCGGTGAGTATCAAAGTTTGCATTGATTTTCCCGGGCATTGATGCAGAGGGTTATAAGGTTGATGACAATGGAAACAAAGGCCTTTGGCATGAAGGTCTTGAAATTCCTTTGGTGTATATTGACTTAAGCCTCTGTTGTCGCCTGTGTATTGGAAGCGGTCGAACGTGAATTGGATAATGCGGGGCTGGTGGGAGGGAAAGATCTGTGAACTGATGTGGAGTCGGGCTGGGTTATGCTGAACGGTCGAGCAGGATATGTGCTGCTAGAAGGTAGAGAAGGCACTCCACCTAATTTGGTTCGAACCACTGATTCGGCCTGATTGCCAAGCCCAAAACCATCTTTCTTGGAGTCCAATAGTAGTGGTTTCTTTCTCGACAAAGCCTCAAGCTCATATTCGATTTCTCGGGATAGCTTCATGGTACAATATAGATCGATTATTTTGTGCGAGCGGATGTGTACCTAAATTTCTTCCTTGTGACCATTTAGAAATTGGCCGATGAATGCTTCTTCCAGCCAGGTACGAATCTGGGCTGATTTCGAGACAAACGCCCGAATATAATCTTTAATGGACCCACTTTGTCTTACTGCAGCTAAGGCTTCATTGGGATTAGTGGCCAAGGCATCGCTAAAACGAGTGAGCACTTCATTCTTTACATCCTCCCAGCTAGATAAAACCCTCTGATCCTGTAACCATGTCATCCAATGTAACGCGTGCCCTTCAATGCAGACTAAGGCAAGCGTGACCTTCAGCTTGTCTGGGATGCGCTGGATTGAGAATTACTGTTCAGCACGACGAACCCATCCCAAGGGATCAATTCCATTGAAATTTGGTAGCTCGATTTTTTTTGCAGATATTTGAACATCATCAATGAAATAAATCGATTTTGTGGTCGTGCAATATTGGCAGGTGCGACGCTAGCCGGTACAGCGGAAGCTGCTTCGGCTGAGGTGGTCAAGCTGCCTCCATCGTCTTCCAGTGTTTTTCCTCTAAGCGTTGTTGTAAAGAGATTCTTTATTTTTTCTAGTTGTTGTCGGTTCTCAGTCAACTGTTGGCGACTCTCTGCCATCTCAGTAACCATGCTCCCGACTTTCTGTTCCAGTGTCCCAAGACTCCTCTCCATCGTTTCTACGCGACTGTCCATTCGTGTATTAGTCATGATCTCAAGTTTGATTCCACGCTCACAGCACCAAATTGATGAATTTAGGAGCCAGAGAAGACGTAGAACAAAAGAATAGAGATAGACCTTTATTGAATTGTAGAAATAACAAATAAAAATAATAGTAGAATAAGGATTCTACTCCTAGCTACAGAGGCGACGTCTAATTATCAAAGAAAAAGGATGCCTAACTAAACTCCCTCTTGCTTCTTATAGTCTCTTCTCCATAATAAGGATAAGGCTGTGGTAACTAATTTTTTTTTTCTCTTTCTAGAATAAACTAACAAAGGCTTATCTACAATTAGATTGTCCTTATTGTCAACGATATTGTTATTATCGCTAACAAAACATCATACCATACAGAAGAAAGCGTAGATATGTGATGAGCAGAATCAAGATTGAACAAGTTGGAAAAGCCCTAAAATTAATGTTTTCAGAGTCCAAGTATTCCAAAGAGTGGGAAAGGAAATGTCAACAGTTTTAGGATGTAGCATTTCCGTTTCATTTTGGATGGTATTTATATTCTTGAAAAGCATATATATATATATATATATGCAATCGCGTACATAGCTATCCTCTGGTTGCTTCTTAGTACAAATTGTCGCTTTTTTCAGATGTCAACTAAGTACAAAGAAGGCAGTCATACTGATTCTGTACTTGGTCTTGCTTGGAACAAGCAATTCAGGTTTTTCTAAATCTTTTAGTTATTTGTCATATTATTGGTTCTACAGATTTTAGTACCTAGATGTGACGCTCTTATAGCAAATGAATAAATGTTACAGGAATATCCTTGCCAGTTCTAGTGCTGACAAACAGGTCAAAATTTGGGATATTGCTTCCGGAAAATGTGATATTACCATGGAACATCATACGGACAAGGCAAGAATTATTTTGTGCAATATGGGTTATATGTTTATATTAGGTATGCTTTCTTTCTATTTGCAATTTGATGTGTTGTATTTTTTGTTCGTGTTACTTCTTGCAGGTTCAAGCAGTTGCTTGGAATCATCACGAGCCTCAAGTTCTTCTCAGTGGATCTTTTGATCGTTCAGTAGTTATGGTAATAAGGATCCTATCTCCTCTGTTATGTGCCAATATGTGAATATGAAAACCAATGAAAATAATTTTATGCTCTAGCTAAAATTTCATTTTCTTTAATCTGGAAGTTCTATTCTGTAACTGCTCGCTAAATACTTTGCATTCATGTTATTTTATTCTTGTGAGCTGCAGAAGGATGGGAGGATACCTTCACATCCTGGCTTTAAATGGTCAGTGACAGCTGATGTTGAAAGCTTAGCTTGGGATCCACATAATAGTCACTCATTTGTGGTGTGTGCTTCCTCTTTGTAGTTAATGTTTTATTTCTACAGTTCGAGGCATTTGATTTTGCCAAATAGTGGAAGCTGTTAATGTCATCTTTGTGCTGTAAACATAATGGTTGATTCTTTCAATTTTCTTTAGGCGAGTCTTGAAGATGGTGTTGTCCAAGGTTTTGACATTAGGACTGCCAAGTCTGATTCAGCTGGCTACTCGAAGCCAAGTTTTACTCTTCATGCACACGATAAAGCTGTTTGCACCATCTCCTACAATCTTTCTGCTCGTAATGTACACATCTATATGCTCTCTGATCCTAATTTCTATGCAAGTCATGTTCTTGATTAAACATGCATAACCCTTCTATTGTATTTTGACAGCTTCTTGCGACAGGATCAACTGATAAGATGGTAACTAAATCTTGTGGGCCATCTTCTAACCTGCAAACTATACATGCTTTAATATTGTTTGATTGGGTGCTTGGCATTTTCTGCAGGTAAAGCTATGGGATTTGTCAAACAACCAGCCTTCATGTGTTGCATCTAGGAATCCTAAAGCAGTATGATATTCCTAAATTTTCTGAGACTGGATTCTTTAACGTGAGTTGGAAAGTAATCATGTCCTTATCGTTAGCAGGGAGCCATCTTCTCCATTTCTTTTGCTGAGGACAACCCGTTTTTGCTGGCCGTTGGAGGCTCAAAAGGGAAATTAGAAGTGGGTGAAAATTTTGCTATGACATACTTGTGCAATACAGGTGATGTGTCTACCAAATCCAATTTCAATTGGTTAGTGATTAATGGATGTAATCTATGGCTACAGGTATGGGATACATTGTCAGATTCTGGAGTTGCCAGAAGATTTGGGAGCCACATTAAACAAAACAAAGATGATCCTGGGAGTTAAGGCTTCAAAATCCGACCAGTACTAATCAGAATTGCATGGTTTACAGAGCTTCAGTATAATTAGTTTCTAGAAAACCGCCATACTTATGATTTGAAAAATTTCGAATGTAAATACCAAGTAGAATTATGTTGTTTGGTAGAGGATGGGATACATAAAGAGAAAAGCGGTCAAGTTATGAGGACCGAATTATGGGTTTTATTTATTTATCTCAAAGTGTAATTTGGCATATGAAGTTCTCTGGACTGAAAACGCTTTTGTTTTTTTAAATTTTCTTATATATATA
>JAOQMS010000006.1:18033707-18060735 GCA_027563885.1 Erythroxylum longipes | reverse complement strand
AACAACAACCCAGCTAACCTTAAACAGAAAAAAAGACAAAGGTTAAAAGCTTTGTACAATCCCAACAGACCCAAGGTATCCATTCCTCTCATAAACATAATGCATTTCCGACCCCAGACAAGAAACATAGAAGAAGAACACAAACTCATTCCATATCGCAACCAGACAAACCTCGAGACGACGGTGTTGGGGAAAAAGGGCAGTGTGCGAGAGACAACGTGCGCCGGTTATGGGTCGACCAAAAGACGAGTGATGGGGTTGTGGGTCGACGACGGAACACGAGTGGTGCCACGGTTGAGGGAGACGAGGCGAGCTGCACAACAGACGGTGTGCGAGAGAGAGGATGGGGCTATTTTGGACAACGCCCGACCTAACGCATCGTAGACAGAGACATAATGTCCCTTGTCCTACGGTTTTCGGAGAGACAGAAATTATTGTCTCTGTCATCCGGGGATTGAAGACAAAAAGGCGGGGGACAACAACCAAACACTCTCAGATGACAGGATTTGTTTGTTTTGTGATCTGTCCCCACTAACGGCGACAGGAACCATACGCTACGTAAGTCTTTTGAACTTTATGATTATATTCCAGGTTGAGCACAATATGGAACACCTTGTCATCAATCATGATCTTAACCAATAACATCTCTACTATGCCTCATAACTACGTATATAATATATTCTTAGACCTTGCAGCATGCATTAGGCTAGTGATCAGTATTTGGCTCAATTACATCATACAGAACAAGAGCAAATGAAAATAACCACACATCTTGTCTACATTTGTTTGTGGAAAGATTAAGTAAAGCTTTTCTTAAGATGAGAACTAAATGAACAGAGTGCCTTAGGCTATCAAGCATATTGCATGTAAAAGTAACCCAACAATTTCACACCTAATGTGACTCATATTTTTTTTAATTTTTTAACTTTTAACTCAAATACTATAATTAATTTATTTATTCTTATCTACATTACACTATATATTTACAAATTTTCCTAATTTTTACTAACTAATTTTATTAATTCATTTTAAATATTCTAATTCTTATATTTTTATTTATTTTCTCCTAAAAAATTTATCCACATTTACAAATTTTAATTTTTCCCACAAATTTTAAAAATTAACAATATTTATTTATACATATTTAGCCATTCATAAAGTAACATATCACAATTATTACACCATAACTCCTTAAAATATTCAAAATCAAGCCATAACTTCTTATATTTGTATACTTTTTTTAAAATTATAACTTTATTTTTTAAATTATGTACTAAAATATTATAAAATATTTATTTGCACTTTTTCTGTAAACTTTTACTAAACTATTTTATCTTTTCTATTATATAAATTTCACAATATTCACTCATATATTTCATCCATTTATCTTTTTAATTCATTCGTCCATTTATTTATTTTTGATTCATTCGTTTCTATACATTTCCAAGTTTTTAAAAATTTAAAATTTTCATTTAAACTTACTTATCTTATTAATTCATTTGAAATAATCCAACTATTATATTTTTCTCCTTTTTCTTGACAAAATTTTATCTTCAGTTACACGATTCTATTTTTTCCCTACAAATTTTAAATTACACGATACTCATTTATATATTCTTTTATACAATACTCTTTAATTTTAAATTAAGTAGGTATTATATTGATTTGGATTATGACTGTGCATTTGTACTGTCTATATCTACTAGTAATATCTATGTATTGTACTGAAATTTTCTACACGAATAAGAGCCAGCTCAAATTGAACTTGTAAAAGTTTCACTATAGAATGAATTCGATTCTTTTTTAAATGATAAGCTTCACTGTACAATGAATTCGTTTCTCTTTTTTGAACGATTCATATCATAAGTGTACCAATTCAAAATTTTATTCAACTGCTGGCAGTTGCCAATGGCAAGAAAAGGAATTGGTGTTTTTTTTTTTAATATAAGGTAACAATTTGATCTAATATATTCATTTCACTTTTTTTAAAAAAATAAGCGATACGAGGATCTATATTTCATTAGAGATTGAAAGCAATGGTAAAATCGTCGTAAAATTATACTCGTACACCTGCTTATCTTCCCCAACGGCGGTTTCCTCAGTCACTACAGCAATTATTGAATTTGGATTTTCTGTAGCTGATTGATTGAAATCTGTTGTGTGTATATATGATTTTGTTTTGACTTGGGGACCTGGAATGCTTTAACACGGTTCAAGGTACTTTTGTTTCTTTCTTCCAAATTTTCCTTCATTTTCTCTTGCTACTTCTTCAGTCTCCATCGTTTTGTCTATTCTATTTTGCTCTCTCATGTTATCTTGATTGTTTTGATTAAATCCAAAGAGATCATCCCTGCTGTTTTACCAGCATTTGGTTTTCACTCCTTGCAGGTAGCATATGTTTAGATGATTCTAACAAGGCGTTGGCATATCTTTGTCACGGCAAATAGAACTACGAGATTGGAATTTGGATTATTGAATGGAACTGGCATTAAGCATCAACCTGGTTTACTTAGCAGTCAAAGAGCACAAAGTGTCTGTTGTTTGCAAGTTCAAAGAGAGTATGTAGCAACAAAATTCTTACACAAGGAACGTTTGTGGCCTGCAGATATAAAACCAGTAGTCTTAGCGAGAAAGATCACTTCTTCTCTTGAAGGAATCTCCTTGTGGTCCAGATGTGGTAATGTTACACTTCTTCGCCAATTTGGGCATGGTGAAAATGAAGTGCAATTGAGTAGGGATCTTTTTGTACGACTTTGGGTTGCTGACAATGAACGAAAGAACTCAAAATATTCTTCAAGAAGACGACAAAGAAAGACAAAATGCATGACAATATATGATAAACTTGAATCTTTCCAAAGTTTAAGTCCAAGGTGGTCTTCTTCCAATACAAGTATAAGGGAAAATACAGGTGATGACACAGTTTTGAATCAACCTCCCACTAGCCAATCCATGTTGGGTTTTCTAAAGCCAGCATCTCCAGAGGAGGTGAGACCCTATACTGCTAGATTACTGCATGGGAAATTCACTAATATCTTTATACTTGTGCATTAATCAATTTGTTGAGTATTCTCTTAATTTTAACTGTAGGCATAAAAAGTTCCAGCAAGGGTGATATGGATCATTATATTAACTGAAAATATTATTTGCCACATTATCAATAATTAACATATATTTTCTCAAGTAGTAATTCCACTAAGGAGTATTGCTTTAGATGGATGCTTTTGGGGTTGAGAAAAAACCATCATGTTTTCTATTAAAAGTTTTCCTTGAATTTAGAAAGTTAAATGGACATATGAACCAACTAGAAAAAGATAATATGTAGACTAGAACATAAGTCATTGATGAGGATTGCTTTAGATGATTTGGCAATTTATAAGATAGATCTATGAACCTTTTTGGATCTTAGTAGAATAAACAAATTGTTAGATCCCTTAATAGAACAGTAGAATAAGAACAAGAAGTAGGATTTAGGAGAAAAAAATAGAAGAAAAGAAAAAAATAAATAGTAATGGTTTGTTGCTAGCATAGCAGATGTTTCATTAGAGGTGAAAAATGATAAGTAATCTCATGCAACATTTGAGAGGTGCCACTTTGCTCACACAAATTCTACTTAGTACTGGTCTACGTGGTCTCACAAGTGTTCCTTCGATTTCAAGTTGTAGATGGTTACTAGGAATAAAACTCATTGTCATCTAGATCTTTTGGATTACTCTAGACTTTTTGTACTCTAGACTATATATATATTTTATATAACGAAATCATTTAATTTTCGGATTTTTTTTTCTACTTAGTACATCATGCATACTTCCCCCACTCCCCTCTGCCAACAAAATATTCCCTAACCTGACATCCTACCCTAAGAACCATGCCACCTCAGCCCTTTGGAATCCTACAAGCAAACAAAACATACAACTAATAAATCAGAAATAACAAAAAGTGGACAGCAGCCCTTCGTTCTAAGAATGATGGGTTTTTCTCTAATTTTTAACCTTGTTGCTTTCATCAAAATCGTTTAGGCGTGAAAATTGATAAGAAAGGTAATCTCATGCAACATTCAAGAGCTACCTCCGCACACACATTCTACTCGGTACATCATTCATACCTTCTCACTCCCCTCTACCAAGAAAATATACCTTAACCTAACATTTGACCCTAACAACGATGCCACCTTACCCTTCTAGAATCCTACTAGCAAACAAGACAAACAACTAACAAATCAGAAATTATAAATAGTGAACATATACCCTTCAATAGCAATCCCAGGAATGATGGCTTTTCCTCTAATTTCTATCCTTTTTTCTCTTATCTAAATTGTTTGGGTGTGAAAATTGATAAGAAAGGTAATCTCACGCAACATTTGAAAGGTGTCACTCTCCTCACACACATTCTACTCAGTACATCATTCATAACTCCCCTACTTCCCTCTGCCAACAAAATATACCATGACCTAACATCCTACGCTAACAACCATGCCATCTCAGCCTTCTAGAATCCTACCAGTAAACAAAATAGACTACTAATAAAGCATAAATAACAACAAACAATGACAACAACCCTTCAATTGCAATCCTAAGAATGATGGCTTTTCCTTTAATTTCTGGCCTTACTGCTCTCATCTAAATTGTTTAGGCCTTTTTCCTTCTATTTTGAGTAGAAAGGCTTAATTGGCAGCCTATCAATACCCCCCGCTATGAGTGTCACCTTTGGAAATTGTTGATGAATGGTGTCATAATGCTCCCATGATGCCTCAAAGTCTGGCAAACCCTGCCATTTAACCAGTACTTCAGTGGGGTTATTAGAGTTTTGCCTAGGATGAACCCCCAAAAAGCTTCATGCTCAACTTTCTACTTCAAATTAGCTTGGAGCATTGGGGGAATCCCCAAGCTGGGAGTATTACTACCAATAGCATCCTAAGTTGTAACACATGAAAGACCGGATGGACGATACTTGAATCTAGAAGTCCTAATTTGTAGACAATTGGAGCAATTTTTTGAACAATGGGGTAGGGGACAAAAAAACAAGGGGATAACTTCTCATTCGCCTCTTGGCTAGAAACCTACTGTAGTAAGGACGAGTTTTTAAGTAAACTAGCTTTCCAACTTGGAACTGGACATCCCTTTAATGTTTTTTTGCTTGCTTCTTCATTTGTTCTTATGCCACACTTAGTTGCTCCTTCATCTCTTTAAGCATCAAGTCTCGTTCCCTTAACTATTCTTCCACACTTACATTACATGCTCCCCCATCTGTGTATTGCAATAAAGCAGGTGGAACCTTTCCATACACAAAAAGGAGTGAGCTTGGTGGCTATGTGAAAGGCAATGTTATACCAACACTAGCACCATGACAACCATTGACTCCAGGTATGAGGTTGTGTTTGGACAAAACAACGTAGATAAGTTTCGAGGCAACAGTTGACCACCTCTATTTAGCTATTAGTTTGGGGTTGGTAGGCAGTGCTGCGTCTTAGCTAGGTTTGTTGTAAGTGAAATTGTTCCTTCTAAAAGTTACTTATGAAAACCTTGTCTCCCTCTGACACAATAGATCTTGGGAAGCCGTGGAACTTAACAGTATGTTGGACAAATAATTCAGCAACAAGGGAGGTAGTGAAGGGGTGTTTAATAGCAATAAAATATGCATACTTACTCAATTTGTCCACCACTACCATAATTGCACTCAACCCTATTGATTTGGGTAGCCTTTCCATGAAATCCATTTCTGCAACAAGGGAGGTAGTGAAGGGGTGTTTAATATCAATAAAATAGGCACACTTACCCAATTTGTCCACTACTACCATAATTGCACTCAACCCTGTTGATTTGGGTAGCCTTTCCTTGAAATCCATGGATATATCACCTCACACTTGCTATGGAAGAGGAAGAGGTTGCAATAATACTGCTGGAGAAAGTGACAAGGTCTTGTTTTTATGGTAAACTTCATAGCTATCCATATGCTTCTATGTATGAGCCTTAATTCCTTCCCAGAAGAGCTCAAGCATCACCCGCTTATAGGTCATTGGATAGCTTGGATACCCTCAAATTAAACTAGAATGAAATTGAGCCAAAATTTTTTGGAATTAATCATGATGTTTCAGAGAATTACCAATTTGTTCTTGTAGCGAAACCGGCCTCAAACCAAACTCCACTTAGGTTTACACTTGGGATCTGCCTGCAAGGCTTGTTTGATTTTGACTAGGTCAAGGTTTCAGTCCACTTCTTGGAGAATTGCTATGTCAACATATTGTGCCACTATAATACTCAAGAGCTCAAGCATGTGAGAGAGAGCATCCACCTCCTTAATCTCCCCTCCTGGTTTATGTTCAATCCCAAAGTCAAACCCTAGCAACTTAGTCAACCATCACTGGTGCTCCTCAGTGATGAGCCTTTGCTCAAGTAACTGTTTCAGACTGCATTGATCAGTTTTGTCCAATAAGTAATGGTGCTACTTTTGGACTGAAAGTACTATGGTTATGAGCTCCCTTTTGCAAATTGACTTTAGACAAGCCTAACCATTTAAAGCTTGACTAATAAAAGCTAAGGGTCAGTTCTTCTGCATCAACACTGCCCTTAGTCCCAAGCTTGATGCATTATTTCTAGTAAATTGTTCATCAAAATTAGGAAGAGCTAGTGCTGGTAGTTGCACCATAGCCTTCTTTAGATTTTGTACTATTGCTATTGCTTCCTCCTCTGAAAAGGTTACCCTATCCAACTCAACTACCATCCCTTGGTCCTCTTGGATAATAGTCTTGACCATAGTTTTTAGGGAGATAACTATTTTGCTTAGGATAGGGTCACCTTGCAACAATACCATCTTTCCCCCAATTGGTATCTTTGTTGTTATGGAGTGCCAATCGAAGTTAGTGTGTCACATTGCAAAAAGCTACTTGAGCCCTAAAATCACATCTGAGATGCCCAACTTTGTCACCAACTTTTCATCAATGAAGTTATGAGTAGCCCCACAATCTATGAGAATGATTAATTGTTGGCCCCTTATCACTCCTTGAAGTTTCATCAAGTGTGGAGAGGTTAGTCCAATGACTGAATCCAATGTCAAATGGACTTCCTCCATCTACGACAACGTTTTAGCATTTGGTTGCCCCTTATCTATCCCCCGCTCGTCTTTTGCTTCGCCATTAAGAATAACTAAGACTTTGAGTTCCTGCTTTTTGCATTTGTGCCCAATATAATATTTTTCATCACAATTGAAGCATAACCCCTTCTTTCTGTTGGTTTGAATTTCAGCTATTGACATTCATACGAAGGTTCAATTGAGGTTATTGGGTGTAGTGGTTATGATTTTTGGGGTTGAGTTTGTTGTGTTGGTAGTTTGGTGGGTTATTGAATTAATGTTTGGTTGGGTTCGTGTAGGTTTGGTCTAGGTGGTCCAGTTGGGTTCCAATTAGTTTGGCTCTTCTTTAACTTCTTGGCTGCGTCATTGTTTTGGATTGTGCTTAGAACTAGGTTACCCTCTTTTACCCCCTCGGCTGACTCCATTACTTCTAATAGCCCAGTGCAATTCATCTTCATTAGTGCCTCTTTAACACCTTCACAAGCCCATTAAGGAATACTGCCACCAATTTGTCATCATCTAATTGTTTTAACTGAAAAATTAACAATTCAAACTCCTTCCGATGTTGCACCACTGTGGATGTCTGTCATAACGATAGGAGACAATGTTGATGAGTCACTTTGCGTTTTGGCTAGTACTTTCTTAGAAGTTGGGTCTTTAACTCATCCCATGTTAGTATAAGCCGCCAATTCTCCACTCATTGCAATTACGCCAGGCTAGCATCTTGAAGGCACATGCCTGCTGACTCCATCAAGTCTACTTCTCTTAGTTTATTGACAACAAAGTACCTCTCAACCTGAAACACCCATAAGGTCGGGCCATCCTTCCCATCATATATGGGCATCTTCATTTTTTAATCGTACTTGTTGTTGTACACTGGAACATTAGTGCTAGATCCCTCTGTTCCACGAGTCGTCTCTGTCATCAAACTCTCTACTGGCTTAGGAGTTTTGTTCCCGCTTGACTGTGCTATGCATTTTTTTCAGAGATGGCGCCTTTTTAAAAGGTGTTCAAAACCTCATCTAGTATTTGGTTTAAAAAAGAAACTGAGGAGTCAAGGTGAGGAAGGTGACTCTCGATCACTGTAGCTTCTCTTCCATATTTTCTACTCTTGCTTCCATCCTTGTCACTAGCAGTGCCTAAGATTTGGAACTGGCTCTGCTGCTAGATTTGTTAGATCCCTCAATAGAGCAGTAGAATAAGAACAAGAAGAATTGTGATTTAGAAGAAAGAAATAGAGGAAAAGAAGAAAAGAAATAGGAATGGTTTGCTGCTAGTAGTGCATATCTTTCATTAGAGGTGAAAATTGATAAGAAAGGTAATCTTATGCAACATTCGAGAGGTGTCACTCTCCTCACTGATATGGTCCTGGGCGTAGAATCTAGTCACGGGACGATCCACTAGGGAATCCTCTTGATTTCCATTGTTGGAGTTCTTCCCTTTTTTTGAAGACCGTATGTTTCTACGCAAGAGGGAGACCTGTTCGTGACAAGGTCTCGTCCTCCAAGCACTATTTCTGTGATAATTTGTCTGATACTTTATTCATAAATAATGTAATGTAGCCTTATATAGAGGTTGGTTACATCAGTTTATTTAGGATAAGACTTCTAACAAGAATAGACTTACTAGTTTATTTAGGATAAGACTTCTAACAAGAATAGACCTACTAGTTATGATACTAAATATTTAAATAGACTCCTTCTAAGGTAAGATCTCCTATTTTAAAGGGATTTTGTAAATCTCCTATCATTACTCCCCTCCTCGACTAGAAGCTTCTCCTCAAGCTCGAAGCGGTTCATCTTCCTCCTTTGGGTCTGCCACTTCAAGCCAAAATAGCCACTTACACTTGTGTTCCTTAGAGTATGGCTCATCACAATTAAAACAAAGTCCCTTTGTGAAAAATGCTTGAAAAACGAGGCTGGGTTACTTCCATATTGGAGAACGATGTTGGAGAACCTCTCAGGGGTTTGTTGTCTCGGTTGTTAACAGCCACAGGGTTGGCCTGGGAGCTTTTGGTTGTTGCCTAAGCTGAAGAGTTGCTTATGGTTGCTCCCTGGTCCATCAACTGCTTCCTTTCAAAAGCCCTTGCCATGTTCATGGCTGTTCCTAGTGTGTTCGGCCCCTGCAGCTCCACATCTATCCGTATCCTGTCAACTAATCCAGCTGTAAAGAGGCCCACCAGCTGTTTGGGTTGGAGACCAATGGTGCGTGCTAGTAAGGTTTGAAATTGACGCTGGAACTCCTCAACAGTACTCGTCTGTTTGAGATTGGCTAATTCTCCTAGCAGGTTAGTGCTTAAGGGGGGACCAAATCTTGTGTTGCATTGTGACTTGAAGTCCTCCCACTACATTCTTGATATCTCTTGTTCCACCAGGTAATACCAGAATTGGGCTTCCCCTGTCAAGTGAAATGCAGCCAAGCCTACTTGGTGGTTCTTTTCTGCCGTCCGTTAGGTCTAAAAAAACTGATCGCAACTGTGCAACCAAACCAAAGGGTCCTCTTAACCATTGTCGGTGGGGAATTCCAACTTCAGGTAATGCGGCAACATCCGGGCCTCAGGATGCCCTTGGTTAGACCGCTTCCCTTGGCTAGCCGAAGCATGGCCGTTGCTAGCCCCACCTCCATGCCCCCATGATTCGGTTCCTTTCTTAGCCCCCTAACCTTGCGATTCATTTCTTCGAATTGGGCAGTCGAGTTCCTTTGTTGGATCTCCTCCATTTTTTGGAAACGCTACTCAACCTTTGCATAAACGCCTTGAACTCATTTTGGATATTCCTTGAGTTGTCCATAGTGTTTGGCTTTGATACGAAATTGATATGGCCCCGGGAGTAGGATCTAGTCATGGGACAATCCACTAGGGAATCCTCTTAATTTACCTTGTTAGAGTTCTTCCCTTTTTTTGAAGACCCTATGTTCCTACGCAAGAGGTAGACTTGTTCGTGACAAGTTCTCGTCCTCCAAGCAATATTTCTCTGATAATTTGTCTGATACTTTATTTATAAATACGCACCCTTATATAGAGGCTGGTTACATCAATTTATTTAGGATAAGAGTTCTAACAAGAATAGACCTACTAGTTTATTTAGGATAAGACTTTTAACAAGAATAGACCTACTAGTTATGATACTAAATATTTAAATAGACTCCTTCTAAGGTAAGATCTCCTATTTTAAAGGGATGTTGTTAATCTCCTATCACTCACACATTTTACTCAGTACCTCATGCATACCTCCTCACTCCTCTCTGCTAAAAAAATATACCTTGACCTGACATCCTACCCTAACAACCATGCCACCTTAGCCTTACTAGAATCCTACTACCAAACGAAACAAACAACTAATAAAGTAGAAATAACAAACAGTGGACAGTAGCCCTTCAATAGCATTCCTGGGAATGTTGGTTTTTCCTCTAATTTCCAGCCTTGTTGCTCTCATCTAGATTGTTTAGGCCCTTTTTCTTCCTTCTTGATTGGAAAAGCTTAATTATCAGCTTATCACAAATAAAGGAAAATATACTATAAAATTACGTGACATAAAGTAATGGGAGAGGATACCATATAGCTTACCAAAGTGTTTTTACTAGATTGAAAAGGCTGGAGGAAAGTGTTATATGTAATTTGAAACTTACACCTAGTGAAGTAGAGTTGAGTAGCCAATGAAGATACAAGTTATACTCCATTGTGTTTGCGTTAGTCCAATTATTGTTTGTTGATTACTGTTTGTGGAGTTGTATTTGTTAAATAATTTTCTAACCCTGGCATTGAAACATAATTGACTTTTTCTACATCCTTGAAATTTTCAGGCCATGGTTGCACCTCTTCTTGCTAGATCCAATTTGTTGATTACAAGGAACATAGAATGGGCAAATCTTGTTCTTGGTTTTGAACAGGTAACCTTTATTTCAATCTCTTTTTCTTCATTCATTTGCTGGTTTCGTCTCAGAATTTTATCCCTTTTTTAATCAATTACATGCTGCTGGGTCTTAATTCATGAGTTGAAAATATCTTTTGTTTAGTGACTTTTGATTAGTATTATTTGTACCAGGTGTGTGCCTCATCTTAATGATCTTGTTGGGAATATTTTGTTGTTTTGAGTATTTCTCAAACTTAGTGGGCTTTTTTGTTGTAATCACTTTTATTGCAGGAGAATCGTTATGCAGTGGTGGATGTGTGCTATCCGCGGTTGGTAAGTGATTCTTATGTTAATTTTTATTCTTCTACTTATGAAAAATAAGGTTATATTGTTTCTTCCAACTATTGAATTCTTATCAAATTTGTGATATTCTTGTTTTTTTAGCCTGTAGGTTTCATTAGCGAGAAGAGCAATGTACTTTCTAGACAGGTATACTACATTTCTCTCCTTTGTTTGGCTTTTTTTCTTGTGTCATATCATGCAAGCTAGTTTTGAATATGATATTGAAATAGAAAACTCTTAACATTATGCTCTCATGCGCTATGGAGCCTATCTATGGCTCTTACATGCAAAGCTTTACCTACAATTTGACAATAGCAGGATTTACTTTATCTCTGCGTTTATGTGTGCAAAGATGTATACCTTACAGTAGAAGATAAGAGAGGGTTTAAGATTGAGATAATACACGATTTCTATGCAATCACTCTTCCATAAAACTTAAATAGAATTCGGCTTCACAAATTGAAGATGGACTATAACAATTATAATTTGCTTTAGTATTTCTTTTTGGAATTTAAGAGAATGTATTACTAGGAAAAAACCAAAAGTGTTACAAGAAGTTTAAGTCAAAACAGTACAGGTACAACCAAGCTAAAAGGCGAGCTAATCAAATTGCAACTAATTGGAGATGCAAGGTATTAAACAAATTGAGTTGCATCAGAAGAGACCATAATAAAACTCTTTTCTCTATTGACCTCCAAGCCTGAAATCTTATTGAATAAGAGAAGGGATTGGTGAGGCAAGAGATAGAATGATGATTAGCTCCATAAAATAATAGAATATCATCCACAAAAGCCATGTTGAAGATCTGAAGTTGCTTGCAGGCTTTATGGAATTTAAAACTATCCTCAAGACCAATGTTATGAGAAATGATTCGGGAAAGAACCTCAATACATATGATAAACAAGTAGGGTGAAAAGAGGTCCCTTTACCTGATACACCTTGCACCTTTAATTATTTTGGGAACTTCAACATTTATAAGGACATTATAAGAAGTGGTCGTTATACACTAGTTGACCTAAGTTATGAAGAGTGGTAGGAAACCCATGGCTTCTATAGCATGAATGATGAAGTCCTAAGCCACCAAGTCAATGCCTTATGTAGATCAATTTTCATTGCCGCAATTTTTCCCTGAATCCTTTTTGTGATAGTTTTTAGAAGCTCTTGCACTAGAATGATTTTGTCTCCAATTGATCTCCTATCAATGAAGGCTGGTTGAGCGGAATCAATGAAGTGAAGGAGAACCATCTTCAATCTATTGGCAAGTAATTTGGATGTTACCTTATAAAGAGTATTACAATAGGCATTTACCTGAATTCCTTTATAGAGTTAGGATTGGTAACCTTGGGAATTAGGCACAAATTGGTATTGTTCCAAAATTTTGAGCATCTTCATGTTGGAGAAGACTTCCAAGACAACTTTACATACTTGAGGCTTGATTATGCCCCAACTTTTCTTGAAAAGAAGAATGCTGAAACCATTAGGGTCAAGTGCTTTGTGAGGATTTAACTTGAACAAAGCTTTCTTAATGTCCTCACAAGGAAAATGGCTTAGTGAGAAGGTCACTAGATGAACCTGTTAGAAGCTTGGGGATGAATGCTCTAATAGCAAGCACTAAAGAGGAGTTAGAAGCTTGAGACCTCAAAGTTTTATTGAAAAACTCAAAAGCATGATTCAATAGGTGAGGTTTATTCTTAATCACACTACTATCATCCATTCTGAGTGATGTGACCCCATTATAGTTACTTTGAGCCAGGATTACTTTGTGAAAGTAGTAGTTATTGTTAGCTTCTTTTAACTAAAGTACTCTGAACCTTCTGTTTTATAAGAGAATAGTGCATCTCCAAAGCCTTTGAGTAGTTCCTAAGAGTAGCTTTCTCATTATGTTAGGCGGTAATGTTCCCTGGAGAATCATAAAGAATTCTCTAGTTTTAGAGAAGAACATCTCTAGTTCTTGCAACCTCAAGCTTTGTGCTAGAGTGTAAACTAGAGCTAAGTTTTTCAGCTCAATCTTGGCTTCCATTAGGCTCTTGTAGCATTTATAAAGTTAAAACCTTAAGACTTCTAGGCTCATCCCTTTAATAATAGCATCGTGGAAGCCTTCCACCTCACATAGGATGTTAAAGAACCTAAAGGGGGGGAGTCTTTTATGCAAGCTTGATAGGTTGTGAACCTCAATAGGCGAGTGATCAAAACTAAGAGTGGTGCTAAAGATGGTTTTGCTATTAGGGAACTTTTCTAACTAGGCTTGATTAACTAGAGTACGGTGGTTTTGCTATTAGGGAACTTTTCTAACTAGGCTTGATTAACTAGAGCGCGATCTAACTTCTTCCTCATCATCCGTTTCCCTTTTTGCCTAGTGCACCATGTAAAGAAGCATCCTTTAGCTTTAAGATCTGTGACTTCAATATTTGCAATACATGATTTGAAATCATTGCAAGGGATCTTGTTGCATCTGATTCCCTCAACCTCAGATGCAAGTAAGGTGGCCTTAAAATCCTTTAGGATTAACCAAAGGGTGTCAATGGAGTTAGACATCTTTAAGAGAATTCCTCGAAACATTCCTTTGAAGGGCATAATTACAGGCATGGATGAATGAAATCATTAATAAACCTGAGCCTAACAATTTAGCTTGTAGGTGGACACATTGGTTAGAAATTGTGGAGTTAATGATGTTGATCTTACCTGGGTCATATCCAATAATAATCCTACCATTGATATCAACCTCATGATTGATGTTGACCTTCCAACTTCTGTTAAAAAACTAGAGACTTACATTATTCAGCCTTGAGCTTGGTCTCTGAAAGACCTCTAATAAAAAACAACTTGTTGCTTTATGGGGTTGTTAACGCTTCTAGTGTTCCAAGTTGTGATTGTCATTTGGAGAGGTTAGGGTTGATATAAGAGCTCTTAACTTTTGCCTTAGTTCCATGAGGTGCTCTATAGTTGCTTGGCATGGCTTGATTGGGGTGTAAATTTCAGTTTGGACTTGTATTGAATTTTCTAACCTAGGTTGATGATCCAACTAAGTTAGCCTATGGGGATTACATGATTTCCCTCCAAATATGTTGGACTTCAATATGAGACAACTGGTTGTAACATTTTCATTGATGTAAAATAACAACGAATTGTGACATTATGATGGAGGACCAGTTGCAATTTTTTAATTGGGAGAACTTGTTTAGAAGGTTAAACAACAATAGGAAGTTTATAGATGATGGAGGGAATTGGCTAGGTAAGATTATTTGCGTCTTTCTGTAGACCTATGATATATTTGCAATTGATACGTGAATGCATAATTTTGCTTAGGTGGAGAGGGTGAATCTGAATATATATCTAAATGCTCTTGTATTTTGTCTATTTTGTCATTTAAATGGTTAATATATATGGAAATATTTCCATTTGTCTTCGTGCTTTGTTGCATAAATAGTTAATGGGGTCATTACTACTTATCTTAATAAAGGTGATATTTGACAAGGGGTTTCCTGCCCCTCATGCTAAACTATGTTTCAACTCATTTTATTGTTCAATTGATGTATTTCAAACTGATTGATGCACTGATTTTGCTGCGCTTTCTTGTAGCTTCTCCGTTTAAGACGTCCTTTTGTTGCTTATATAACTGATGCCTTGGGTAATGAGCTGTTCAGTGTGAGTACTTTCATTACTAACAGCAACTTTTTCATAGTGAATTACTTGTTACTTGAGGATGAAATTAGCCTGCATTTATTGTAGAGGAATTTCTCCAATTTGTTCAGGTTCGAAGACCTTTTTGGTGGATAACCAGCTCTATTTATGCTGAGATTAATAGTAAGGTATGTAAACATCGCATATTTATGCGTACTTACAATTGAGAGAGCCTAGAAAGTTCTCATCTCATTCAAGCTTGTCACTTATGTATTTGCTATTTCATAGGAAATTGGTGTAGTTCATAGAAGATGGCACCTTTGGAAGCGGATCTATGATTTGTATCTAGGGTAATATTTCATGCCATTGATTAGTCATTTGTTTGTTTCACAATTTATAATCATCAACGAAATGATTTGGCCATCTTTGTAGTTAAAAGTTGGAATCACAGCATGTTTACTTCGGGTTTGATGGTCTATATAATGGCTCATTGGCAAAAGAAATTGACATATATGCTAGTATCGCAATGCAACTTTGGGTTTCATGGCCTATTTCATGTTATATTTTGGGACTAAGGGCCTATATCATGGCTCATTGGCAATAGACACTTGAAAGATATGGTAGTTTTGTAGTGCTTTTCTTGCTGTTCTTCTGGAATTTTGATCATGTTGTTGAACTAGCTCCAAATATTTATTTTTTGATCAAACTCAAATAACCAACTGATAAATAATACATAAGCTTCGCAATAGAATGTTCACATCTTCTTCCTTAAGAGTGGTGAACGCAATGTGCAGTTTCTGTAATTATGTCACTAAGATTGGAGGTAAATGGTTCCAAATCTCAACTCTATTATTTAAGGGCAGAGATTCAACCAGGAGTTGTATAAATTTCTGTTGTGTTACATTTTCATTATTAAGTTTCTAGCTAAAACATTTGACCAAGGTCTTGAACAAGGAACGTAAAACCTAAAATCTCATTTTAGAATACTTGCTGAAGTGATTAAATTTTGAGGTCTTTATCAATGAGTATTCAGCTTGTAACATCATATATTATGGATGTTACATATCAAGTATTATCTTTTATTTGGTCAATATTCATTAGGCCTGTAAAAGAGTATGTCTCATTTAATTGTGTTGCCTAGTTGTTATGGTCTATTATCATGGGATTCTTTCTCTAGCTTTATTCATATTTTCTTTAGTCTTCATTATCTTTTATCTTCATCTTTCTCTTAATTTATTTCTCTGCATTCATCATAGTAGAATAGAAGATTGGTATCTGGTTTATACCCTTGAAAGTTCAACTGGATTAATACTTGATGTTAATGATGGAGGAGCATGGTTCAAAATGGTGCTCAAGTATGCTGAATTTGGTTAAACCATCTTTGTCTAAAATGGAAAACAAGGCCAAAAGTTAGAGAGGGAAAATGAATTTATGTAGAAACAAGGGAAAATTATTAATTTTTCACATATTTTTGAATTTTTTATGGAGTAAATGATATAGTGGATTGATGGTTAAATCGTTATTTGCTAATTAAGTTAATGAAAGAAGAGCATATGCCATACTGATGCTATTATTGACAAGTGGAGAAAACTCGTTGATGCTGAATTCCTATCCACATCCTATTGCATTTGGAGGCTAACTAAGTTATTTATTTATTTTTGTCCATTTCAATGTACATAGGCTAATAATGCTTTTTTCAGCAATAAACAATTTGCTGTGGTTGAGAATCCTGGTTTTTGGAATTGGACATTCACTTTAAAGGACATTAATGGCAATGTATTGGCTCAGATTGATCGTGATTGGAGGGGCTTTGGATTTGAGGTCATTATCCTTGTTTTTGACATATAATTAGAGATTATTATTTTCATTTTGAACATAGTTTGTTCGTTTTCCTAATTTTTTATTTGCTTTGTATCCTAGATGAAAAATTTTCTGGTCAATTTTGCTTAGTTTATTTTGTATATAATTTGTATATAGTCATTGTTAGTTATAGTTAGGAGTGAGATTCTATGTTGATTTACCTTTTTGCGTCTATCTCTACCTCTATCCTGCATGAAGAGTTGTATTCTATTTGCATATTTTTGTGATGATGGTCCGTGTTAAATATGTTGGTACATGTTGGTTTATCTATGTACTAATAATTGTTCTTAGTATATGGACATTTTCAATTTATTCACTCTCAAACCTACTCTCAACTTAACACTCAAAGTTCTCTTCTCAAGAGAACATCGATAATAGAATTCAATCTTATAACCCAAGCTCACAACTATGCACAATGACTCAATTGCTCAGCACAACTTAGCATAAATTTCTTTCCTTTGGTTTCTCTTTGTATCCATTCGTTTTCTCTTGTTTTCTCTTATGTTTTCTACTCACATGTTATTTTAGACATGAGGAAATGCAAAAGTAGTAGTTGAGTGAGTCCAACACCGGTCATAATAGATAAAAAGTTGTTGAGTAAATCTAACACTTTCTAAAATAAGAAAAATAGCCATGGGAGTTCTGTGTACTTAGCTGGATCGATTTAAGTCAATCTCGCATTTCTTTTTAGCATAACCATTAAGGGGCTAGATTGATGGATCAGACACCTTGTCTGGCTTAGCTCTATGCCATCTTCCAACCTTCCTGCCTGGTTGATTGCCTCGCCCAATTGAGTTTGCCACATGCTTTTAGACTTTTATCCTTTCATTATTTTCAATTTGAAATGAGTTTTACGTCAAACTTTTCCACTTCAGACATCAAAAACTTTTGAAGGTGTCTTCCAAACTTTGATAGTCAACCTTGACTGTTCACCAAAAGCTTGCATAACTTCATCTTATATATCTTATCTCATGAAATTCCTCATCAAGATCTGCAAATAGGTATTCTCCATTCCTAGCTCAGATACAATAGTCTAAAAGATTGAGCTACTTAAACTTTTGGTGAGAATATCAGCCAACTGACCATGAATAGACACATAAGGAGTACAAATTAGTTCTCTTTCTAACTTTTTCTTGATAAAGTGCCTATTGATTTCAATGTGCTTTTACAATTATGTTGAACTAGGTTGAGAGCTATGTTGATTGTAGATTTATTGTCATAGTATAGTCTCATAGTGCCATCCCACTTAATCTTCAAATCTTCAAGAATAATTTTCAACCAGAATAGTTCACATACACCTTGAGCCATTGCCCGAAACTCAGCCTTTGCACTTGATCGAGCGACCACACCTTGTTTTTGCTTATCCAAGTCACAAGCTTCCCACCATTATAGTGCCTTCTTCAACTTACACTCAGTATGAGCAACCAAATTCTTCCCATAACCTGTTAGAACTTCCATGTAAATTTCTTCTAAATCTCCATGTAGAAATGCATTCTTGACATCAAACTGTTGTAGTTCTCAACCATAATTAGTTGCTAATGACAATAATACTCTTAACATTATTCATCTTTGCAATTGACTCATAAGTTTGAGTATAGCCTTGTTCTACCAATCGCGCCTTGTATCTTTCACTGTATATACCCACTTATAACCCATTGGTTTCTTTCCTATAATTTCCAAGTTTTGTTTTTCTTCCAGCGCTTCCATCTCCACATTCATAGATTCTTTTCATTTTTTATTAGATAAAACCTCAGATAAGGTGGTGAGGATGGTAACAATATTCAGGCTTATAAGGAAGGCTCTGTGAGATGGTGAAAAATTCTCAAACGATAAGAAATGTGCAAGAGGGAATAATAATCGTTTTGAACAATCTCTGGTTCCTTTTTTGATGGCAGTAGGAAGGTTGTAACGAACCACTTCCATGGTGCATATGCCTGAATATCCAGAGGATATTCGAGAGCATACCTTACGAGAATGGTAGGTTGGAACAATTACATTAACTTATTTAAGGTATCACACATTTCACAAGCATTCAAAATGATTAAATCTTCCCATTACATTCACAAACATAAACTTACATTGTGTCACTACAATTCATAATCCATGTATATATATTACATAACATTTGAGAGGTTACTACTCTATACAAAATGTACAATATGAAATGGGATGTTAATTGAAAACATTCTAACTAGACTCTTCAGGTATCAGCTGACCTGACTTCTGAGTCATTCTTCTTCCCAAAGTGACAGTAAAATCAACTCAATTTTGATGAATTTATGAACTCAGTGAGTTGACCATCATGTGCTCACTCAAGTCAAAATATAAACATAACAAGTATATAGCCAAGTTCGACAAGTATATTGCGAAAATACTGAACAATTTTATATATTTCACCCTTGATCAATACATAGGTACATATATAGAAATATAGCGATCTATTTTACGAAACTAATATCTGTACATAATATCCTAATATCTGTACATAATATCTTATCTGATTTGTTGGCATTTAGGAGTCAACAATATCTAGGAAATATCCAGCTGGATATTTCTCAACACTTCCCCATAAGCTGTCTTGTATATGTCATCCATAGCCAACTAGGTAACCAGAACATTAAATTGCCTTTTGTGTAATCCCTTTGTGAGAATATTAACTACCTGTTGTGATGTTGGAATATAGGGAACACAAATTAATCCTTCTTCAATCTTCTCCTCGATGAAATGCTTGTCAACCTCAACATTGTTTGTTCTATCATGAAGAACAGGGTTGTGAGCAATTGAAATTGCATCTTTGTTGTCACAATACACTTTCATAGGAACTGAAATAGGAATCTGTAGTTCCTCAAATACCCTTTTAGTGGATAGTGGAGCTAGCCATAACTTTGTGTCCAGCAGATTGGTACAAGCTATGGGAATTACTATAACTCCGACTAGGACATTCGGAGTAAGGTTGGGAGATGGACATCATTCCTTTTCACAAGGAATTTTCTAAGAAGATGAAATTGGAGCTTAATGGAGACGAGTTTAATGTTAGTGCGTACGTCTTTGAAATAGGAGGGCCAGGTTTAATTCTAGGTGTTGCATGGTTGGAAACTTTAGGGGTGGTGAAGGTTGATTGGAGGAAAATGTACATGACATTTAATCGGAATGGAACAGAAGTTACCCTACAGGGAATCATGCAAACCTCCCCTCCTCACGCTCTACAGCAAATTTTGAAGTATCAGGAATTGGAGGTAGAGGGTTTGTTGTGGTCTATGAGAGTAGGGGGAACTGTATCTAAAGAGATCGAAACCATAGAAGTAGAACAACAAGAGGAGTTGCAGGCTGTTTTATTCAGGTGTGAGTCGTTTTTTCAAGAAACCAGGGGGCTGCCACCTAGGAGGGTCCACGACCATGCAATCAATTTGAAGGAAGGTTCAAAACTAATGAATATCCGACCTTATAGACATGCACATCATCACAAGGATGAGATTGAGAGGCAGATTAGGGAATTGTTAGAATTAGGGGTTATTAGACATAGTATCAGCCCTTTCTCAAGTCCTGTCATCCTTGTCAAGAAGAAGGACGGGTCGTGCCGGATGTGTGTTGACTACCGAGCTTTAAATAAGCTCACGGTGCCAGATAAGTTTCCTATTCCAATTGTGGATGAGCTGATGGAGGAGTTGCATGGGGCTAGATATTTTTCAAAGATAGATCTAAGGTTGGGTTTCCATCAAATTAGGGTGAGGGAAGAGGATGTCCATAAAATTGGGTTCCGAAAGGACATTATGAGTATTTAGTGATGCCATTTGGTCTTATGAACGCCCCCCGCTACTTTCCAATCCACCATGAACTCAATTTTTAAGCCTCTATTACAGAAATTCATCTTAGTTTTCTTTGACGATATCCTAGTTTACAGTGTAGATTGGAATCAGCATCTGGAGCATGTGGCTTGTGTGTTGAAATTGTTGTTGGATAACCAGCTGTATGCTAACCAGAAAAAGTGCATTTTTTGGCAGCAGTCCGTGGAGTACCTGGGCCACATTATTTTGGGTGAAGGGGTCGCTATGGACCCATCCAAGATCAAAATTATATTAGAGTGGCCTGTTCCAAAAAATGTAAAGGGGGTAAGAGGGTTTCTCGGACTCACTAGTTACTACAGAAAATTTGTCAAGGATTACGGTAAAATTGCCAAGCCTCTTACTGAACTTACAAAGTAGGCTTTTAGTCGAGGAAGTGAGTCTCAAGAAGCTTTTGTTAAGAATTGAAGAAGAAGATGACTTCCTCACCAGTCCTAGCATTGCTCGATTTTTCCAAAGAATTTTCCCTTGAGTGTGATGCTTCGAGAAGGGGCTTAGGGGCTGTACTAATTCAGGAGGGTCGTCCCTTAGCCTATTTCAACAAGGCTTTGGCTGAATCAACCTATTCAAAGTTAGTTTATGAGAAAGATGTAATGGCAGTAGTCATGGCCATTCAACATTGGAAGCGCTTTCTAACAGGGAGGCATTTCAAGGTCTACACCGATCATAAGAGTTTGAAACATTTATTAGACCAGAGAATTCCTTCTATAAATCAACAATGTTAGCAAGCCAAGTTGTAGGGTCTGGATTTTGAGGTGATCTATAAACCGGGAAAGCAAAATGGGGCAGCAGATGCTCTATCAAGGGTCGAAGAGGACAAGTTGTTTTCAGCCATTTCAACCCCATTTTGGCTTGATATGGATGTGGTACGTCGGGAGGTTAGGGAAGATACTAAACTTCATTCAATTATGACAGCTCTCCAACAAGATCCGAACTCTATGCCTGATTACCACACAAGAGATGGGTTATTATTCTACAAGAACAGACTAGTCCTTTCAGTTACTTTGACACTAATCCCTCAATTCCTACATGAGTACCATGTTTCACCTACAGGAGGACACTCTGGTTTCCTCAAGAGCTACAAAAGATTAGCTTGTAGTTTGTTTTGGCTGGGAATGAAGTCCTCAATACAGAGGTTTGTACGTGAATGTGTCACTTGCCTGAAGAGTGAATATATGGCCATGTCCCCAGTTGGTCTTTTGCAACCTGTACCCATACCTCAGCTGATATGGGATGAAGTCTCAATGGACTTCAGCACAGGAGTTCCTATCTCATGGCTATGAGGTTATCTTGGTGGTAGTGGATCGCTTATCAAAAAATGCCCATTTTTTACTTCTCAAGCATCCTTTCACTGCTAAAACTGTGGCTGAAGTATTCATTCGGGAGATAGTTAGACTGCATGGTATTCCTAGCTCTATCCTAAGCGATAGAGATCCACTCTTTACCAGCAATTTCTAGGAGTTGTTCAAACTACATGGGACCAAATTGAAAATGAGTTCCTCCTATCATCCACAAGCAGACAGGCAAATGGAAGTGCTCAACCGATGTTTAGAAACCTATCTCCATTGCTTCACCTCCGAACAACCCAAAAGTTGGTCTTATTGGGTAGCTTGGGCTGAATATTGGTACAACACCAACTACCATGTTTCAACAAGAAAGACCCCTTTTGAAATTGTCTATGGACGACAAAAGAGACTCTCCTTTTGATTACTCGTGAGAGAATTCCTTTGTAATTTCTCCAACACCAAAGCCAAATGCTCTAGATGAGAATTCTAACATTTGCTATAAATGAGGATGTCATAAAAAAAAACAAGAACATATCACCGTAATCCTGAATGAAATAAATCATTCATAACAGCTTGAAATGTGGTTGGAGTATTTTTCAAGCCAAAAGGCATTATCCGAAATTCGTAGTGGCCAGAGCGTGTACGGAAGGCCGTCTTCGGAATATCCTCCTCTTGAACCTGAATTTGGTAATAACCTGATCGTAAATCAACTTTGGAGAAATACTTCGCACCGTGCAATTCATCAAGTAGCTCTTGGATAATTGGAATAGGACACTTGCCAGCAATAGTAACCTTATTAAGCTCCCAATAATCTATGCAAAAACGCCAGCCACCATCTTTCTTCTTGACAAGGAGAATTGGATTAGAAAATGGGCCATTGTTCGGTTGAATAAGGCCGGATTTCAACCTATTCGCAACCTGCCTCTTAATTTCATATTTTTGGAGATGGCCGTAATGGTATGGTCGAACACTCACTGCAGAAACACCTAGCTCCAAAGGAATACTACGCTCAATCTCACGTCGAGGAGGTAACCCCGAAGATTTAGAAAAAACTGCAGCATATTCATTCAATAAAGCAGATAGATCCGAAGGATAAGAATTGTCCATGGCACCGAGACTGAGTTGACTATAAGAAGCATTGGGCCAGCACACCACCCCAAAATCAACACTGTGAGATTTAGATAAAGAACGAAACGAAGCTGGAGCTGTGATGAGAGAAGTATCACCCAAAATTTCCACCATGGCACTTGCATAAAGGAACACCATCGACATGCGAGACCAATTAACTTGGACATCACCCAAAGTCTCAAGCCATGAAACTCCCAAAATGAGATCAACACCAACCAATGGAAATAAATAAGAGTCAATGTGGCATTCAATCGACCCAAGTTGTAACTGAACATTCCGACAAAGACCTTGAGTATCACAAATTGTCCATCTCTCAACTTGATACTCGTGCGAACAGTAGGAGAAATAAGCAAGCCCAACTTATCAGCAATTTGTTTAGCCATAAAATAATGGCTTGCACCACTATCAATCATCACAATCACTTCTGCTCTAGAAATTATACCACGTACCTTCATAGTGCGACTACGAGATGGAAAATCCGTTGTAAAACAAGGAAGTTCTGGCTGCATCACCTACGGATTATCTGACAAGATTTTAGGGGACGGGGACTCAATTGGATCATTTGTCGCAGCCAGTGGTTCAAAAGCATACTCATCATCAAAATCACTTAAAGTAATCATTTGAACAGACTTGTCCTGACAATGATGAAGAGGGTGAAAAGGCTGCTGGCGCGGAGTTCTTGATACTCTTTTTAAGAATAGCGGTGAACCCTATGTGTAGTATTTGTCGGCTAGTTAGGTTGAGAATGAAGAGGATGAGTCGGTGGCATGACAGTAGTAGTGGGTTTTGCGGGAAAGCCAGAACGGCCCCCGGGAATTGCTTTGGGGCTAGCGGGCTGAACTAGAGCCGAGATAGGAGAAGAAATGCTTGCCACGGTACCGGCTTTAGGACCCAGACCAAAAGAATCATTGCGAGGATCGGACCGAGGCAAGGAGAAGGTAGCTATCTCAAGTTCCACTTCCTGCGCTAAGTTAATCGTACGATAGAGGTCCTTGACCTGATGGGATCGAAGTCCATTGAGGAATTGACCCATGAATGCAGCTTCGGGCCAATCAGTCACCTGAGCAGAGCACGTGACAAACTCCTTAATATAATCATCCATAGTACCAGTATGTTTAAAAGCAGCCAAGACCTCATAAGGATTAAAAGCCAGGGCGCCACTAAATCGAGTAAGAACTTCCCGACGCACATCATCCCATGTAAGCAGAAGACGACGCTCATTAAGCCAGGTCATCCAGTGTAACACATGACCCTCCATGCAAATGAGAGCAAGAGTCACCTTAAGATCATCGGGCGTACATAGGATCTAAAAATATTGCTCAGCACGTCTAACCCAGCTGAGTGGATCATGGCCATTAAAATTAGGAAGTTCAATCTTTTTAGCCGATATCTGAATATCTTCTAAGGCGATAACCTTCGACACTGGTTTGGTAGCAATAGAAGTACCAGAAGATATGCCATTTGTCGCACCACTAGGACTACTACTTGTAAGCTCCTCCGTCGACTTTCCCTTTAAGGCCATAGCTATCATTTTTTTAATATGATCAAGTTGCTGTTAGGTTTGAATCACTGATGACCCAAGTTGCTCAAAACGCTGCTCCAGAGACTGGATACTCCTCTCGATCATATCAAGCCGAGATTTAGAACGAGTAGTAGTCATGGCAAGTCAAACACGTTCACCGCACCAATTGGTAGAGTTAGGAGTATTAAAAATAAACAAACACAAACCCGATAATGGAATAATAGATCTTTATTGATATATGAAGATGGAAGAACAAATAGAGTGAGCTTGTGGAACATGCAGCATAAGCAAACAATCTAAGGGACTACAGAATAAGGAATTGCTTCCTCCCAACTAGTAGCCGAAGAGTTTTCCAATAGTAAAAGATACGCTTTTTCCTCCCCTATATTCTGTATTTATAGTTTGTTATAGTTTGTTTTCCGTATCCGCTTCTGCCGGAGTTAGTTACCTTGTATTTTGGCTTTATCCTTCCTTCTACTATAAACCCATATTGGATTAGTAGTCTGGCCCACTGTGCCACCTGTAGCCGAAGATGGGTTTCCCTTATCACACTCCTTGCCCAATCAGCATCAGTATAGACTTCGACTTGAAGATTGTTCTGCTTTCGAAACATTAAACCTTGTCTGGGAGTTCCTTTTAGATATCTTAGTATCCTGTATACAACATCTAGATGTTCTTGACCTAGAGAATGCATAAATTGACTCACTAAGCTCACGGAAAAAGCTATATTAGGTTTGGTTTGTGATAGATATATTAATCTCCCAACTAGTTACTGGTATCTCTCCTTATTAATAATGTTTTTAGGTTGAACTAGTCAAAAATTTATGCCAGCCTCAACAGGAGTATCAGTTGCCTTGCATCCTAGTAACCCAGTCTCGTTCAATAGGTCCAGAATGTATTTCCTTTGGTTCACAAATATTCCATCCTTTGATCTAGCAAACTCCATTCCAAGGAAGTATTTGAGGGGTTTGAGATCTTTAATCTCAATTTCTTTGGCTAATCTCTTCTTCAAATCTACTATTTTGAATACATCATCTCCCGTTGTGATAATGTCATCTATGTAAACAATAAGAATAGATAACATACCTGCCTTGGACCGCTTGTAGAATAATGTATGATTAGCTTGACTTGGACAATAGCCGTATCCCTTTACAGCCCTCCCAAATCTATAAAACCATGCTCTAGAGGACTGTTTTAGGCCATATAATGACTTCTTTAGCTTGCAAACCTTATTTCTCCCATAGGTATCCTCAAATCTTAGAGGTAGGTTCATAAAAACTTCTTCTTCTAAGTCTCCATTAAGAAATGCATTTTTTACATCTAGTTGATGTAAATTCCACTCAAAATTCACAGCCAAGTATAGTATACCGAATTATATTTACCTTTGCAACAGGAGCAAAAGTCTCTTGGTCGTCAATACCATAGTTCTGAGTGAACCCCTTAGCAACTAATCTTGCCTTCAGCCTTTCCACACTACCATCAACCTTAGACTTAACAATGAATAGCCATTTTCAACCTACCAGCTTTTTATCTCTAGGGGAATTCACAAGTTCGCAAGTTTTTTTCTTCTCAAGTGCATTTACTTCCTCCATGACAGCTGATCTCCAATCTAGATCTTGAAGTGCTTCTTAAACTGATTTTAGAGATAAATGATTGATGTGTGTGTGATAGTTTCTCATAAGATAGGTAGTTTCCCATAAGATAGGTACTTTGATATGGGATGGTTGGTGCAAGCCCGTTTCCCCCTTCTAAATGCTATGGGTAGGTAATTATCAGCAGAGAGATCAGTAGAAAAATCACTGGTAAGTTGTGAGTCAGTAGTTATAGATTCATCATTACTAGGTACAATAAGGGGTAAAGTAGCAGAAGGGTTACCTGAAGTGTTCCCAGGCTCATTCTCTGAGAGATTGGAGAGGCCATGCATTGTAGGTTGTTTTTTACTTCTCAATTGTGTCTTCCTCTTAGTATAAACACAAAGCTCAGTATTCTGTTCCTTAGGAACGGACAGTAGTATTTCTCCCCTTGTGGTTTCCTGGCATGGACAAATTAGAAGAAGTATCTTTGGCTTCATTTTCAGGAATTATATTATGATCAATAATGACAGTGGGTAGGAGTTTAGGAGTAATGACCCAAAAATTTTCTGCCTCATTAGAGTTCTCCCCCTGAAGGAAATTTTTTTATGTTCTAGAAATGTAACATCCATGGAGACAAGTATTTTTTTTCGTCAAAGGATTGTAGCGCTTATAACCTCGTTGTCTAGGAGAATACCCAATAAAGACAACTTTTTCAGCTCTTGGATCTAGTTTGGAGTTTCCCTTAGTTGAATTTTGAACAGATAAAGTACACCCAAAGACCCGAAGAGGAATCATAGAGCAAAGTCTATTTTCAGGAAAACGTTGTTTAAACATATGCAAGGGTGTAGCATAATGCAAAAATGTGAATCAGAGCTTATTTGCTCTATATTTCTTTTATTAGAGACTGCAGTATATATATACATGAATAGGTTTACAG
>JAOQMS010000006.1:18002349-18014681 GCA_027563885.1 Erythroxylum longipes | reverse complement strand
AAGATCTATCAACATTACTCATTTCTGCAAAACTGTTAATTTGAAACAGTGATTCCATAGTTAGTATCCTTCATGTTTCCCAAAATTAACAAAACATCTAAAATTTACACAACATCCCCTAAGTATTAACCAATTGAATTAATCACTTACAATTAATTTCAAAACTATGGTACGTGGCATTGTTTACACCTGTGAATCAAGAAAACAAGTTATCGTTGTGACTCCTAAGCTCGTGGAATTTTTCACCGATAAGCCTCACAAGAGTTGCATCACGGGTTTCCAACCTATATACCCTCCTAAGGGTTTATTCTAGAAAGTAATCGTCTTGTCTATGAAACGTATTAATTCCTTATATTAATACTAAGTTTGCATTAATCAAATTGAAGTTGAAGTATTAACCGATCGAATTAATCAACTACAATTGTTTTGAAAACTATAGTACGTAGCATTGTTTACACCTGTGAATCAAGAAAATAAGTTCTCGTTATAACTCCTAGGCTCGTGGAATTTTTCACCAATAAGTCTCACGCGAGCTGTATCACGGGTTTCCACCCTATATACCGTCCTAGGGGTTTATTAAACGCTCTAAAATCATCCATAACATCTCAAACTCATTCCACATACAATAAATACTTTGACCATTGAAAAAGAACATAAAAACTTATCAATGATCATTAGAATATTCTAAACAACAATAAAAAATCAAGACCTCCTTTGCATTCACACAAATTTCAAAGGTATGATAATCGTATTAAAAAAGTAATACATATGGTAAATATTAGTTGGACGACTAACCTGGATGGATGGACAACTTCAGACTACAACGGACAAAGAAGAGCGATGCTCTCCAACATAATATAGGGCCTATGGAAAAGAATATGAAATATTTAATATAATACACTTGTTCTAATACAACATCATAAACTAATGTGGTCCATCATGCTATAGGAGTAAGATCATGAACAAACTTTCATTGGCCTATTTAATCCTTTTACTAAAGTAATATTAAAGGAGACATTTACAAAAAGACATTTAAATTACTAGTGTTGGAGGCTTATAGTATGATGACAAATTTGAGTAACTATACATGTAGTTAAGTGATGCCTTCTAGTTTACTTTGACATGCATAACTAAAGACAGGTACTAAATCCTTCTTGTAGGCTTAGTAATAAGTTTCAAACAATTAAATAATCATTTTAGGACACATTGTTTTGAGCAACAAGTGTAGGCTATATGATTTAGTCCTTAATTGTGTAAACAATTAAATAAAAGCATTGCAACATTACAAGATCAAAAGTTGTTTTTTTTTATTATTAACTGTGTGATAGTGTGATCCTAATTACATATTGAAAGCTTCTATAAATAATTTTTTTATCTATTATCAATTGAGTCAATTATTTAAAATTACATAATAAATTAGAATCCAATTCAATATTCAAACCTGGTTAAATCAGAAATTCAATATTCAAACAGAGATAAGAATATATATGTTGAATCATAAATTAACTGACTAGTTCATAAATTTTACGGCACGTAATGTTATTTTTTAAGATGGGTACATACACAAACTTTACTCAAAGATTAAAAACATCATCAATACTAGTGTATTGTTATTAGTTTTCCCTCTAAAAATATTTTTATTATATGAACTATTTAGATTTAAAAATTAGAAATAAATGGCAATTCTAATACTAAACAAGTGTTTTATATTGAATAATTAATAAAAATTGAGTTACTTGACATGTATGTCAAATAAATTGAGTTATGATGGTAAAAAACTAGTGGTATATTTTATTATCAAAACTTAAAATGATAATGATATTAAGTCAATTGAACATGATGGAGATGTAAAATGCACTCTTTACGTCAAACACAAAAAGAAAGCCATTATATAGGTGTTAAGAACCTGATGAACAAAGAGGATACCTCACAACCCATACAAAGAATTGTATAGGTCAATTTATAGACAAGCAAGTAGATCCTAATCTTATGCAGTACCTATGTATGAACATGTTTCAGGAAAAGCAAAATGAAGACTAAGTGCCTCTGGCTCTTCAAACCATTTTGATAAAAACTTCAATTAAATAATAAATAAACAATTGGTTTTCTTCTCCAAATTACAATACAATTGTGAAAAAAGCCAATAATGTAGTTGAGAGGTTGATCGCCCACCATTAAAAAAAAGAAATTAAGGTCCTATCCAGTCAGAGAATTCCTATTAAACATTGAAAACAGAATCGGTGGCAGCAAGCATCACTTGTTGGATGCGGTAACTCGCTTGTCAATTCTTAATATTCAAAAATTGGAATTTGACACTAATTTTTACCGCCCAGAAGCAAAATGATACTTGCAGATTAATAACTGATGAACAACAACTTCAAATTAAAGTCCCCGAAAGTGTTATACTTAAGCAAAACACGAAGATATGTTTTCATATGGATATAACGAACAAGAAACAAATTTTCATTTGGATAAAAATGACCCAAAGGATCTTTTAAGAGCCAACCTCATATTCCCACAGACAAAAACAAAATGAAATAAGTAAAGAAGCCCCACTATTAAAAAATACCTCCGCACCCAAGTCCAGAATCAGAATCCAAACACAACCCCACCCCCTAAAACCTCAAGAAGATAAAGAAGAAAGAGGTAGAAGAAGAGTGCATTACCCAGAAATTGAAAGAGAAACGTGTGAGGAGAGGGGCGGCTATAACTAGCATTGATTGGAGCAAGTGGTGCACTCTTAACATTGTTATAGAGGGACTCTGGTGTGACGGACGAAGACGACGAGGAGAGGAGATGCAGACGTGCAATAACAGACAATGACAACGGATGGCAACGATGCGAGGAAGGAGGAAAAATAAAGAAGGAACAGAGGAGAAAAAGAAGGGTTGGGGTGCCTTTAACCCCGAACCAAAACGACGTCGTTTGGTAACCAAACGAGTAATCTGAAGTTAACGACAAAAAGGGAAGACCATCAAAAAATCACCGAGGGAATTCAAAACCGTTGGCAAAAAACTGACGCTACGTAAACTTCATCGACGGACAGCACAACACCATCGAAAAATCACCTACAGAATACAAAACCATCGGCAAAAAATTGACGCTACGTAAAATTCACCGACAGACAGCATAACATTGTCAGAAAATCACCGACGGAATACAAAACTGTCGGTAAAAAACCAAAATTGTGTAAAATTCACCGACGGACAACATATCCCTTGGTAAAATTCTAACGCTATTTAATTGCAGGAAGCTTTCCTGCTTAATTTACCGATGGATATGGAAATTTCGTCACTAAATTTCATCGGAAATTTTGTGCAAATGTTTTCCCTCCACCTTTACTGATGACAATTTTGTCCGTCGTAAAATGAAATTTTTTACGACAGTTTTACCTACAGATTTTGTTTTTCCGTTTGTAATTAGTTATAGTTTTTTGTCCGTCAGTAATCGTCCGTCACTAATGTGTGGTTTTTTTGTAGTAAGGGCTGGCTTGATTTCGAACGAGGTCGCTTAAATTGGCGACCTAGCCCCTCCTTGGTTAGATGGGTTGAACCCTGACCTTACAAAGTCCATTAGTCGTTGTTGCTATCCTTGAGTTGCTCTTTGGTCCATGTTTCTCTAAAATTCCTCGGCCATTTGTAATTTTCCTAACTCTTGTTCTTCTTCTTCTCACCGAGCTTTCCTAAGGGTGCATTGTAATCATGTTATGTCTAAATCTATTGCCTCCGCTACACGAATCTTACCTCTCATGACTTTTATGTTCATGCAAGAGCACAATTCCTAAAATAAACGAATGAGCTAAAACCAAAAATTATAACTAACCTAATGCCTTAAACTATAGAACTAAATTGCCTTCCCCAGCAACGGCGCAAAAAACTTGATTGCAAGGTTACATGCGCTAAGTTTTACTATTTATAACCTTGGTAAATTCCGTAAGCACACGAGTCGTTCACATAATACCTAAGGTGTCGATCCCACGAGGAAGCCTAATCTAGTCCTAAAATCTAAAGTTGTCCTAAATTACAATAATTCTAAACAAATAACTAATGCAGAAATTAAATCAATCAACAATCAATTATGAGAAATTAAAGTGCCGAAGTGTAAACAAAATAGTAATCACACAACCCAATCTGAAATTAACCTAGAAATCACCAAGTGAGAGAAAGGGGATTTTGATTCAAAATTAATGGAAACCTAACCAATTATGTAATCACTGACTTAATGGGTCTAGATGGTCTTAGGATGAATTACTCTCTCTCGAGTTATAATTCTTAACCCTAATTGATGATCCCTAATTTAAATTATGGAATTGTTATCTCTCGATTCGTAGTTGGCCCAAAAACTAAACTAGTTCTAAAGTTGTTTATTAACCTATCGGGAACATATTCTCGATCTCTCGTTACACAATTCTACTGGTTTGATTCAATTCTTAACCTATCAATTCACTTAACTCTCGTTAGCCCAAATTGATTATTTTTACCCGACCTACCCTCTCAGTTTATTGCCAAGTTATTAAGAGCATAATTGAAATCACAATTAAATCAATAAAAACACAATCAATCGATTTTTATTAATCTCAAAAATCAAGATCCAAAGGTGAGTATAAACATAAACTCAATATTCAACACAAACGATTCTCAACACCTATTTCAATCCTATACATGAATAAAACTGAAATAAATGGAAAATACGTAGGGAATGGAGTTGAGGAGGCGGCAACAGCGAGAAACCACCTGTTTTGGAAAGTACATCACACCTAGCTCATTTCTGTGTCTCTTTTCCTTCGTCTCCTTCCTCAATCTTTTGATTTCTTTCTAGGTTTTCTCTCAGAATTGACTGAATCCAAGCTCTCTTGCATGACTCTCTCGACTCTCTAAAGACTTCTACCTTTGACTTGTAATGTTCTATTTATACTTTTGAGGCTTTAGGTCAAAATCGGGGTTAAAACGGTCTAAAAAATCTTGCAAAACTTGAATTTTTCTGTCAACCCAACGCAGGCCACAATCATTACCCTGCCTACAACGATTGTGGCCAGCGCCTTAACCTTTCTGTCATGATCGTGACCCTATGTGCACGATCGTGACCTAACTTGGAGGCTTTTTGTCACGATCGTGCCCTATGTGCACAATCGTGGCCTAGCTGTTGCTGGCTCGTCCTTCTCTGTCACGATCTTGGCCTACTGTGCCATGATCATTGGCTATGTCTTTAGCCCAAAACTCTTCCAATCTTCTCCGTTCTTTACCGTTTACTCTGAAACACTAGCAAACACATCACGGTACCTCAAAAATATAACAATTAAGTTCGAAAACTCATACTAACCCATAAGACAATTAAACACATAACTAACACAATTAACACACTAAACACATACTCAATACTCAATTTAACACTAAATACTTAACAAATTAAACCTTAAAACACAATGCAATTGACAACTATCATCTACCTTCTCAGACCATTCTTATTCCTAGTATCTACATTATGCACTACTAGGGGATTCAATCTTATAAGTTCAAAACATGCAGCTCTTTGGAAAACCATTTTTATAGGCTTTTTATTGTTTCCTTTACTAACTTAAGAAAGGTCTCTATTAATATGAGATCATGAAGGAGTCCAATATGGCATCATTTTCCCCAAGTGTCATCAAGGGTGTCACCTCAAGTAAGTCTTGTTACATATCAACAATATCATGTACACTTACATCACCAATAGTTTTCGTTAAAATTGTAGCCTTATCCATGTAAATGGGTCTTTTAAGGTAGCTTACTAGATGACTTAACCCTTTAGTAGACCAACATTCAATGGTATATTATGGATATTCATCCAAATAGGGATTTGCTTTAGCTTAATCTTGTTGTTGTATAAGAGGCCTTTAAGCAACAGCTTCATCCAGTTATTCCAAAGGTCTTACTAATAGCCAATTATTAAACCAAAATGAGGTATTTTTCCCATTGCCAATGAGGTTGATGAAATGAGGCCTCATTTTCTCCCTCAACTTCAGAATGGCTTTTAGTGTGGTAGATGATAGGCTATTCGAGTTAAACCACCATATGTTCTTATTTTTAAAGAAATAAATATGGATCCATCTATACCATAAAGCTTGCTTTGGTTAAAGCCTCCATAGTCTTTTAGAAATTAAGATAGTATTTAGAGATTTGAGAGATATTATATTAAGTCCTCCTTGGATTTTAGGTAGGCAAACATCCCCCTGTATAATCTTCACCTTGCAGTAATCCCTTGCAACCAATCCACTGAAACTTGTTAAAAATTCTATGATTGCCTGAACTTGTTAAAAATTCTATGATTGCCTTCATAACTCTCAATAGAAAAGCAATGTGAGTTGCCTAATAAACATTAATTTAGCTCAATATGGAGACAATAAGTTGTGCCCTTCCAACTCTAGAGAGATTCCTAGAAATCCAATAAGCAATTATAAGATTAATGCTGGCCAAATTTTAAAAAAAAAAAAGCAAATCGATATTGTTTTACAATAAAACGGAGTTGTTTTTTGTTACAAAATTTAGGCAATCTAAGCTCAAGCCCGACAGTTCTAGCCAAAGCTCAGGCCCTTTTGTCACCCTTAGGATCCATTTACATCAAAATCTAGCTCTAGATTACATCATACTTGCAAAGAAAGCTCAGGCCCTTTTGTCACCCTTAGATCCATTTACATCAAAATCTAGCTCTAGATTACATCATACTTGCAAAGAAAGTCAGAACATTGCTTTTATTGTCAGATCTATCTCTGCCGTTTCAAAATTTTCATCTCCGTCCAATACATACCTAAATTCTTTGTTGGGTTTAATGTTTTGCTTTATCAAGGTCAATCTTTCTTGCAAGTTGTAAAATATTTGTTCTATAAGTTTTGAAATACTCAATGTCAAATTGGACGGCACTAATTTTGTTTCCGTGACAGATACGAAACTTTACTCCACTGGAAGTGGGATCTGTTTCTAAAAGATGTTCTCGAGTATGGCTTCTGATCATAGAGGTAATTTGATTCTTTCATCTGTTTCTGATTCTCACCTCTATGCTTGAACAAGAAAAAGTATCTTCAATCTGGTGTTTTCATCTTGATATTCGTTTTTCCTATAAACAGGTAAAGCTGTTGTGATTATGGGTGTCTGTGGAGCTGGGAAATCGTATGTTTTTTCATCCACTACTTTCTCACACAACTTTATTATGTGGTTTTTGTGAAGTTCATTTCCCATCATGTTGCTAGGGTAATCTTCATTACTCGTGCAGAAGGAAAGAAGAAACCTGAACAATCGCGGTTTCTTGCTTTTCTTTTTAAGGGGGTTCCCAAGAAATAAGTTCTTTACTCGATGGAAGCTAATCTATACCTTCTGTGGTCATGGTCTCAATTGCCTTCGTTTGGAATTGAGAATTTCTGTCCTTCTTACCGATAGCTTTGGTCTAATTGTAGTACAATTATATGCTTTTTACTGGAGTATTAACTGTTATTTCACCAACGGATTTTTGAACAAAACACAATATGAAAGCGTTACTGCATTAAGTAATCTCTGGAAAAGACCTGCAAATAGTACAAGAAGTCAAGAACAAGTTCTTTTGTATACGCCACCACCAAAAGCGTCAGCAGCTCACACTTTATTCCTATGATATTATTGATCTTCCAACAGTTGAAACATCATTTGTTTATTTAGTGTTTTTTGTCAGGAAAGGAGTACTTTCATTATATCTCCAATATTTGAATTCAATGAGATCATAATATTAGCATGTGTGACACAAGCCGGGGAGACCACAATAATTCATTTCTAAGCAAAATTATGACGCATTGGATTTCATAGGACGCAAATGGATTGTCCTAAGGCAGACAAAGTAGGGAACTGGAGATATCCTTAAAGGCTGCTGTGTCCAAATCTGCACAAGCATTTTCTTCTTTTAACTTGTGTAACACTTCCTCCAAAGTCTTGGACGATCCATCATATGGATGGAGAGCACTTATCCCTTTTTGGCAATAATAACTACTAATGATTTACTCCGACTATTGTTGCATAATCATTTGCAACCTTTGTTTACACTGATAGGAGATGCCACTTGCTCCCTGTGAAATGAAATTGACATTGCCAGCCATTTTGCATTAGCTTCAAGATTCACTGAAAAACAGTCTCATGGCAGAATTATACCCGTGTTTTCCTTTTAACAGTATCGTGCACCTTTCTTAGACATTTTCAATGTATTAGGGATATCTATATATATTGATTCAAGAAGTGCAACAGGACTACGGGTGAGATTCTGGCCAGTGTCTTCAATTGTGACTTTATTGACGCTGATGATTTCCACCCACAATCGAACAAAGGTATAGTTTACTGCTGCCAAATGCATTTCGTACTCTATGCATTTCAATCAATGAGAAATCTTCTTTTCTTTCTTAATTTGATTAATGGCATTATTTTATGATTTACATAGAAAAGATGCGTCAAGGTATTCCTCTGTCAGAGGAAGACCGGATACCATGGCTTGAAGACATACGTGGTGGTTTAATGGAGTTCTTGACCGGTGGGAAAACTGTAGTGCTTGCTTGTTCCTCTCTGCAGAAGCAATATCGAGAAATTCTTAGGTCTGCAGATCCCAATTATCAATATGGAAGCTATGCCGGTTCAGTCATGTTTGTTCTGTTGGATGCCAATGTTGAGGTGCTTTTGGAGAGACTAAACAGAAGAGCTGCAGAAGGCAAACACTTTATGCCAGCCAATCTTTTGCAGTCTCAGTTGGAGTTACTTCAGATTGATGAATGGGAAGGAATATTGAAAGTTGACGCAACACTAAATCCTCAAGAAATTGTAAAGACAATACAAGAATTCCTGTAACGATCTTTATGAAAATGCCTTAGGGATGGATGTGCTGGTGGGGGCCATGTTTGGAAAAAAAATTTTAATGCAAATTTCACCATTTTCAATTTCAGGATCTAGTTTAGCAGAGTATTTTTTGTTGGGGAAAAAAATAAAATGCAACAAAGACAACATTTTACGTGGTTCGTCACACGAATAGTGACTACATCCACGGGTGATAGTTTGCGTTTCCATTATGTCGTGAGTATTATATAATACACAGCCTTTTCTCCCATATTGTGGGACAGGAGGATACAATTAGCTTTTTCTCCCATATTGTGGGAGACAGGAGGATACACACAATTAGCTTTTTCTGAGGTTCATCATCCACCTTGCGTAAATTGAACTGAATTTCCATACTTAAGAGCTCCAACTGTGAAAATGCAAAATGAAACGAAGAGTCAGTTATGAGGCAAGTTACAAAAAGTTGATGTGTAATTTTTGTCCATTACCTTTTGGCAGTTACGATCGAATATGAAAGCTCTTCTTCAATCATCGGATACGATTCACATGGGAAAATGGCTCATTGGTTGCTTTTGGAGCTGCTTTAGCTACTTCTGGAACACCAAAAACATTCCAGAATCGCAATGTTTCATCCCCTGCCGCTGATGCCACTGTGCAACCATCTGGACTCTGAGCCATGAAGAGCACTCTAGAGGTATGGCCAGTGAGCTCTGCTGCTTTCACCATTGATGGATATTTCCACAAAGTGAGCTGATTTTGAGTGAATCCATGAGAGCTAAGCAGTTCCTTCTCATTCTTGTTCCAAAGGAGAGCACAGACTTGGGAACCCGTGTCTACCGAGTTCAAGCAAGCACCTGTGTGGGTATTCCAGAACTTAATAGTCCGATCGCCTCCTCCTCCTCCAGAGGCCAATAAGTTCCCTTGGAATGGGCACCAAGCCATAGCTTTTACGGCTGAAGTATGGTCATCAAGCCTGTGGAGCCATTGTGTGGCGGATTGTGAGGATGCCATAGACCTATCCCATATATGCAGGAGATTATCGTTGCCTCCACTTGCTAACTGTTGGCCTGAAGCCGACCATTTAAGCCCACACACCTCTTGCTGGTGCCCTCTATATGTTTCAACAATGTGTGATCTTATTCTTACATCGTTGTTAATGATCTGACCGTCAAATCCTCCAGTTGTAAGAATGTGATTGTTCCAGGCCATCGAACCAACCCGCGATCTGTGGCCACCACTCAATGTCCTTAGCTGTAGAACATTCGAAATTAGACAAAAATACTTGAAAGACCAAACAAAATGCTGATGCGCAGTTGAAGGTAATAAACCTGTCTATTAGCAGTAGAATCCCATAACTGTACTTGAGAATTGTTCAAGCCAATGGCAATGTGTCGTCCATCAGGCGCCCAGTTAACACTGGTAACAGGGCCATTCTCATCTTCAATCGTGACAAGTTCTGAGGTTGAACCATTGGACGCATCCCACAAGTATACCGTGCTTCCAAGAGCAATGGCAAGAACATTGCTGCTGCCCCAATCCAACAAGTTTAGGTAGAAGTCATCCACAAGGTCAGGAGCATCCAGTGTCCTCTCGGAAGTCTGTGTACGCGATATATTGTTCAACTAATTAGAATAGAAAAAAACCAAACTTATAAGATGAGATAAATACAAAGAAGGGATTACGTACCTGAGGAATGTATCTTCGGGACTTGCTTAGTTTAGGCTGAGGGTTGAAAGAGGATATGTGTTCTTGTGGGATCAATTCAACGGGAGCAGGAGGCTTATTTTTGAAGGCTAGAATGCGGGTCTTGTTTAGGTTCAAGGTTTCTGCCAGTTTTTTCCTGTAAGCCTCTCTTGAGGGTGAGTTTACAGCCGGGTTTTCTTTGTCATTTTTCCCTTCGGTGAGCATGTAACGAGCGTAATCCCAATCAATCGCTGACCGATTCGGTATGAATCTATCCAACTGTTTCAAATATTATGTGCATTAATTCCCACTGTATCCAATCAAACAACCCCAAGAAGAACATTATTCTTCTTCTCTTACATTTTCTTTTGAATTCCTTCTCTGGAGAAGCTGTTCTTGGAGAGGAAACCGAGGTTGGTCCTTCGAGTTCACAGATCCTGCATCCATCATTAACTAACACAACAAAAGCAAACTAAACCACCACAATACTAAGCAAGAAAATAAAACAAATAAGTGAAATAAAACAACTGGATGTATATAGAGATATAAAAAGCACAACAAAACCCTGCCAAACACAAAATGAAAGAACCCCAGGAAAATTTTTATTAACGCAGGCGTGTGTTCGCGGGACTATGGCGAATGAACCAGAAGAAGATGAAGCAGTGAGAAAAACGCGATAGCAGCGATTGTTTCGTTGAGATTTGAATTTGTGAGATTTGCTTTTATACTAAACGAAAAGCAACTACTGCTGCTACTAATTATATTAGGTTTTTTTGGTTCTTTCCTGGCAGATTTTGGGCTGCAACGGCTAGTTTCCCAAATATCCGTTGAAATTTTATTTGACTAAATTGTCCTCCGTTCAACTAATACGCACAGCACTACCCTAATTTACTATTACCGAAAGCATCTTTTAGGTTCCACGAAATTAGGCTCGGCAATATTGGCCTGGCTCGGCCCGGTCTGGCCCGGTTCAACCTGAAGTCAACACGTTTGGTCCAGTTAAATTGGCCCATGGGCCGGACCATGGGCCAAGAAAAATTAGCATGTGAATGGACGGGCTGGGCCATAGGGACGGGCCGCAGGCAATGCAGTGGATGGATGGGCCGAACTGCGGGCCGGTCGGATCGGCCCACGGTTAGGCCCGTGGCCCGTGATAATTATAATTATTTAATAATAAAATCATATTATATTAATTCTAATTAATTAATAACAAAATTATATTATAAAAAAATAACCCATATCTTATTAAAACAATGGTAAATTTAAAAACAAATGTAATTCAATAATTTTTGTTTAAACTTTAACGTGAAAAAAATTTTAAAATAAAGGATGCATCCCTAATAATTATACCCCTTTAATTCCATTTGTTTATTCTACCTATATTAAATCTATGTGCATATATTATATATTTAAAACAGTCCAAATATTGACAATAAATAAAAACACATACTAAATTTGGGAAAAATATAACTATAACTAATTAACTATTAATTTAATAACTTATTAACTTTTGATATAAATATATAATTGAATAAAATTTTCCAATTAATCATACTATAATACATTACGTACATCTAAATAACTTTATTATATCATAATTAATTAACTATATTTTGTTATAATTTAAAGTTGTCACATAATACATAAATTAAAACGAGAAAAAAGGTAAAATAATTTTATTAATTACATGATACATGAATTTCGTTATATCAAATTATCTATAAAAACAATTAATAAGTAAATTAAGTAAATTAAAATTTTATAATTAATGTAATTCATAATTTTAATTATAACTAATTAGCTATTAATTTAATAACTTATTAACTTTTGATA
>JAOQMS010000006.1:17976594-17992242 GCA_027563885.1 Erythroxylum longipes | reverse complement strand
GACTAGAAGCTATTAGGATCTTGCTTGCATATGTTGTTCATCATGATATAAAACTATTTCAAATGGATGTGAAAAGTTCTTTTTTTAATGGTTTTATAAATGAAGAAGTTTATGTGAAACAACCCCAGGTTTTGAAGATATTGATAAACCTAATTTTGTGTATAAACTTCATAAAGCTTTGTATGGATTAAAACAGGCACCTCGTGCATGGTATGATTATCTGACTTTGTTTTTGATTAAAAATGGATTTGTTAGACGTTAAGTAGATAAAACATTATTTAGGAAGGATATTAAAAATGATTTTATCATTGTATAAATATATGTAGACGATATCATTTTTGGTGCTACTTCTAGAAATTATGTTTAAGTTTTGAAAATATTATGAAAAGTGAATTTGAAATGAGCATGATGGGTGAATTAAAGTTCTTTCTTGGTTTACAAATTATACAAACTGATGAAAAGATTTTTATCCATCAACAAAAGTTTATCAAAGAAGTCAAATCTAAAATGGAAAATGTTAAACCTATGTCTACTCCTATACATCCGTCAATCGTGTTGACTAAAGATGAAGTTGGTAAGAAGATTGATCAAACTTTCTTTAGAGGAATTATTGGTTCTTTGCTTTACCTAACTGCAAGCATACCTGATATAATGTTTAGCATTTGTTTCCGTGCAAGATTTCAAGTAGATTCTAGAGAATCTCATTATATTGCTGTTAAAAGAATATTGAGATAGTTAGCAGCTTCTACTGATCTTTGCTTAATGTTTGAGAAAGGTAAAGATTTCAGGTTAATTTGTTATTGTGATGCTGATTATGCTGGAGATAGGATTGATAGAAAGAGTACAAGTGGAGGTTGCCACTTTCTTGGTCATAATCTAATTTCTTGGTCAAGTAAGAAGTAAAGTTCAATTGCTCTATCTACTACAGAAGCTAAATACATGTCAGTTGCAAGCTGTTGTTCACAGATCTTATAAATAAAGTATCAGTTAGAAGATTATTCTATCCAAGAAGATCAGATTCCAATCTTCTGTGACAACACAAGTGCTATTAATCTCTCAAAGAACCCAATACAATGCTCAAGGGCAAAGCATATTGAAGTTAGACATCATTTTATACGAGACTATATACAGAGAGGGATCATCAATCTACAATTTGTTGAGACAAATTAACAATGGGCAGATATCTTCACCAAAACCTTAAGTGAAGACAAATTTAAGGAAATCAGACGAAATTTGAATATGGTGATGTTAAATGACCATTCGTCTGAAACTCCATGATCTAGATGATTCTTCTTGAAGAAGCTGAAAAGTCGCAAGTTTTTGGACTAAACAAAAACGATAACTTTTACTCGGTAGTTTCAATCTTATAATTACCGGTGGATCAATTGCAAACATTGCGAACGGTAACTTTTCAAGAGTGTATATAAAATGAGCAATCATTTCTAAATCTACAACACCATACACTATAGAATTTTCGATAAAAACTTCAAAATCGACTTGTTCAAAGTGTTCTCAACAAAGACGATCCAACGTTCTATTCTAAACGTCAAACTCTTCTTATTTCATCTCATATCTTTCTATTAATATTCTATATATACTAACCTTGCTTCTTAAAATGAAATACATTTTTTTGTTTAGTGTTTATCTTTTACAGATTAGAAAATTCCGAAATCTCTTATCTATAAAAGACTCGTCGATTTCACTTCCTTGAAGAATGCTCAGATGAATATCGAACTTAAGATTATAGCAGTTAGATGGAAGAACTTCTTCAACATCTGAGAGCTGGTGTATCTGAATGAAATATATAAGTTCTAGAAGAATGTGAAGGTAGTAGACAATGCCTTGGTATCGATGGTAGATGGGTTATCGGTAATAATCACACAAGATTCCATGATGGATGCTATTGGGTGTCCAAATGAAGGAGCAAAATTGTTCGACAATACAGATTGGATTGCTCAAAGTCATATAGATGAAGTCAACATCAATCGACAACTATATGGGCATTCTGATGACTAGGGTTCTTCACTCACTTCTTCTCCATTGTATCCTACTAAGAACAGGATCAAAGGACGTGGTGACAATGAATGATGAACACTGTCTGTTTCATCTCCTCACTCACTAACCTATTAATCTCTGTTTTTGATTCTCAAGTACATGATAAGGGCTAGGAAGGAACATCATCTGAAGAGTGGTTATTTAGCTTATGGTATGCTATTAACAAGATTTTTCAAAGCATCTGGAATCCTACTTGATAGGAAACAGAGTAAAGCTGAATGTTAAGAGTGTTATCAATACAAAATGGGGATCAAGACTGGAGCCGAAGCTAATGAAGATTTCACACTGAAAGCACAATCTAAGGGGGAGCTTTTAGAAAGACGAAGCAAAGGAAATGTTCCATCTGGAAAAAAAAGCAACACCTCGATCGTCAGAAAGAATTTCAGCAAGGGTAAAGGTTGAACAATCGTCTGATAAGACGATACAAGCCAAGACGATTCCACAAAAGAAGGAAAGCAAAGTTCAACAACCAACTCACCAAGTGTCTTTAAAGAGGAAGGCTAAGACGCTCCAATCAGAAAGGCTCAAGAAGTCAAGAAGGTCACAAAGATTAATGACCTTATGACAACAAGAACAGAACAAGCAAAGAGTTTTGATTCTTGGTGCAGACTCTAAGAGTCAAAAGGAGCAAGAGAAACAATGACAGCTATTCAAACCAACTGTCTCTATCCCTCACATTCAACAAGAACAACCATCTGGAGAGACAGAGATAAAAAGGAAGTTAGTGTTTGCGAGGAAGAAGCCTTAACAACAAGTACCTTTCAAACCAGTAAAAGAAAAAAAGAAAACGAAGCCTATTCAGAAGAAGAAGGTTTCATCGACTATGTTCCACAAAAGACACAGACTGTTGAAAAGAAGACGAAGACACCATCTAAACATCACTTAGTAACTTTCAACCCTCCTCAATCGATAAAGAAAGAAGATTTGAAGATGAAGGTCATAGAAGAATCAACACCTCATCGTAACAGAGGTTCAATTATCATTAGAGAACCTACTACACCGAAAGTTAAGTTTCAAGTTAAACATATAATAGTAAATGATTAGTCGATACATCTTCTAAGTCATGAAGAACGAAGATTATATAGTATTTTGCAAGACAAAAAGGCATAACCATATCTGTTGAAGATTACGAAAAATCCTTATATAAGTTATCCAGTGATAAGCAGAACGACAAGAATGTACCAAACGTACATCCTAGAATTCTAGCACCAGTAGACAGTAAAGAAAACGGGAAGAAGAATAAGTTTCCTAAAAGACAAGAAGTTGATCTCACAGAAGAAGAAATTCAAGCGGTAATAAAGAACATAGATGATGTATGTCACACAGCTCAACTTTTAAGCATCTATGTATCACATCATATATCAAAGGCATTAGGAACTAATTTTGGAGCATCTACTAAATACGAAAGCTTCAAGGTAGCTCAATATCAGAGGAAAGGTGTAGAAGTATCACAATTAAAGGTATCGTTTTTAACTTAGAAACCTTTATGCATTTGCTTATTCATTTCAAACCCTTATGTTTCATTCCTTCAGTTTAAACTATTTTACACCTTTTAGGGAAACCGATTTATAAATTACCTAGGCCTGATGATCTTGATATCCCTATTGAAAAACCACCTTTCAAAATACCCTTTATTAAAATAATAAAACTAGACGATTCACCTAGAAAACCATCTATTTTTGAATATGTTCATCCACTTAGTGAAATACTACAAGATCCTATTATTAATTCAGAGCTCTTGAAGAATTTCATCGAATGGACTAAAGTTAGTCATAAGCAGAGGGAAGTTCAGGAAGCCTTAGCTAAAAGCATTGAGAAAATCAATACTAAGGTTGATATACTGGGCAATGCAGTGGATGATCTTCATGAGGAATTAGCACTTCTACGTGTTTCTACAGAAGAAGATCTCAAGACGATCCGCGCTGATATTCAACAATTGTTTTTTGAAATTTTGAAGCGTTTAAAATAAACTATCTTTTTTATTAATAACAAATAGTTGGAGATAGGGAGATATAGATAGATAGATAAATAAAACAGTAGAAAGAAGTTTTAAATATCATCTTTGTATATTACATCTTGTATTATTTGTCTGAATATTTTTATCTTCTAATATTATGATTATTTGTTATCATCAAAAAGGGGGAGATTGTTAAGTCAAGAAGACTTTACTTCTTCTATTGATTTTGATGAAAGTCAAATAATAATAATAATAGAAGTGTGTGAACTGTTTTGATGAATTTGTTAAGTGCACAGATAAATATAAGTGGCACAAATCATCAAATCAAGACCATACTTAACTAAAAGATGAATATGACAGATCAGACGAAGTGATCAAGTCTAAGACATCAGATGAAGCATAAAGCATAAAGCATATGAATCTAAGCAAGACGATGTAATTGAAGAATGTTCTAAGAAAGTCAGTAGTTGGAGTTGGTTACAGGACTCAACTAATAACAGACTTTATAAGACTCGACAAGCAAATTTCTCAAGAGGATCGATGGAGACGTAGGTTATGAATATTAGTCGTAGTTGTAGACTTCAATTTTAATTTTTTGCGTGTACAAAAATACATAGAGAAATTATGTGCTCAAGTGCTTATGCTATAAAAAATATTTTGAGAGAAAAGAAAGAAAGAAAGAGAGCAAATACATCTATAACGTGAATGTGAAAACTCAAACAGTATCTTTTCGAGAAAAAAGAAGTATAGAGCCTAAAGAGGCTAAGGAAGCAAATAAAAAATACTTTGTGAAAAGGACTTGAAGAGGCTCTGAAAGTGTAGAAATAATACTTGTAACATTAAAGGAGATAGTGAAATCTTAGACAAACTCTGAGGACTAGATATAGGACAAGGTTAAGAGTGAACCAGTATAAATCACGGTGTCCTATTCTCTAACTCTTACCTTCTTTATTTTCTTGTTGTTAGAAGAGTAGATACTAATTTTCGCTATTGCAATACTCATCAAATCAAGTGCATTGTTTAAACTTGTAATCATCTGAATTTATTAAGAAAATCAAGAATATTTTAAAGATTCATATATTAGACGATTTAACACAATCCAACCCCCCTTCTTATGTATTTTACTTATTATACGTGATTTCTATATTAACAAATGATTTACTTCAATAAATAATATAATATCTGCTATTATATATTAATAATAAATATATATTAAATAAGGTTTATTCCTATAAAAACCTTATCAATCTCAATTTTATTATAATCATATGCTACCATAATTTTGTTATTAAAATGATATTGATGATTGGTGATTATTGACCAATACTTACTCAAAATCTACATCTTAATCTTTAGCTTAATTTCCATAAAAACCTAATTAATGTAGGTTTTATTGAAAGTAGAGTCATATAATATCTGCTTTTTCTTAAGGTTGTTAAGCCCTCTTCTATGTCAGGAAAGATATCATGGAAAGGTTTAACAATTAGAGCCCTTGGCTCTATTTTTTCCACTTGATCTTCTCCTAGCTACAACTTAAACTTCCTTTCTAGCATTCATCTGGTCTTCAGGTGACTTAGCATCTATAAAAAGTATAAAATAATTCTATCAAATCTCTTACTCTCATAAGGGTTAATATTTCTCTATGCATGAATTTCTTTATTAAAATTAGATCTAACATTGATGGTCTCTTGATTAGCTCTTGTACTTGTATGATTCTCTTGATAATAATCCTTGACATGCATACTAATTAACTTACCTTTATCTTCTTCCTTAAGAAAATTGTTAGGAGCTTTATTTTTTTTATTCTCCATAGAGATTAGGATTAGGGTGCTATCTTCCTACAATCCTCTCTCTGTAAGCGCTTGCTTGTCGAGCTCTAATTCTTTCGTTGGTAGCTTAGTGTTGGTTTCCATTGGTAAGATATTACCACTATATCTTCAACCAATGTATCATCCTCATTTAATCTCATGAGAGGGATTAAGTCAGGCAGTTCTTGGATCATTTGGAATACCACACATACTCTTATATAGTATGTTCTATTTATAGTTGCTGTGTCTCATCCATATTGTAGCATCCCATTATTCCATGGTTAGGGTTAGAACCCTAGGATACTATATATAAGAGTTTATTGAGAATTTAGAAGTGCATTTCATGCATTATATGGCATACACATGAACATGAATAAATTTCTCACTCATGAAAAAATTGTACATGCATTCATTGACATTTTTTGGGTATAAGTGATTTTTATGTTATTAAAGTGTGAATTATGGATTAATTGTCTTGAAAATTGAATTTGAATGTATTAGAATTAATTTCATATTTTTGGAAACATTTTGGATATTTTAAAAATTTATCAAAATTTTGGAGTATTTTAGACTAAGAAAAATATAGAAATAAGAGACAAATAAAAGTGTGATAAATGGACTTATTAAGGTGTGACATATGGACCATTAGCTAAGTGACATATAGGCTAATTGAATGGATGACAAGTGTAAGACATGCCAAAGGACATGTTTCAATGAGGGGTGGAGCCATCTAGTCACGTTTTTGGGCAAGGAATTTCTGCAGCTCTCTTGTGTCTTCTCCAAAATCACCTTCACCAAAACTCTTTCCTTATTGTTCATTACCGAAACACCATCGTTGCTCACTTTTGTGTTTAGCTTTTGATTAATTCTTTAACGATATACCTTGAAAAATAATCACGTCAGCTATTTAAGGTTTTATTTACCATTCTCATCCTCTCTTAACTTTTGAAATTTTGCTAAAGAGAGAGAAGCTTAAGACAAGTAAGTTATGCTTTAAGTTTTATAGTAGTGTAAATGAAATTTTGATGAGATTTTCATGTTTATAAATGGATGCATGCATGAGTGGTGTACGTTTTCATGCTTGTGGATTAATGCATGCATGAATGGTGTGGATACATGTGTGGGTGGTGAAGAAAGAAGCAAATTCGGTGATATGATTAACAAGATTAAGGATTTTAGCAATGAAGTGAGCTGGAGAATGTTATGTGCAGTGTTTTACTAAACATACATTCGTATTTAGGACATAACCTGAATTGTGATTATCAAAATTATATGGAATTTTATTTAGAGTAAACTAGAGACATAGGGGTACATTTGTCATGAAGGAATCAAATTTGAAATCTGTCCTTAAGAGTCTTGAAATTTGGCTTAAAGTTGAGAATTTTGTTTTGTGGAGGTATGAAAATAGTTTGTAGATTTTTTATTATAACTTGCATGATACTGAACCAAAATGCTTGAAATTGATGTCATTATACATTTAAGACATTGTTAAACATTTGATTAGCAGAAGGTGTTGCCTAAATACCTCATTGTCTAGGTCAAAATGGTCATATGAATTTGACCCAAAATCTGCTTAAGAAAATCTAGAAAAATTTGTTGAATATGTGATATGGAGAAATATGGAATAGGTAATGTGTAACACCCCACTCTCGCAAGACACGTACCCAAAATCCTGAGGGATGTCCGAGTCCGTGCCTTAAGAGGGTGGCATGCTAAAGCACTCAATCATTCAAATTTCAGTAAATTTTTTTAAAACCATAAACATAAAGTGCAGAAATCGATAATCAAATAAGGCCCACTTTATTTCATAAACAATTCCAATCATAGCAATACAATCATCAGAAAATTCAATAGCCATTTAGGCCTGTTACAAATACAAAATACTTGCCAAAATTTCATTATATTGCTAGAACCATATACAAACATTTCTGATTTGGAAATTTATTTCAAAACAAAAATATTCGAATACATAAGTTACAATAATTGCGGAAGACTTAATTACAAAAATAAAGGAAATTCTAATGCAGACGCCAACTGATCCCGACCTCTATCTCTCACTTGCATGCAATAGGTGTACTCCTATTTGCCTAATAGGGTATTCTTCTGAGCTCTGAAAAATATTTGCAAATTTTGGGTGAGTTTTGCGAACTCAATAAGGTAACCATCATCGATGGTTCACTCAATTCATGCAACACAGCAATACACATAACATATAATTCAGAATTTTATATAATAGATCTTGTATCACACTTTTACTCCAGCATAGGAAATTTTGGCATTTCAATCAATCAAACATACTTAATATAAATGCCTATGAAATGCTCATGAGACACTTTCCATTTATTACGTTGTTGTGACCGAGAGCTTGAACTGTCCCATATCCATTTTGGATACCGGGCTCATTAATAACTGTCTCTTATCTTCTTGGGGGATACAGAGCTCATTACAGTGAGCCTTAGGCTCTTAATCACTGTTTGAGGCTCTTTTCACTCGTTGAGCTTTAAGCTCTGATCGGTGGCTACTCTGGTTATAACTGCCATTATCTGATTGTGCATTCATAAATGGAATGGATGTACCGCAATCACTCACGTTATAAAGCACTTAGGTCTTTACAATCACATTCAAGCAGCACTTCAATATACATCCCACATTCAAAATCATCGGACCTTCTATCCGGAATCAACAATCAAACACATTCATTTCTCATTCAAAGCATAATTTAAGCAAATAATAATTGAGAGAAACCGTCTAGGTTACTCATAGTACGCTCCAGATTAGCATTTGCTTCCCAGATATGGAAATGTCTGGATGTTGACGTTCCAGTTGCTCCTCTATATATCAAACAATATACACATATATCATAATATGCACAATTATAATTTTTCAATAATGCACATGTATGAAATGAATTTTGTACAATGCATGTTCATGACAATCCTAGGTATCTTTCCTTTAATTTTATTAGAAAATCATTCCCATGTCAAAACTCATCTAAGTATAATTTATACTTAGGTTTATTTCTCACTAAAACCATAAAAATCTAAATTCATAACTCATTTCTTCAATTTAGATTTTTCTTAAGAGACACATTTGGGTCAACTTTCAAAGTTCTTTTTGACCTAGAAAATGAAGTCATTTGAGGATACTTTCTTCTAGAAAAGTTTTCTTATATTTCTTAAGTTTCTAATGACACCAAAATACTTCAATTTGGTTCACTAGTGTAAAAGTTATACTCCAATTATTTTCGGACTGCTTTTATTCTGAGATAGTACCCTATACTCAAATTCCACCCAGAATTTGAAATTCTTACAATCCGATTCAGAATTTTATCTCTTTAGATGATTTCTATCCCTATGTCTCTAGTTTACTTCAAATAAAAAATAATCCTAATTGGATAACTACATCAAATGTTATTCCTAAAATACCAAAGCATGTTCTGTGTAGGAAAATTAGAGTTCGCCGCGGCGAAATTGTCTGAGTTCGCCACGGTGAAAGCTAAGTTCGTCGTGGCGAACTTTTCCAGAGAGGAAAAGTTCACATGAAATCTTTCAAGTTGGCTGCGACGACCTAAGGAAAGTAAACTTTGACAGAAGCATTCGCAGATGTTTCATTTTCCAGATTTTCAAGCTTCCAACATTTACATCTAACTCATCTAACTCATCCTATACCTAGAATATCTCTTCCATTTCATTTTCTCATCATCCTCTACCCAATTCAACTCAATAAATCACTCACAAAAAAAGTATATTTTTCATCACCCACGACACATACATAAACATAGCATAACCAAGTCATCAAATCTCAATTTACTCAACATACAAGTTCTATGTATACTAACCCATGAAGATCAACATGTAACTTACTTGATTTAGCTCCAAGATTTTTCAACCTCTTTAAGATCTCTCTTAACCCTAGCTTCCTTCTCTTACACATACATCATCCATAAAAGGTTGTAGGTTTAGGTCTTTAGTGACAAATTGGAGAAGAGAACAATCTTGGAGTAGCAAGGTGAAAGAGTTGGACCAAAAATCAACATAGTGAGTGTGAGAGTGAGTTTCGTGAGTGAAGAAAAGAAAGGTGAAGAAAAAGAAGAAGAAGATGGAGAATGAATCATATGTCGTGAATCAGTAAGTAAAAGACCATAGAATGGTCTTTAATTGGGTAAAAGAATAGTAAGTGATGAGGGTAGTGACACTTGTCACTATCCTATGGTCCCACTTTTGGTCTTTTAATCTACTTGTTCATTTGTCTCCAATTTTCAACTTCCAAATTTTCAATGACATAAGTCATTAAATCTTGATGTCACATATTAAAATTTCTTCTACCATTTGACATTTATTTCTACCACTATTCATCAATTATTCTGCGACTTGGCATTTTTCAAAGTCCAAAATACCCTTAAATTCTAGAAAATTTCCAAATTTTCACCGCAATTTTGATTCACTATTTATACACTCCAACTCAATTTTTAACACATATATTTCACAATTCTCAACATAATCGCCTTTATAACTCAATTATACCCAGAATATGTCAATGAATGCATGTACAGTCATTTTAATGTGCAAAAATCAATATTCACCTGTGTGTGTATGCTAACATTATGCATGAACATGGAATGTAATTCCCTTAATCTCTTTTTGATCTCACACGTACAAATTTTAGGGTTCTAACCTTTACTATGGGAACGAGATGTTACATACTATTTCGGGGTTTATGATCAATCATGAATTATCGAAATGCTTGTTGATGTTACTGATCTGAAACTGAAGTAAAAATGATAGAATTTTGATAATGAAGTGATTGATAAAATGGATATCATGTTATGGAAAAAGATAGGTTGCATGAATGATATTATGTAATTGAAGAGGTTTAGTCAATTGATTAGAGTTTGATGATTTCATGAAAACAAATTGATTTGTGAATGAGTATAGAATGATGTTGTGTTTTTGGTGAAGTAATCTAGAAAATTGGAGTGAACTTGGTGTTAAAATGTATGTGCATTTTAGATAAAAGAGGAGAAGAAGAAGAAAAATGCAGCAAGTTATGATCGTGCACCAACATGATCGTGACAATGTTAAAAAAGGAGGCAAGTCGCGATCCTGCATACTTGGCCAAAAATTTTTAAAAGGATGATTTTTTTGAATGATGTTTGGACTAATTAAGGCTAAGATGTTTCCATATGAAGTATTAAGGTTTAAACAAGTTCTTAAATGAATTTAATTGATGTTGAATGAAAGGATTGAAGTGAAAAGAAGGTATTAAGGATTATAAGAATGTTTTGAAGGTGTTACAAATTGTTTACAAAGAGTATTAAAGAAACATACCCGAGAAATCTTCGTTGAACATGCATGATACATGATACATTAATAAATGTATATATGATTGATTATTCTTATGAAAATGCACATGAGTGACATATAAATGTATATGATTGTATATAGAGGAACACGTCAAGTGACCGCTTCCAGATATTGTCAGAACTTCAAGACAATAAGCAAAAGGGAGCATTTTTAATCAACCTAGATGATCTTCCTAGGATTGATTGATTGTTTCTGTTTAACTTCCAATTATTAAACTGTTTGTGATCTGTATATGAATTTCGGACTTTAAATGTTTAAGGAGTTTGATAATTGGGAATGTATTAGAAGTGTTCTATTTGAATATGAAATTTGAATGATATCTGATTGCTACTAAAATTTGAATACTCAATGAAAGTTGAACGTCAGATTGAGGCCTGATGAATATAAAATTTTGTCTGTACATCATAAGAGAATGCTTCATGGCATATTCTGCTATCTAATGCATTTTTAAAAATGCATGATCAGTTAAAGGAGTTATGACCAAAGCAACCAGTTTGAAAGAGCTTTAAACTTAGGATTCTACATGTAGAGCTTTGCTCCTTGATTTATGTATCTAACTGAGCCCAATGGGCCAGTATCTATTTCTGTATCTGAAAGGCACTTGGTCATAACAAATAATAATGAATCTGGAGTCACATATGCGTCTGCATTTGTATGTTTATGATTACAAAATATATGCTTGTGAGATCTATTCTAAAGTTGTTATGCTAAAGTGATATGCCATGATAATGTGATTGATTGGCTTATACAAATTCTGAAAGTATGTATGTGAAGTGTATAACTTTCATTATGTCTTATTATGATGGAAAATGTTGTCAATTTGGTTGGTTGTATGATATGTGTGTGTTTGCCTGGAGTGAGATCATTAATGAGGGTTCACTCATTGAGCTCTCACTCATTGAGTTTGCAAAACTCATCCAAATTTACAACGTGACTTTTCAAGTACGAGACATGAGACCTAGATTTCTAAGATCTTCTAGAAGAACATTTTGGACTAAGATAAGGCTCAAAGCTCTGCTAACTAGCATTTGAGGAGTTGTAGTTGTTGTTAAGTAGTTTACATATGTCATGTAGAACTTGTGTATAAGAGTTGTAAACTTTCTCATGTGTAGTTTGTAAATATTGGTTTTAATGACTTCAATGTAAACTTTTATGAATGAATGCAATGAGAAGTTGAGATTTTTAAATATTGTGTTTTCTTTATGATTCCATTTAAGAGATTAGGTTTGATCCAGCATACCATTATCATAGGATATATACTTAGATATCCTCTAGATGTTCAGGTATATACTCTATGGTAGTGGGATGCGACAATTTTGGTATCATAGCATAGTTTGGCATCCATAGGGACATATAAGGATACTTATTCATAATATTAATTGATAGATTCGGATAATAATCATAAACTATTTTGTTATAGGTCATATGCTATAGGAGATCAAATTAGAGATTCAGCTGACATAGAGTCTGTAGGAGCCAATAGGGTGTCTCCTGTACCTAAGTTTGCATAAATAACTCTAAGAATTTCGGAGAGGCGAGAAAGAAGATACGATAAGCTAAGAAAATAGGGGACTGTGGACTTTTACAGAATAACAGACCCTACTGAAGCAGAAGGGTGGTTAGAGAGAATTGAAAGAGTGTTTCATAGGATAGACTATGAGGCTAATGAGAGATTTGATTATATGGTCTCACTACTACGAGGTCCAGCATACCAGCGGTGGAAAACTGTTCTAGGTAGTAACACTAAACCTTGTAGTTTAACTTAAGAAGATTTTCTGAAGGTGTTTCGAGATAATTACATGCCTAAGATTTATTTGGACAGAAAGATGAAAGAATTTATAGATATGAATCAAGGCAGACTTACAATGGCAAAATATGAGATCGGATTCAATAAGTTAATAGGGTATGCAACTGCATTTATCCCAACTGAGGAAGACAAATATAGACAGGTTGAACGTGGAGATCAAAATAAGGCTAGCTATTTCTAATTTGAGTAGTTTCACAAAACTACGAGCAGCCTCAATCAGAATTGAGAAGTTGTTAAAAGATGGTTAGAGAGAGTATAGACAGGAGCTTAAAGGGAAGAGGCAGGTTGAATCTCAGGTTAATTCTGGCAGAAGCTTTAGTAAACTTCAGAATAGATCTTCTCGATTCCAAACTAGATCGAGAAAATCAGGGTTGAGGCCAAGAGGTGGATTTGTTCAGACTAGTATAGGTAAAGGATCAGTGTCAAGAGGGCAGTCACAACAGATGCCTGATTGTGAACATTATGGTAAGAAGCATGGAGGTAAGTGTTGGAGGTTATCGAGAGCTTGTTTCTATTATGGCTCTATAGAGCATCAGATCAGAGATTGTCCCAAGATTTTGGGACCACGGTCTGTAATGAGAGGAGGAACAGTGACAGAGACAACTCTACAGTAGAGTAGAACTATCAAAACTGTAAATAGAGGCAGAGGTAGAGGCAGAACTCAGTCAGCAAGGTCAAGTGTTAGGACCAAGGTACAGAGTAATCAACCGCAGTCTTAAGTCAAGGCCTATGCCATTACTAGACAGGAGGTACAAAACTCCCCAGATGTGGTAGGTGTGTTGAATGTTTTGAATTTTGAAGCATTTGCATTGGTAGATCTAGGGTCTACTCATTAATTCATCACACTGCATATTCCATCTAAACTGCATTGTAAGAGAGAAATGTTCAATCATGGTTTAGTGGTGAGTACTCCAATAGGAAATACTATAGTAATTGGTGAGGTATGTAAGGGGTGCATAGTTCGGATTGATTAAGCAGAGTTAAAAGCTGATTGACTGTATTACAGTTAAAGGAAATAGATATTATTTTAGGCATGGATTGGCTCACTACTCATAGGGCGGTGATGAACTATTATACTAAAGAGGTAGTTCTTGAATCCCCTAATCAGCCGAGAGTAGTGTTTCGAGAAGTTAGTCAAGCAGTACCAGCCTGACTAATTTCATTCATGAGTGCTTTGAGATTAATCCAAGGTGGATGTGAGGCATATTTGGCCTACGTAGTTGATACCCATAATGAACTAACCATTCAGGATATTACTATTGTTAAGGATTTCCTTAATGTGTTTCCTACTGAACTACCAAGTTTACCCCCAGAAAAGGGAGACGAAGTTTACCATTAATCTTGTTCTAGGTACCGCTCCTATATCAATTGCTCCATATAGGATGTCACCTGTGGAACTAAAGGAATTGAAGACCCATTTACAGGAGTTATTAGGTCTTATTAGACCCAGTGTGTCACCTTGGGAGCTCCAATATTGTTTGTAAAGAAGAAGGATGGAACTCTAAGACTGTTTATTAATTATCGGCAGTTAAATCAGGTAACAGTTAAGAATAAGTACCCATTGCCAAGTATTGGTGATTTGCTTGATCAGTTACAAGGAGCTGAGGTATTCACAAAGTTAATTTTGAGATCGGGATATTATCAATTAAAAAGAGCTGAGGCTGATATCCCAAATAGTGCATTTAGAATAAGATATGGGCACTTCGAGTTTTTGGTGATGCCGTTTAGATTGACTAATGCCCCAGTAGCTTTTATGTCCTTGATGAATAAGGTATTTCAACCTTATTTAAATCGCTTTATGATTGTGTTTATTGATGATATTTTGGTGTATTCGAAGGGTAGAGAGGAACATGTAGAACATCTGAGATTGGTTCTACAGATAATGAGGGTGAAACATTTGTATGCCAAGTTCAGTAAATGTGAATTTTGGCTTGATCAAGTAGTATTCTTGGGTCATATTGTATCTGGACAAGGCATACAGATAGACCCGAAGAAAATATAAGCAGTGATGAAGTAGGAAGCTCTAAGAAATGTGATTGAGATCCAGATTTTCTTAGGATTAGCTGGTTATTACAGAAGGTTTGTCAAGGAGTTTTCATTATTCTCACCCCTTTTGACAAAACTTCTGAGAAAGAATGTGTCTTTTAGATGGAATGATGATTGTCAAAGAAGTTTTAAGGAACTAAAACATTGGTTGACTGCAGCACCAGTGTTGAATATTCCTTCGATAGTTGGTGGTTATGCAGTATACAGTGATGCTTCACATCATGGATTGGGACGTGTGTTGATGCAGTATGGCAAGGTGATAACCTATGCAATGAGACAATTAAGGTCTTACGAGATTAATTATCTAGTATATGATTTAGAGCTTACTGTAGTTGTTTTTGTTTTGAAGATTTGGAGGCATTACTTGTATTGCAACATCCCACTACTATAAGGTACATTTCCAAACTTTTAGGTATATAACCTACGATAATGGTATGTTAGAGCAAAAACAAATCCAATTTACACTGGCATCATCTAACATACTCAAAAATCGCTATTTTTTTTTAAACATTCACTTCATTCATTTATAAAGCTAACACTGTTTCCATCAAACAACTATTTACAAAACCTTATACAGGTTCTAGCAAAACTACAAAAATAACAAAAACTATA
>JAOQMS010000006.1:17961178-17976494 GCA_027563885.1 Erythroxylum longipes | reverse complement strand
AGGAGATCTTCAAGGATAAGGATAATCATTCCTAGATAGGGTAATCTTTTAAATGTGATGTAACTTAATCCTATTAAAGGTAAGATAGGATAAGATTATGATCTTATCTAGTAAAGTTCTATTAGGACTCTTAGTCATCTAGAGGAGCCTATAAATAGCTCATTAGAGTTGAGAGCCATTCATTCACTCACAGAGGATAGTGAAGAGAGAGTATTCAATCATTGAGATAGCTCATTGGGAGAAATCACTCAAAGAAGAGAGCTTTGAGAGTTAAGAGCTTTAGGGGGAGTTCTCATTGTAAGCGCTTCGAGTAGGGAGTTCCTTGTAAGGTCTTTGAGTAGGGAGTTCCTTGTGAGTGCGTCGAGAAGAAGGTACTTGTCTCTTTTGTTAAAATTTTATTGAGAGTTAATGAAATAGTAGCTTTGGCTACATTTACATATCTCTTATTGATTTCTTTACTCTATTTTAAACTTGTCTTATTTTGTGTGTGAGAAAAACACTTTAAACACTTATGTGCATATGAGGTGTTCGAGGGATAATGGAATTCTTCGGCAATATTCACGTGAGGAGGTTGAATCTTACCTAAGTGGACCGAAGCAGGATTGCCGTACGAAGGTAGGCACAACTTGTGGTAAAAGTTTGAGTCTAAAGTAGACCTTTGTGACACTTTCCATAGTCGTGGCCTCCCATCATCCAGTTGAGTTATGTTTCCTATATATTTTAGTCTTATTTGATTATATAGTTTGATGATAGAATTGCATTATGATTGATGTTCTATACTCACCTTTGGATTATTATTTTTTATTTAATGAAATCTTATTGTTTTATGTGTTTATTGAATAAATTATGATTTGATTCTACCATTCATATCTCGATAATAAACTGAGAGGGTGAATCGAGAGAAAATAATTAATTCGTGCTAAAGAGAGTTAGGTAAATCAATATATTTGGAATTAAATCAAGTTGGTAAATCTTGTGTAGAGAAATCACATTTCGGTTTCCAATTGTTTATTAGAGAACTTAAGAAATAATTAGGTTTTGGATAGGTTGTTAATTTAAAGATTACAACTTCCTATAATCTTATTAGGGTTTACGTTTTAGGGTTCAATTATAACTTAAGAGAGAGTAATTGACCCTAGAATTACATAGAACTATTAATTTGATAAATCGTATTCGATTAGGTTGACATTAAGGATTGATAATTTTCCCTTTCTCTCTTTTGATAAACTCATTACGTCGAATTTGAGGGTGTGCGATTGTTGTTTAACAAAATCAATCAATTTCCATTAATTGTTATTTAAAATTGTTAATCGTTATCGTGATTGTTTCTATTTAAGTGTTAATTGTCAATTATTTTTTTGTTAGTTGATTTGGTTATTTGATTTAGTTAGTCCTCGTGTTAAAATTCATTGTCTGTTAATATTTATTTAATAGTCTCTGGCCTTAGATTTTAGGACCAGATTAAAACGATACCTTAGGTACTACACAAACGACCTGTGCACTTGCGAAAATATTGAGGTTATAAATATTAAAACTTTTTCATAAGATAAAAACCCCTATTACAGTGCATATTAGACATTTGACAGGAGATGAAATGTAGTCATTTAGGCTGGAGATAAAAATACATACGTAGAAAAGCATGAGGTTTTTGTATGGGTTGCGTTTTGAAAATAAAAGAATAGAGGTAGTTCTCGTAGCCATTTTCAGTGGGGATATTCTATAGGGTTGAAGCAATTTCAATAACTCTTGGTTCTAATAAAGATGAGGGTTAGAGATCTTAACCATAGGAGACCCATGGAGGGGTACCTTCCTAATATCGGTTGGGAGGCGACATTGACGCCGACAACCTAATTAAGCATTCTTTCCATTGTTTGTTGTTTCTTTCTCTCTTTAGAAATTGTTTATGTTATCCAATGTGTATAGATTTGAGTATTGTGAAAAGATGATTTTAATGTGTTCATTAAGATCGTTTTGTTACAAACCTATTGCTAGAATATTCAATGCAATCTGTAATTGTTATGTTGAAATTCATTTGTGGTAACTAATGGTTCGTAATCATCAACATAAACTTGGTTAAATAATTTGAGATTATGTGGTCATTGCTTTGATTGTTCTGTTTTTCTCATTTGTATGGTAGCCATCTGATTAAATCTAAAAAGTGTCTCCTAGGTTATTCGATAGCTTGGGTTAATTAACAAGTTCTTCTTAATTAATTGTGGCCTAGGGAAAATCTGAGATTAACTGAGCTTGTTGTTAATCTATGACCAATAGTTCAAAGAGAGATTTGAAGACAAAAATTTAATGAAATATGTTTAATATAGTGTAGGCCGAGATTGAACCAAAGAGCTGGACTCTTAACAAATTCACCACTTTCATCATTTTTGCAAGTTTTCTTTAATTTGCTTTTATTGGTTTAACTTCATTTTATTTTCTTGTTTGATAAACTAACCAAACCCCTCCCCCCTAATGAGAAAAATAGAACAACCTAAGTATGGAGTTAATGTACATAACAATATCTTTAATTTAATTCTAAAGAAAGGTCCTCCAGTATAAGCTATTATGAGCATAAATGAAGGCAATGAAGATTGGTTGTGTTAAAACCGCTATAGAGATTTATAGATGAATGATATGATCTAATGTCATTATTATGCAAACTGTTAAAGAATTAGTCACACAGAGCAATTATTTTGGCACTAGAATGGTGACTATGATTAGAGATTATTTTCCAATGAGTTGGAAAATAATTCAGTAAGTTACACTATTCCTCTATAATTTTATTCTCCAAAATGCCAACTATAACCTCTTTATTCTACAAAAGCATGTTTGTAATCATTAGTTTTCTGTTATGAGCATTTGCCCCTCTAACATTTTAGGATAATATATTCATATGGCATTCTCCCCAAGAAGGGACTTCTTTTTCCTATTATCTCCTTTCGGTGATATTTTCAAATTCTTGACTTGCACTTTCTTACTACTACTTATGCTTACTAGGATTATTAGTTATACTATCCTCTATAAATGCAACTCCCTCCACTATAGGAATTAAGATTGAGGTACCAGGAGGTTCTCTTTTCTTCACTCACTAGAGGAGTATATGAACGCATATTGTTCATAAATTTTTTGTTCCTTTCAACATTCGCTGCTAGATGGTTAACCTCAGCAAAGACACGATGATTAGCATTAATCTCCATCAGCTCTTAATGAATTCCTATTTTAAAGACTTTTCTAGTTGGTCTCTAAGTTTTCTTCTTTCTATTTGAGTTTTCACACATAAGAAACCTTCAATGGGTCCTCCAAAGGTTCCATGTCTTCATTTAGCCTAATAAATGGGATCATCTCTAGTAAGTCAGACTTAGGAATAACTAAGATGCAAGTCCTTGCAAAGTTGATTCGCATAATCTCAGTAGTGGATTTATCTATAGAAATTGGCTAGCCAATATAACTAGCAAGGTGACTAAGGCTAATAGTTTTCTAATACTCAAGGGGGTCATTGTATGGGCAGATCTATATAGGAATGTTTTCCTACTTAAGCTCCTCTAATTTTAGTCAAGGTCTCCGTAATTGTAGCAAGAGTGGCTTATTGTGAACATCCTATTAGGGTTATGTAAATATAGTGCCCTAGAAAGCAAGTGTATTTACATATAACTTGATTTTCTTCCAGTTACAATATTGTAATGAAAATATTTATTATTAATAAAACAAGACAGTTTGATTTTATTTATATGAGCATAATATAACTAGTCATATCGTACCAAGGTTCCTTTGTAAGTAATAGACATGTACATGGAGATGTATAGGAAACATGTATATTATTATAATCTAAATTAATTGATTCACAGTCGAATAATCAAGTTGGTCGCTTGATTATGGTTTAGACTGTAATGTTGTGATTTACCTCTATATAAGTAAAGGAGTTTATTCAACGGATTGATGAGTTTTAAATCAGGATAGTAGTTAACTATCAGTAATGACATTATTAAATGAATCTGGAATCACGTATGCTTTTAAATAATAAAGTAGGTTGTTACTTTAATCTTAAAACATACACCTTAGCATTAGTTTATTACGAACCACAATCTTGATGAGTGGTGAACTCATGTGTGTTTCATTATAATTCTTGATATGATCGGAATGGATTTTTATAGGGTATCAATCCAGTGTCCACATGTTGGAATTATTAATTGAAACATGCATCAGGGAATTCTCACTTAAATAAAGTGTTTATAGTGATATCATCACTTCTAGATGTTTTTATAGAGATTGGTGATTAAACTAATGCCAGTAGTTTGATGAATTAGTTACCCATCAAGTCTTAACACCATGACTAGATCTTGTGTGTTAACCACCATGTAGAGTGAAACGAAAGATCTAGAAGGAAAAACCAACATAAGGGCAAAACCGTAATTTGCCCCTTTATTGTGCTAATGGCTATAATATGTTCATAATAGATTTTGCGATTGGACATCAAATTAATAATTTGAAACACATTTTCTCATAATTTTATTTAATTCAAAAGTTCAACCAATTGGCTTTAGTGGAATGACATTTGGTTAATAAGTCAGAATTAATTCTAATGACATTAAATTATTAAAGCTTGAATTATTTAAGTACAATTAGATTCCACACTTAGCTTCTGGGAAGCTTTTCAATGAAAATAAGAAAAATAAACGGAGCTTATTAGAAAGAAAATGAGACAATTTGGAGAGAAATGGACGATTTGAATTTAGGCCAATAAAATCAGAACAATTTAACTAAGAGTTAATTAAATTGGGTCTGGGTCTTAATCCTATAATTAAATGTTGGGCTTACATTAATTAATTGTTAATTATAAGCCAAAAGGAAAATTTAATATTAGGCTGGATTTTGATTTAATTAATTAGATTAATTGAATTAAAATTATAAAAAAGGAAAAACCAAATTCTACAAAGATGTAGGATTCGGTTATGTTTTTTATTAAAGAATGAAAGTGTTGTAGACAAAGAGATGCAGCCCTCTTATCATTAAAGAATTAAGGGGTACGTTGTTTTGCTCTATCCACTCACTCCCAAAACATTCAGTAATGCTCATCATCATTAAATGGTTTTGATGGATGGTTTTAAATATATAAATGGACACAACTCATTAAAGAGAATTCAAAAAGAGTTACAACAATGGTAGTTGTATGGATAGCTTTTTTTGCATTCTTTTCAAGATGAAGAGTGCATTTAGTGGTCTCTCCAAGCTCTCCAAACAATCGGCCATAGGAAAAGGTTTGCTCTCCAACATTTTTCTTCTCCTTTCCCACCAAAGGATCTTGTTAACTAAGCTATCCGAGGAGAACTAGTGGTAGATAGGATTGGTTGAAGCCCCAGCAGCGAGGAGTCGAAGCTATAACAAGGAGTCGGTAATGATCCGATCTTGTTCCTATTTTATTTATTTTCTTTATGCCATATCATGTATGGATTAAAAGCATGTTAATTTTGTGTTTACACTTTCGCTGTGTTTTCGATTTCGAAAAAAGTTTTTGAAATCTACCGTTTAGCCAAACCAAGCATGAACCTATTTTCAATCCAACAATTGGTATTAGAGATGATTTTATTATGCATAATTTAGTACCTATATGTTGCATAGGTTGGCAAATAAATTATGTATGCTGTAATTTTTTTTATATGATAAAAATATATGTTGCGTATGTTTTGGCTTGCACTTTTGATTGTCTAGAGAAAATCAATTTACCTGTAAACTTTCTTCATTTGGTTTGTAATAAAGAGGGTTGACTATCATCGCCATGTTTCCTCTTTGTCTTATTCTTCTATTTGAAAATTTATGTAATTTTTACAGACGGAGCAACCATGGATAAAAGAAAAGAATAGGTAAATATTTTCAGTTTTTATTTTGTGTTAATGACAGATTTTCTTTTGATTAAATTATGTTAATTCTTGATTTTTTCCAAGTGCTGGAAATTTTTTCCAATGTTTTCCAATCTATTGTTTGAAAATTTTTATTAAAAAATTAAATATTTTCCAGCAGGCACTACATGCGACCAGCAAAAGGCAGCGTGCACCATACTCAGCTACGCATAGTATGCACTGCACTTGGTAGCACACACTGCTGCACGCGGGTAGCAGGCAGTACACACTATAGCGCGCTACTGCCTGCAACCCGCGGCCAATAGCTATGTAGCTGCCATGCTACTTGTGGTAAATGTGGGGCACATATTGGTTTCTCAATAACCTGCCCATCGTAGCTCTGTTGATAAATGTATGAACCAAATTATGATGCTTTCTGAATAGTTAGGCATGAAGATGCTTGGTAGATTTTTGAGTGGGAGGGTCCTAGTTTCTCATTTAATGGATAAGATGGTCCACCGTTACTTAGTCCGTTATAGATAAGGAAAATAAATGTTGCATAAAGATTTAATTTTTAAGTTTTCTTAAGTCTATCATCATGCATACATGTATTATGATTTTATACTAAGTTCCAATTTTTGACTAGTATGCTCATTCTTTAATAATTTATATTTTCAGTCATAATCACCACAATATGAATCCACTCACAATGCTCTTAACCAATAACAAATTCAAAATGGAGAGAATTTTAATGAATGGAGTTGCAACCTTGACATCGTTCTATATTATGAATAAATTTCATGGGTCTTAACAGACAATGAGTCTGCACCTTCGGGTGACAAATCAACTCCTGAGCTAGTCCAACAATATGAGCAATGGAAGAATGCTGATAAGACTGCCAAGTGCTATATTCAGGCTTCTGTTAGTGCAATGTTGAATAAGCAACTTGCAAGCATGCAAAATGTTGGTGCAATGGTCCATAACGTATATGAGATGTTTGGTGTGCCAACCAGGCCTACAAGGGTGAAAGCTATCTAAACCTTTCATAATCTCAAACAAAATCTTGGTGAGCCGGTGCGAGATTACATGCTTAAGGTAATCTCTGCGATTATTAAGCCTGAGATGCTTGGGGTGGTCATAGATGCGAAAATGCAGATGATTCTGATCATCAACATCTTAAACTCTTCTTTTTAGTAGTTTAAGTTGGACTATGAGCTCAACACCAACTTACACCTTGAGTGATTTGATAAATACCCTCTAAAACATGCAAGAGATATTAAATATTAGGGCCAATAGGCCAAAGGCTTATGTGGCATCTTCTTCTAAGTGAAGGGTAAGGGAAAGCAAAAGAAGAAGGGTGCAAAGAAAGGGAAGGCCCAAACAGAGGTCAAGGCCCAACACATGAGAAAGAAGGACGAAGAGGAAACTAAGGTAAAGTGTTTCCAATGTGGTGAGAAGGGTCAATCGAAGAGAAACTGCGTGTTCTACCTTGAAACCTCAAGAGCAAACAAGGTATGGTTTCCTAAGTTTGTTAGGAACTAGAAATGTGGTAGATTCTTTTGATTCTTGGATGTTAGATTTAAGAGCCACTAATCATGTTTCCAATTCTATGCAAGGGTTCCAGCAAAGGAAAAGGCTACCTAAAGGCCAATTTCAATTCAAGATAGCGGATGAATCCTACGTTTTGGCAGAAGCAGTGGGAGTAGTTATGTTAGACTTTCTTAATGGTTATAGGTTATATTTGGAGGATGTATATTACATCCCAATGGTTGTAAGGAACATGATTTCTGTGTTTTGTTTAATAAAATCTGGTTATTCCTTATATTTTAAAAATGTTGTTTTAATATATGAGAATAAGGATTTTATTTGTTATGTGGTAATTAAACAGGGATTGTTCTTTATAAAACCTATGACAGGATCACTAAACACCACAGAATTAATAAAACCAAGAAAATCTAATGACTTTAGCATTAATTCAAAATATCTGTGGTATTTCAGGATGGGTCATATCAATCAGAAAAGACTTGACATGTTAGTGAAGGATGGGATCCTTATAGGCTTGGACAATGGTCCTTTACCCACCTGTGAGTCTTGTATTGAAGGAAAGATGACTAAGGCCTCATTTGCTTCTAAAGAAAACCGATCTGAACTCACGTTAGACTTGGTACACACTGATGTGTGTGGGCCTATGAACGTAAAAGCTAGAGTAGGTTATGAATACTTCATAACGTCTATATATTATTACTCTAGATATAGCTATTTGTGTTTGATTCAAAAAATAGTGAGTCCTTTAAAAGGTTCAAAGAATTCAAAGCTAAAGCTGAGAAGCAGCTAGGTAAGCCATTAAAACAACTTTGATTGGATCGAGTTGGTCAGTACTTATCTGGAGAGTTCCAATAATTCCTAATTGAAAATGGAATTGTTTCCAACTTGTTAGCTCGCAGAACACCTCAACAAAATGGTGTAGCTAAGAGAAGGAATAGGACTCTGTTGGAAATGGTAAGATCAATGATGTCCTATGCTAGCCTTCTAGAATCGTTATGGGGATATGCCATACAAACGACAACTTATCTTCTTAACTTTGCTCCATCCAAATCGGTGCCTAAAACACCTAGGGAGTTGGGGATTGGACAAGTTCCTTCATTGTGACACTTGAGGACTTGGGGTTGCCTAGCACATGTTCTAAGGCCTGAATCCACAAAGATGGAGCTAAAGTTAGGGGTATGTTTATTTGTAGGATATCCTATGGGTACACGAGTGCAGTCCTCAGGACAGGAAGGTATTTATGTCGACAAATGTGACCTTCTTGGAGGAAGAATTTGTGAAAAATCACAAAGTAAAAAGTGAACTAGTACTAAATGAGTTAGCTATTTCATCCAAACTGAGAGTTGATTTGGATATAGCAGAATCTGATGTCAAAATGGATTCAAGAGTTGAGTCGGAAGAGCAGGCTGAACGTCAAGTAGTGCCTAGACGTAGTAGGAGGGTTATGAGACAAACAAACAAGTATCTATGTCTAAGAGAAGGCATAATTGCCATCTTATACCAAGAAGAAACGGATCCTATTACTTATACACAGGCTATTAATGATGTTGATGCAGATAAGTAGCTCAAGGTAATGGAATCAAAAATAGATTCCATGTAGGAAAACGAAGCCTGGATTCTTGTAGATCTACCACTAGGTGTAAAAGCTATAAGGTGTAAATGGATCCTCAAAAGGAAGAGAGGATCTTATGGAAAGGTAGAGACCTTTAAAGCCAGATTGGTAGCTAAGGGCTATACTCAAAAGGAAGATATAGACTATGTGGAGACTTTTTCTCTGGTTGTCATGCTTAAGTCCATCTGAATTCTTTTGGCCATAGTAGCCTATTTCGATTATGAAATATGGAAAATAGACGTCATGACAGTATGTCTTAGTGGTGATCTTGAGGAGACCATTTATATAGCCCAACCAGAAGGATTTGTTGAGTAAGATAATGAGCATAAGGTATACAAGTTGCAAAGGTCCATTTATAGAATTAAGCAAGCATTTAATTCTTGGAACATTAGGTTTGATAAGGCTATCAAAACTTAAAGATTAATACAAAACCTAGATGAGCCTTGTGTCTATAAAAGGATACAAGAAGGCAAGGTTACTTTCCTAATTCTATATGTCGATGACATTATGCTCATTGGGAATGATGTAGGAATGTTATCTATAGTCAAGGAATGGTTGAATGAACAGTTCTCAATGAAGGATTTGGGAGAGGCTAGCTATGTTCTGGGGATCAAGCTTATAAGGGATCGTAAGAACAAGCAGATAGCCTTGTCTCAACTGACCTACATTGAGAACATGATCAATAATTTTGCCATGTAGGATTCCAAGAGGGGTTTCAAACCTATTAGATAGGGAATCAAACTTTCCAAGGAGCAAGCACCTAAGAGCCAAGAGGAGGTCAAATGCATACGCAATATTCCAATCCAGGAACGGAGCATTGCACTGTGGTCAAGTGCATACTGAAATATCTTCGTAGGACAAAGAACTTAACGTTTATTTACTCTAGAAGTGATCTTATTCTGACAGGATATATGGATTCTGATTTCTAATCAGATGTTGATTCAAGGTATTAACTTCTGGTTCTATATTTACATTGGGAGGTGGAGCCATAGTCTAGAAGAGTGTCGAGTAATCTTATGTTACTGATTCGACTATAGAGGCTAAGTATGTTGCTACTTGTGAAGCAGTTAAGGAAGCAGTCTAGTTCCGCAAATTCCTAAAGGATTTGGAGGTAGTTCCTAAGGTATAAAAGGTTATTACACTTTATTGTGATAATAGTGGGGCGGTGGCTAATTCTGAACAAACTTAGAACCACAAAGCTGCCAAACAAATTGAGAGAAAGTATTATCTCATAAGGGAGATCATACAACGTGGTGAGGTGGATGTGGTAAAGATTCCCATAGATCAAAAACTTGTTGATCCGTTCACGAAGATGCTGTCATAAAAGAGCTTCGAGGGTCACCTAGAAGGCATAGGAATGAGGGATATGTCAAACTTGCTTTAAGGCAAGTGGGAGATTGTTAAGGTTATGTAAATATAGTGCCTGGAAAGTGAGTGTATTGACATATAACTTAATTTTATTCTAGTTACAATATTGTAATGAAAAAATTTATTATTAATAAAACAAAACAATTTGGTTTTATTTGTATGAGCATAATATAACTAGTCATAAGGTACCAAGGTTCCTTTGTAAGTAATATACATATACATGGAGATGTATAGGAAACATGTATGTTATTATAATCTAAATTAATTGATTCACAATCGAATAATCAAGTTGTTCGCTTGATTATAGTTCAAACTGTAGTGTTGTGATTTACCTCCGTGTAAGTAAAGGAGTTTACTTTAAGGGAATGATGAGTTTCAAATCATGATCGTAGTTGACTATCAGTAATGGCACTATTAAATGAATTTAGAATCACGTATGTTTTTAAAGAATAAAGTAGGTCGTTACTTTAATTTTAAAATATACACCTTAGCATTCGTTTATTACGAACCACAATCTTGATGAGTGGTGAACTCATGTGTGTTTCATTATAATTCTTGATATGATCAGAATGGATTTTTATAGGGTATCAATCCAGTTTTAGCATGTTGGAATTATTAATTGGAACATACATCAGGGAACATTCACTCAAATAAATAGTTTATAGTGATATCATCACTTCTAGATGTTTTACAGAGATTTGTGATTAAACTAGCACTAATAGTTTGATGCACTAGCTACCCATCAAGTTTTAACACCAAGATTAGATCTTATGTGTTAATCACCATTTAGAGTGAAGTAGGAGATCTAAAAGGAAAAAGCAAAATAAAGGGAAAACGATAATTTTACCCTTTATTGTGCTGATGGCTATAATGTGGTTCATAATAAAGTTTATGATTGAACATCGAATTAATAATTTGAAACGCATTTTCTCATAATTTTAAGCAATTCAAGAGTTCAACCAATTGGCTTTAGTGGAATGACATTTGGTTAATAAGTCAAAATTAATCCTAATGAGATTAAAATAATTCCAGGCTTATTAGAGTTTGAATTATTTAAGTCCAATTAGATTCCCCACTTGGCTTCTAAGAAGGTTATCAAGGAAAGTAAGAAAAATAAACGAAGGTTATCGGAAAGAAAATGCGACAGTTTGAAGAGAAATGGACGAATTGGGTTTAGGCCAATAAGAACGGAACAATTTAATTAAGAGTTAATTAAATTGGGTCTTAAGCCTATAATTAAATGTTGGGCTTACACTAATTAGTTGTTAATTATAAGCCCAAAGGAACAGTTAATATTAGGCTAGATTTTGATTTAATTAAATTGATTAATTGAATTAAAATTATATAAAAAAGGCAAAATCGAATACTACAAAGTTGTAGGATTTGGTTATATTTTTTTTTATTAAAGAATGAAAGTGTTGTAGACAAAGAGATGCAACCCTCTTATTATTAAAGAATGAGGGGGTGTGTTGTTTTGCTCTCTCTACTCATAACCAAAACATTCGATAACACTCATCATCTTTAAATGGTTTTGATGGATGGTTTTAAATATGTAAACAGACACAACTCATTAAAGAGAATTCAAAACGAGCTACACCAATGGTAGTTAGATGGATAGCTCTTTTTGCATTCTTTTCAAGATGAAGGTTTGCGTTTAGTGGTCTCTCTAAGCTCTTCAAACAATCAGCCATAGAAAAAGGTTTGCTCTAGAACATTTTTCTTCTCCTTTCATACCAAAGGATCTTGTTAACCAAGCTATCTAATGAGAACTAGTGGTAGATCGAATTGGTTGAGGAAATGGCAGCGAGGAGCTGAAGCTGTAGCAAGGAGTCAGTAATGATCTGATCTTGTTCCTATGTTATTTACTTTCTTTATGTCGTATCATGTGTTGATTAAAAGCATGTTGATTTGGTGTTTACGCTTCTGCTGTGTTTTTTATTTCAGAAAAGGTTTTTGAAATCTATCATTTATCCAAACCAAGCATGAACCTATTTTTGATTCAACACACACCAAAGTCCAACTTGAACTACCATTTTCACTTGTTTAAAGCTTACAAACTTGAGCAAGAATACATCCTTATTGTTTATAAGCACATCCATCAAACCATTTTGCTTTCAGTAGTTCATTGTTTATTATTTCATAACTGGAAGAACTATCCTTTTGTTTAGGAAAAAACCAAGTATGGTGGACTTTCATCTATCTACTCCAAATTTCATAAGTTCCATAAGGGGACCCAATCGTTTGCTTAAAATTTCTAACTTCAATTCAAGTCTGGCATCTCCAACTACTTGAGTCCATGATTGTTAGATAGGTGGAGAGTTAATAAGCATTGGTAAATGACGAACCAGGATGTTCTTTAGAGTTAGGAAGCTTAGAAAGTAGGTTAGGACAATTTGAGTTCAAGGACTGTTGGATAAAAGCAAGGTAATCAGGGTAAAGAGTGCATGGGAGGATAGAGAACAATGTAGATCTTAGCAGAATAACAATATGTGGAGCTGTTTAGAGGGAGTAGGCAGATGAAATCTGAGGTGTGGTCAGTGGAAGAAGAAGGGAAGAAAATAGATGACAAGGTAGTAAGGAGTAAAAAATTCTAAGTTTGACAGTAAAGGAAGTCGGCAGTTGAGAGGAGTGCATGTGTTTAGAGGAGAGGAACCATAGAAGCAATTGGGGAAAATATGAGTAGAAGCCTCTGAGGGAAGACATGAAACCATTACTTTATTCTATAGTTCCTAAGTAATTAGTGGAAGCATTTTAAGATTAATTAACTAACAATTATTTAGTAAGGAGATCTTCAGTATTAAAAAATATTTTGGTATGACATAATTTGGTTTAAAAATTTTCTTTTTTATGTAATTAGTAGTTAACCAATGATTAGCAATAATAGATAGATTAAAATTGGTTATAAATTGATTAGTATTTGCTCTTGTTTCGTAGGCTTTGTAATGTTCATTTCGTATCTTGGCACTTTGTACATTTGTAAGTTTAGTTTTTTTCATTTTTGAAAAAAATTGAATATATTCTTTAACTTAAAAAATGAATAAACATTTGAGATGGGATGTCTTTCTTTCTAAAATTAATGGTTTAATTACAACGAACACTTGTATTTTGAGTATTTTTATTCGAGTTTCTAATTTTAAAAAATAATCTTATATGTTATACAATGTTTGTTTCTCTCGTATTTTAAATGTTATTGTTTTAATGAAATACGCAAATAATATCCTGTGGTTTGATCAATATTACGCAAATAATATCCTGTGGTTTGATCAATATTATTATTATTTTTACACTGTACATGATGTTAAGTGGTTTGTGATATGGTACATTCCAATGAGTTTGTTCTATATGCAGACGATGTTGTAATTTTGGAAAACGATAATAAGTAAAGTTACTTGTTATTTGTCATAATCATAATAGGTAGATATTATGTTACTTAACGTTAAGTTAAGTCAGATAATTTTCTTTATTCTTAAAATTTTTAAATAAACAACGATATCAAAGGTATAGATAAAACAAAAATAAAAATTTAAGCGTACATCGTAGCTTTTAAAAATTAGAGATTAAAGTAAAAAGATATGAAGCATAAAAGAGCTTGTTGTAATTAACTCTAAAATTTTAAAAGTAAATATTAAAGATATTAAAATACAATTATATTAAATAATTATTTACAAATCATAGACTTAATTCATTTAGAGTAAAAATTTTAACGTTTTTATTAATAATTTTCATGTATTTAAGAAAATGATTAGTTCAAATTTCCTCTTATTTATTATAATTAAGATAAATAAAATTTATTTTTAATACTCTAAATATATCATCTTTACATACCTTAGTAGAAGAATAAATAACAAATGTTTTTCATACAAACTATAAATGTTCTTATGTAAATTAAGAATTAAGTCAAATGTTTTTCACATAAACTATAAATGCTCCTATATAAATTAAGAATAAGTCATTTAATGATTAAATTTCTCAAACATTTAATTTGATTAATAATATTAATTAAGTCGATAATTGATAGCTTCCTTTCGTAATACTACACACTTTATTAATACCTTTGTTGGAACGAAAACAAAAGCATGTAAGATTTAGTTAAAGGGTAGATTTCAAAACTTTTTTGAAATCAAAACTCAGAGAAAATCACATAACCAAATCAACATGTTTCAGCTATACATGATACGGTATAAAGAAGATAATTTACATAAGAACAAGGTAGTAGAAATATACCGACTCCTTGCTACTGCTATGACTCCTTACTTTTGTATACTCTCCAAATCCTTGCTATAGCTTTGACTCTTTTGTATCCTTTCCTTTGTCAATGAATCCTCTCCTTGCTGTCGTATCCCCGACCAATTCGATCTACCACTTGTTCTTCTTGGCAACTTGGTTAACAAGATCCTTTGGTGGGAAAGGAGAAGTATTTTGAGGAGATTCTTCTTAGAAGAAAGAAGCCAAAAATGAGACTCTTCTCATTCATGTTTCGGCTATGCATGCATGAGAGGAGAGAGTGAGTCAAAACAAAATGCAAGAACATTACTTCCTTTCCTTGTCAATTTCGGTTATCATGAAAGAAAGATGTGATGTGCATCCAATGCATCACTTCATTCTTTAATGAACCATAAAGAAGCCAATAAATGAGACTCTTTTCATTGGTTTAAGATGCTACATGAAAAGACCAATAACCTAAATGAGACCCTCTCATTTTCGGTTATAAATGAAAGAAGGAAGTGTTTGAGTTATGTAAATATAGTGCCCTAGAAAGCAAGTGTAATTACATGTAACTTTATCTTCTTCAGTTACAGTTTTGTAATGAAAATATTTATTATTAATAAAACAAAAGAGTTTGGATTTATTTGTGTGAGCGTTATATATCAGGTCAAAAGGTACCAAGATTCTTTTATAAGTAATATACATATATATAGAGATGTATGGGAAACATGTATATTATTAGAATCTAAATTAATTG
>JAOQMS010000006.1:17932825-17958935 GCA_027563885.1 Erythroxylum longipes | reverse complement strand
AAATTGCAACGTTATTTTTCAGGACCGAGAGTAGACTCCTAGCTTCAGAGAGACTTTTCCAGCCGTGTAGATTGTGAATAGCAAGAGAGGTCATGGCTCAAAGGTCGGTCAGCTGGGACTTTTGGATGACTTAGATAGATTCGCTACTTTTTCCTCTTTCCTATAGCATTTTGTACTAGGTTATTGGATTGATGTACAGACAGTGGATGATAGATGTGTAAACCTTTGATTTTGATGGAATGAAATAAGGAAGAAGTTAATTTTAAAAATATTGTGGTTTTTTATTAATGCTTTATTGGTAAAATTGATATGATGCCATGTGGAATAAATGTAGTGATCGCACGTAGCTCACCCTTATCATAGGATATGTATCGGAATGACCTGCGGGAGTCCCGGTGCGTACCCAACAGTAAGGGGGTGCTACAAATAGTGGCTGAAGCAATATGTTTTAAGTGTGTAAATGGTTTTCTTTCTCATGACGCACAGTTAATTGACTGGCTTTGGACAACACTAGCTACAGAACGTGCTAAGGGAGGTCATCTTGGGGGTCCTTCAAACAGTAATTTTGGGTGGTCAAGGTTGAGCTGGTTTGCAAGGGATTGGCGTTGGATACATGGGAAGTGGCTATAGTGATGCAAATGGAAATTTAGGTTATGGCAATGCAGCATGGAGATCTGGCAATGGTTCTTTTAGCCCATCTTGTGAGTTTGAGGAAAGGCAAAAGGCCAGCAGTGTTTGGTAAGTGTGATATTAATTATTGGCTTTCATTTAGTGAAATTTTTTCAGGCATCCTCGGCAAAATCTATCATGAACCAGAATTGATTGTGGACAGAACTTTAATAGTTTGGGAGATGTTGGTTTTCATGTCCTATGTACAGTATTTCAAACAAAGTATGTTGTTTTGCAGAAGCATTTTTTGGTTCATGCTCTTCATAGTTTCTTGGTCGAACCTCTTCTTCTCTTCTTTATTCCTTTCTATCTCTGTCTCTGTCTCTTTTTTTCTTGTTGTGTGGAGTGTTGTTGAGGAGCATAGGAGATGTGTTAAAGGTGAACTAGTTTTTCTTTAATTTAAGAGGCCTGGAACATGCAATTTGCTTAATGCTTTATTTGAGGCTTGTGATATGAAGTTAGTAAGGCTTTGTATTCAACTGTCTGAAACCATTTGTATCCTTGTCAATATTTTTTAAAAAAATTATTGTAATCTCTCTCCCTTGCACACTGGGATTTGCCATAATGGCATGGATTTTTCTTTTTCTCCTGGCTTTGCTGATTGTAGAAAATAATCAACCTGGAAAATGGTGGAAGAAGCTTGCACTTGATAACTATTTGAGGCATTGACCTCAAATTAAGATGTTATTTTAATCTTTAAATTAGCTTTTTTTCTTCCAACTAATAAGTTAATGGAAAAGGCATTTGTCGAAGGGATGGCTTTTTGCCATTTGCTGTTTGAGAACAGCTTTTAGCATAATCTCTTTTCGTTAGGTTGATGGTCCATACGTATTGGTATGGTTACTACAGCATCTTCTGCAAGCTTTTGACTCAGTAAAGGTGTAAAAACATTCAAGATATTTACTGAGTTAAGATGCATCATGAAGGTCACGCAATGGTCTCAGAAGATCTCGCAACACCACAATGTCTGAGATTGCCACAGTCATCCCTCCACTTGTTAGTGGATGTTGCATGTTGAATGACATAACATGATATTTAAGAATGCCATAGAAAATGGCTGGTCAAGCAAATAGTTGGGAATGCATAGATGGCAAAAGATATCAACCTGAGGTGCCACCACAGTCTTCAAATAATTTGCCATTTCTCCGTTTGAAATGCATGGAACCTTCTGACCAGGAACATCAACCACATAGCATACGTCTGAGCTGCTAATAGGATAGAAATAATAAAAGACTGATACGTTAAGAACAAAACAGGAATCATACTTCAATGATGCGGAGTACAACATGTAATTGCGAGCCACTCAAGTCTAATCAGATCAGCTTGCATTCTTATTATAGTTAAATTTTCTGAATTTGGACAAACTTAACGTTCAGTTTTTAAAGTAAGGTGTTGGGAGTAAATAGCTGTAAGTGAACTCTTTTTCTTTTTTTATTATTACGCAATAAAATTGTATTAAAATTAACATGAGAGATAGAACTTCCAATCATTCAACTTTAGATACTGATAATCTCTTTATTTGATGCCACGTAGAGAAAGATATCCTCTTGTTATTAATCATAAAAGGCTACTGTTTGATAATGAAATTTACACTTATCACCAAAGAGCTGTTAACGAATTAAAGCCTTCATATGCAAATCAACTCACACTTTCAATCATGCTTTTGTTAGAATATATGAAATTCGTTGCATGGGTAGGACTTTCTGTAGAGATTATCGTCCATATCATTCAAAACTTTATAACATTGCTGACAAAGACATTTTTAAGTTTCACAAGACATAATGCCTAGACTTCTTTTACGAATAGATACTGACCCACTGCTTTATTGCTACTTGACAAATGATGCTGAATTATTTTCATTCTAGCGACTTCTTTAACAGGTTAGATGCCACGTAGACAAAGATTTCCTCTTATTATTGGTCATATCTACTTTGATTCCTAGACTTCTTTTACGAATGGATACTGACCCACTACTTTATTGCTACTTGACAAATGTTGCTTTCTTTGGCACGCTTATTGTACTAAAATAAACATGTAGATGTTTCATTAATCTTGAGCATAAGTAAGAATGCCATATTAATTTATATTGGTATTGCTTCGAGATTAATAGATCAAACTCTAGAGTTTGACAATATTTTAGATCCAATTAATTATAATAAATCAGTCATAACGGCGACTGTTCAACCTGATATTAATATATTCAATTATATTTAATTGTACTCACAATTATATATTTAAATACAATCAAGATTAAACTCGAACTTCAAATAATTAAGTTTAATTTACCAATCAAAACATTTATAATTATTATTCTTTCAGTGTATAATTAATAAATTCTGACACTACATTTCATAATTCATAATTAACATAATTATTCAATAAAGCAACAACAAAAATTAAAGAAATTAATGTAAAAAAGTTGAAAATCAAATAAAATAATAGAAGACTAATACTTAAATGTGACACCTAAAACCACTACAGGTCATTCTTGCATGCGTCCTTTGAAATTATTATTGTACAGACCAAAAAAAAGTTACTTTTCATAATTTTAGTACAGGTTCACCGACCCCAAACTCAGAGCATCAGTCTTGTCAAATAAAACATTGAAAAGAATAATGAGAAAAGCTGATAAGCTCTAAATGACCCCACCCACTTAATACATATCTAATCAAGTTATATGGTATGCATACCTACGAACTTTTTAACCTCAGATATTATTCATAATTTGTATTTTCATGGGCATAAGTTAACCTTTTGGGAAGAATGGAAATTAAGAATCGACCATATTTTAGCCAAATTTTGATCGTATCACGCCAACTTGTTAAGAAAACATACAGAAAAAGTAAGATCAAAGTTTTCTATAAATTCATCTTATGTGGGTATCACTATTTTGTTGGATCTGTCAATAATTTCATATTCAAAACAATTTCGTAATTAGTGGATATGACATCATATGGGCAACTTGACTTCTCATATTTTTGTTCCATGACCCTGAATAATTGTCACAATTAGTCTCTGATAAATACAAACCATAATTGATTGATGAGACCACTACAGGTCATTCTTGCATGCGTCCTTTTAAATTATTTTTGTACAGACAAAAAAAAGTTGCTCCGCATACTTCCAAATTATCATGCATTTTAAGGCTATTGTGAAGAGTTCGTATAAATTCCCTTGCCTTTTTCTCAATAATAAAAGCAACGAATGATCCAAAATACTATTACTCAAAGACCTTTGAACACTAGGTTTCCATTTCTTTTCTTAAAAATGAATAATTGTAGTTTATGTACACAATACATTGAATATATTATTTATGTCCAATAATTAATTCTTCAATATCAAAATGTTCATTGAACATTTAATGTATTAATTTTTCTATTTTCAACTGATTTTATGTAGTATTATTTAATTATTACACATTTCTTTTCAGACAAAGGCCAAACTACTTGAGAACTTTAATCACAACAAGATATCGATAAGAAGGACGATAATTCACTATTTCATAACTTTAATCACAACAAGATATCGATAAAAAGGACGATAATTCACTATTTCATAACCTTTCGATTCTATGTAACTAGACTTATTGTGTCTTATTTTCGTACAATAATCGTGCATTACTTTTTGACAATTATTCAGTCTTCTTCCAAAACGATGAAAGTAACTATTCGATCACCAACATTACGCATTGGATTGAAATTGAAAGCAAGTGGAAAGCAAAAAAACTGTAAAAAGTCAAATTCCCCATACGACATCATGTCCACTATGGTCCATTCCAACCTTAATCCCACTATTAATCCTGACATCCTTTTCCTCTGTTCATTCCATACTTTCGTAATTAAGATAAGCCAAAGATTCTTGTTTTTCCTTATTGCGTTCAACAAACATGATTTCCCAAACCTCAAATTTTGTAGACAATGTCTTCACAAAAGATCAAGTGAGTCGAATCCAGCCTCAAATGCAGACGTTGATGACAACAACAAGAAACCCAAATTATCCTTGACTTTTTTGGCATTACGTAAAGTAATATAACCATGTAACTTTTGTAACTTTGATGATTTAATTTCCTGTTTTGAATTATTTCTACTATCGTTACGTCTTTATAGCTTGTACTTGTTTTTTAATTTGTTTTACATATCGCAATTCTCCTTATTAAACTCATCCACATTCATTAAATAATTACTTTAAAAAATTGTTGATAGTTTTCATGTCTCCGAGTCGGACCCTCTTTTAGTACACAATTTTGTGTTTTGTTGTTTGGATTTGGCACATAAAACAGTTTAGGTTGGGGTTGGTAAATTGGTTTAATAAGACCAGGATTCAGATGAGTTCTTTGTTTCATCCTAGCATTTCTCCTTGTGTGGTCTGATGTAGGGAAGCTAGCAATCATGTAAGAAACCAAGTTTTGTTTTGCTGCCTTCCATAAATTCTTGTCTATTATATCCATTGCTTGAAAAGTCCAATTAAAGTATTGAAGTAGGTTAGTAATACATGACTTAACAACAATCAGGAAGGCAAAATTCTCTTAAGATATTTATACCCAAATTTTGCTTTGACAATATGCTCATTATTTAATACAGGAAATGACAGTCTTCGAGTCATGTAGTTCATGAAGTGGGGTAATTCCTTTTATTTCATGATTTGAGGTGTTCAATTTAACCGAACGTGGCGCCTGAGAATAGGAAAAGCCAGTGGCCCAAGTACAAACATTGTTCTGGAGACACGCTCGGGTTGAACTTGTTAATATTCTTTCATTGTGGCTGAAGTGATTGGTGTGGTTCACTAGATTTTTCTGGCTGTTCTTCACGAAGGCAACGCTCCCCAACTATTTTTAAATTTTGCTTTTTATTGTTTGGCTTTACCCGCCGCCACAAATCCCGTCCCAAAGTTCGTTGTTACGTAGATTCCAAACCTATCAACCATCACCCAATTCTTCAATGTCCAGCCTCAAATGCAAACGTTGATGATAGCAACAAGAAACCCAAATTATCCTTGACTTTTTTGGCATTACATAAAACAATATAACCATGTAACTTTTTTAACTTTGATGATTTAATTTCCTGTTTTGAACTATTTCTACTATCATTATGTCTTTATAGCTTGTACTTGTTTTTTAATTTGTTTTACATTTTCATATCCTAATTTAATAGTGTTGGGAAACCTAAAGCAAAAAAAATTACATATTGCAATTCTCCTTGTTAAACTCATCCACATTCATTAAATCATTGTTTTAAAAAATTGTTGATAATTTTCATGTCTTCGAATCGGACCCTCTTTTGCTACACGATTTCCTGTTTTGTTGTTTGGCTTTGGCACATAAAACAGTTTAGGTTGGGGTTGGTAAATTGGTTTAATAAGACCAAGATTCAGATGAATTATTTGTTTCTTCCTCGTATTTCTCCTTGTATGTAAAGCACCACCCATGTGATCCCCTATTAAACGTGAATTTGGACTGAACTATGAAAACCAAAAGCACTAGAGGTGTTCCTTTGCTAAAGAACTAGAAAGAAACATATACAATTATTGTTATACAAGTGAAAAGATTGATATGGACAATTTGTCAACATATATAGGAAATTATAGTACCAGGAGCCACCTATTTTTTCCCCATTATAGGACATAGGGTAATCAAATGTATAGGACGTAGAAGAGTCAAACAAAAGAGTAGGCTTCAATCTAATAGATCACCAGTTACATACAACAATGTTTATGTCATTTATTATTTGAGCCATGATACTGATATATGGGTAAGTTTATTTGACGAGGAACTTAACTATTGATTTGCCCATGTTCCAACATGCAACTTAACTACTTGCCAATTTTTAACATATAACAGAAGAGACAGGATGCGAGCTGACAAGAAAACTTTAACACACAGACAAGTTTAAAAAGGAAAATATCTTTAAAGCACCGACCATGTGATCCTAAGGGATTCAGACGCAGAAGACTTGGGAAAATGATGAAGCGGACGTGTATGATATACTATTCCTATCAGGCATCATAGGAAAAAGAACTAGTAGACACATTTTTCCAGTAATGCCTACTTAATTTAAAATTAAAGAGAGTAATATATATATATATATAACATGATATAATGTTACACATTTAATCTCTAATGTAAACCAACTTCTATTGTCAACTATATTTAGCAGTTCATGTCAGTAAAGCTTAATTTGGAAAGTAAATAGTTCTATTATATATTTTAACAACAACAATGCTATAAAAGAAACGAAAAACTTACCTTAATGAAAACACATAACTTTCTGTGTTTTCCTACACAGTGTCCTTGTTTCTTTACATGTTGCTTACAAAAATTTAAGAAAATGGAACCAAATCAAACTCATACAAGTCAATGATTTACAACTCACCATTTTCTTGGAATATGTATCACTTTGTTTATGTCTCTGTGACTGTCAGTGCAAAGTATTTGTTTAAATGCTGAATTTATCAATGCAAATGTCTCTCTCAAAAAATTTGGTCTAGTAGTTTGATTTATTGTTTATATTCCCTCCTACTTATATGGTCTATTAAGCCCAAATTTGGGCGTCTGTGGTCTATACTATTTATCTGCAATTTACAATTTTTTAGACATAAGGTCTTATATCAAACTCCGCACAATCAATGGCACCATTTTACGGCGCGCCACTTCCAACCTCCATCTTCATGTTCATAACCCTGTTCTTTATCACGTCCACCGAATTCGATGTGACTGCTGCCATAAATCCCGCTGCAAAGTTCACTATTAGTTGTGTTCAAACCCATCAACCATCACCTTATTCTTCAAAATCGCTTCCTTTGTTTGATCAAACGAGCCTAACTGTGACGCATTTACTATCACCGTTAATGAATACCCACGCCATAAGCTTGTTATACCTTGCTGTTATGAAATCTTCGTAATAGCATCAATAACACCGTTATAGTTACGGCATTGGGCAGGTAGCAACACCTTAACTATTGTTAAAGGAAATCGATTTTCTTCCAGTTACAATGAACCTAACGACCCGAGGAGTGATATGGAGGTGCAATGATGTCATTCTACGAGCTATCCTGGTGCTAAAGGTAAACTTTTTCTACGGTTTGTTTGTGTTCTTGGGTGGATTAGAGATGAATTTTGGTTTAATTCGGTATTGTGTGGTGATTCTACTGTGGTCTTACGACGGCGCGTGTGGTGCAGACGCTGAAGCTACTCTTTATCGCGAACTATGCCATGCTTGTGTCGGTCCTTTGGTAACCATCCCTCGACAAAATGAACACGTCTTCTACTTCCCTCAAGGACATATTGAACAGGTCCGCTTTATATGATTTGTTTGATTATCATTTGTTTAGTGTCAACCTTGTTAGAAGCTATTTGTACAAATTTGATTTGCATGCTTATCGTCGAGTTTTCATTTTACTTATGAGCTTAAATCGCTCATTATTAATGTGTGGATCAGATGGAGGCATCAACTAACCAACCCGCTGACAAGAAAATGCCTGTTTATAACCTTCCGTCAAGGATTCTGTGTCTTGTCATTAATGTTATTTTGAAAGTGCGTGATTAGTAGCTTTGACGTTTAAATTATTGGTCTCTACTTAAAGGTTAATTGATTTCTAAGTTTGTTTTAGGTTTTGTGATTTCATTTTTTCTTATCGAGTAATAATAAATTGTAGGCCGACCAGATACGGATGAGGTCTTTACTGAAGTGACGTTACTCCCTGAGGCCAACGTAAGTACTCACTGCGTTATGTTTTATGTTATATGATGCACAGTTGAGCATTCGGAGCCAAATCATTCTTATTATCTAGTTATCTTATAATGTCAGAAAGATGAGAATGCAGTGAAAAAGGAACCTCCCCCACCCTCTCCACCGAAGTTTCACGTACGCTCATTATGCAAGACTCTGACCCCCTCAGATGCTAGTACTCACGGTGGACTTGTGATTCTTAAATGACACGGTGATGAGTGTTTGCCCTCATTGGTTATTCAAATGCACCTTGTGATAATTAGTCACTAATTTTTTGTTTTTTGTTTTTGCAAATTAACAACTGGTTCTAAAGTGGAATTGGGTTTCTAATGCGTCACAGGATATGTCAAGGCAACCTATGACACAGGAATTGGTTACCAAGGATTTGCATAGAAACGAATGGAGGTTTTGTCATACATTTCGGGGTAATGAACCTTATATTTTGGCTTGCCTCTTTCATTGTTTGTGCATACGTTACTAGACAAGATTCTTCATGGGTATACAGTATTAGGTACTTAATTCATATCCTGATGTTGATGTCAGGTCATCGTAAAAGGCACTTGCTTCAAGGTAGATGGAGTGTATTTGTAACTTGTAAACAACTTGTTGCTGGTGATGCCTTTATATTTCTAAGGTTGGTAGTTCTTGCAATACTGTTTCTACTCATCTTCTAGTTTAATTGTTACCTACACATCACTGATATTTTAATTTGCAATCGACTTTTAGAGGTGAGAATGGAGCACTTAAAGTTGGTGTCAGAAGATTGATGAAGCAACAAGGTAATGTACCGCCACCTGTCATGTCCAGTCACAGTATGCATGTTGGTGTGCTTGCCACAGCATGGCATGCTATATCGATAAGAACGATGTTGACAATATACTGCAAGCCTAGGTATCATGTTAGATTGCTATTTTAGCTTCCTCATATGGTTAACAATTTGAGCTAGAGTTTGTGAGTCTGGTATCTCAAGTTCAATTGTAAGATCACCCCTGTGCCTAAAAAAAGATTACTACTGTAGGGGCTTCTTGTTGAGTTTTTGTTAACATGGTATTAATGTTCCTCTTTCAGTGTTTTGGTACAAGACAAGCCCCGCTGAGTTCATAGTTCCATTTGACCAATACATGGAGTCCATGAAGATTACCTATTCTATAGGTATGAATTTCAAAATGAGATTTGAAGGGGAAGAAACTCCAGATCAGAGGTACTGAATACTTCTCCTACAGAAGTTATAAGTTGTCTATAAATAAACCGCTCATGAAGTTTATTACTGGCAATTTTTTTCATTGTTAAAGATTTAATGGCACTGTTTTCGGAATTGAAGATGTTGATCCCAACATGTGGCAAGATTCCAAATGGATATGCCTCAAGGTAGTACTTAATAATTTACTACATTACATCCATTATGGCAACTAAAATGTGATGTTACTTCCTTTCACATTTAGGTTAGGTGGGATGAAACAAGCAGTATACCTCATCCAGAGAGGGTTTCGCCTTGGCAAATAGAACCTACAATTGCTCCTCCTCCACTAAATCTCCTTCTAATACCCATGCCAAAGAGACCCCGAGCAAGCATGGTGCCTTCATTCTCCGACTCCTCTGTTCGACCTACAGAAGGTAATGGTCATGCAGCTTTTTTATAGGCATTTTGCTACAAGTTCCATGTGCATCAAGTAGGCTAAGTTTTCTTGACTCGAACTTTAGGTTCGTTTATGAATTAACTTGCACACATCTGTTGTCAGGCTTTGGAGCAAGCTCCAATCCCTCAAATGAATTTTGTGCACCACTTTTAGATCAAACAATAGCAATTACTAATCCAGCAAAAAGACTTGTACTACATCAGGATGGGAAGTTTACCTTGCTTGCCAACCAATGCTCTTTAATGCCTTCAAGCTTATCACTTAAGTTGACAGAGTCCAATGAAAATTTACCAGCAAACCATGAGTGTGTAAAGGGTCAACTGCAGAGTAATACTGAATGCAGTGTGTTGAGTGAATACCCATCACTTTGTAGCGGTAGAGTTGATATATTCAATGGAAATGGGTTGATGACTCACCCATCATCATCTCATTTTGTTAATCCCGATCATTCAAAAGATCCAACGAAGAAGCCAGCACTAGTACAAGGGCATGAGAATGGAAAATCTGTGGATGGAAGATACAAACTCTTTAGCATTTCTCTCATCAGCAGTCCTGTGACACCAGAGCCCACTAGGCCTATTAGAAACATGTGGAACAAGCCAATGGTTCATACGCACACCTCAAGTCACCAAAAATGCCTAATTGAATCTGATCACAAGTCAGAACAGTCCACTGGTTTCCAAATTGTTGACAATGTTAAACATGACAAACATTTTGTTTCTGCTAATCAACACACATGAATTATTATGAGTTTGAAAATCTTAGATTGTGTTTATTGAATTTATCCTTGACATCTTTAATTATTAAATGAGAAAATCATTTGTTGTTATTATTAATTTTTTCCTTTGCTTTTGCGTTTACAAAGCTGTTTCACTAACATATTTTATCCATTTATCTTTTTAGTTCATTCAACCATTTATTTTTTAATCATTTTTTACTACAACTAAAACATGTAAAATTTCTTATTTAAACTTACTTATTTTATTAATTCATTCAAAATAATTTAACTATTATATTTGCCCTTAGACTAAATTTAAACTTCAATATCACAATTTTATTTTTTTTCCCTTAAAATTTTAGATGAAAATATATTAATTAATATAATACTATTTAAATTTAAGTGGGCATATTAATATGAATTACGATTGTGCATTTGCACAGTCTATATCTGCTAGTTGATTCCTATATGTTGTTGAGTCCTTTCTCTGTCGAACAGTGGTAGTTTTATTTCTGTTTAAGCTTATATCATTCTCCAGCGTTTTTTTTAAAACCTAATGCAGAATTCTATCCGCTTAAAACCTTATTAAGCTTTGACTGGGACCTATCGCAATCATACAAATAAATTAGCAAACTAAGCAGAAATATATCGCAGTGGCAAGGCTGGTTTCTCACTGTATAGGTAGTTTTGCCCGATTTGGGCTTGCCATTACAAGTTCTTCTGACTACGTCATCTTGGATTTAAACTACGTGTTCATTCCCAGAAGAATCACTACGATGAAGACCAAAAAAAATAAATCTTCCCAATAAATACAACCCTTTGAGATCAATCTACTAACGAAAATATAAAATTATATTAGGTGAATACACCAATATTCTCGTAATTAAAGGGCATTAACCTTTATAACCCACCCACCTTCTCCCAGTGTCTTCCGCTAAGAACTCAAACTTTGAGATCAACACAAACAACCCAGGAACCTAAAGACATCCAGTAATTGTTCAAAAAACGTAACAATCAAGTGCACTGTCGTCTTATGTACGTATCTTCATGCACAAAAACAGGATCTTGAGTGGCCTGCGGTGAAAACTGAGGTTGTCCCATTGCTATGCCACCTTGATTAGGAATAGAAGAATTGCCCCATAGACCATTACTAGCCTTTGCCGAGTTTATAGCGAGATAATAGAGAATTCCGAGCGTGACACTCGCAAAGGCCAAGATGGCACCACCGGCAAAGACTCCAGGTTTTACAACATAGCAGTAGTAATTTCCAAAGTACATGCTCTCTTCACCATGCTGATCATTGAGTGCAGCCCCCGTTAGCAAGAGAAGAAACGATATAACAAATGTGAACCTGCACGCAATCAATCAATTTCATACAAACTATATCACTTGAAAGGACAACAAGCCTTTATGAAAGCAAGCTGCCTGTGTTCATAGAAAATGATGAGAAAGGCAATGAGTCTTAAGCTTCATGACTTTCCTAATTTCATCCTTCCGTCCAAAGCTTATCATCAAAGCTTATGTTATTGTTTTGATTGTTCCTACTCAAGGCTTCAATCCATGAATCCTTTTTTCATGGTCAAATTATTAAACTTGAGAGTTGCTCCTCTTATAAAATTTATATATTCACTTTTATTTTCTGAGGACTTTACTTTCTGAATCTAATTATCAAGCCAAAACTAATCACGAACATACATTTCTTTAACATTTGGGTGGAACATAAAGAATAAAAGATACTTCTCTTGTAAGTTCATCCCATACACAGTTGGGAACATGAAAAAGAAAGAAGAAATACCATTCTTGGAGAAATAGAAAGAAAACTGTCTCAAATGGACACTTATACAACCACAATCTAGTTGGTATTTGAGTATTGAATGCCAATCCTAGGTGGTCCTTCTTCAGGCTCGTTCCAAGTTCAAAGTACCATTTGTACAAATAAGAATCCCCTTCACTACATGATTTCTTCTTCATATAGATAGATATTACTTTCATTTTTATCGTTGAAGAGCACCCATACTCCTATCAACAAACTTTCCTAAATTTTTTCATCAGTTCTTACAGCAAAGATTTGTGATTATTTTTTAATAAAAATGCCATTTAAAAGGGAAAAGGTTACCACAAGAAGTAATTTTCTTATAGATTAAAAAATGACAAATAAAATGTGAGTTGCAAATTGGCTTCCATAAACTTAGACCTCCCTCCTAATGTGCCAGGTGAAAGCGTAGCTGCTTTCTCTGTAGTCATGCCTATTACAAGCAACTACCACCCCTACTGCTACCCATATTATTTTCTATTCCTAACTAGGTAAAAAAGATGTGGTCTCCCCATAAGGTCAGACAAGAAATCAAACACTCGGTTGAATTTGGGGTTTATATTCTCATCCGATTACAAATTATTATGGAAAAGGCAAACCACTAAACAAAATATCACTTAGCTTTTGGTCCTGTTATCACCGGACCAGATTATTAGGGGCCATGAACATTGAGCATTTTCATCCTGATTAGGCAGTTATCAAGAGTTATCTAGGCAGGTACCAAAAGTTTCTCCCATGGCACCCTCCTGCCATCCCCAGAAATCCTAAATGTAATATGTGTGAAACACTGCTCCTATATTTAGAAACCAAAAACCATCCAGGGTGGTCAGAGAACATATGCTTTTAAACAGAAAATATAAAAGTGACAACTTAAAAGTTTCTCTCACTGAATGGCCATTTAGAATTACCAGGAAACAACAAAGCAGACCAATGCTAGTCTCCAATTTGAGTTTGATGGATTTGAGCCTCTTCTGCAACAAATACATCCAGTTGCGATGTTAATAATTATTTGAGCTGCCAGAAGAGCCACTGCAGCAGTTAACCCAAGTCCCAGTGCTGGACTTCTAGGATATGAACACTGAGTAGCTGATACAAATTGGACCTCAGATCCCTGCAGGATTACAAAAGCAACAACCGGAGAAATTCCTATGGGTTAATAACAACAGGATGCTGTCAAATAACAAGATGTACTTACTTTGGCCAAAATATCTAACAAAAGCTGGGAATCATTCACAAAATTTGTTGAAGGGAATATAAGGGTTATATAAGTAGATAACTGACAACATCTCACAGAACATTTATTTTGAAAACGCAATAAAAGATGAATCAAGCAAGAAGATGCAGCCAAGTTGACATTCAGATAGCAAATGAATGGAAGTGCAGAAAAGTCAAAACAAATCAAATTAATAATAAGGGTCAGCAATGGCGCATTGATGCTTCCCCAACCTTTTCTGCATTCCCCACAATTAAATAAGAATAATCATGCAACGTCCTACCAAGAGAGGTCCAGTTATAACACAATATCTTTGGTGAGAAAGGCACTGTTTCTTACTTTCAAGTACAGGATTACAATTTTGTAAACCATATTGCTCATTTTATAACTAAGAGGCTCCTGAACGAACAAACATGTTAGATTTTAGTGTTATTTAACAAAGCACAAGGCAAGCCCAGGGTTGGCTGAACATTGCACAACTTGACCATGCTCAACAGGGTAAAATTTGTAAACAATGTCTAAGAAGGTTGATAATAGGAACACATCAATGAACAGAAAACCTAAACATACAAGGGAAAACACATGCGACTTTGCGTCAGCATTTCTTTCTCCGTGCAGTATCGGGTGAAACAAGCAGTACAAAGCCAAAACAGACAAGGCATCATGTATGTTGATTGTTGCACTTGATTGTTAAGGCTTTTGGTCGATTCATTTTCAGTGCATCACTTGTCAACCGCAAGTTGTATATGCATTAGGGAAGGGAAGAACAAAGAAATGGGCCAGGGTGTGGTCATCATGATGATCAGAAGCATAAGCATATGTTCTCCATAATTAAGATAAGAACGGTACTATACCTTACTTAACAATATATATACTCTTCTTGGGGTTCTTGTTAAGGAAGCCGGCTCAAGATTCCTTGATCTCTTTACTGTCTAAGGAGTTACTACATTTTAGCCACATATGTTGTCACCTTTGTGGTGTTAATGGGCCTACATCGATCTTTTGGCATTGTAATTCATCCAAGCAGCAAAGCCCTAATGTGTTCAGGACACTGGTTCAGCTGACATGGACTGTCAATCTATACAGTCTAACAAGCACAAAATTCCATATACATTAACTAGGAAATCCTGACTTCCTTCATACAACCATTGAGTCAATTTGCCTAATACTTTATAAAGGACCACATTTATTAGGTTAAGCAACAAGCAAACAATAATTGCAGCATATGATCTCTTACTATCTGACAACTCAGAACTTTTGTTGGGTGAAGCTTAGCAATGGATTTAAAATGCTCTATCTCATACGAAATGATGATAAACCCAACATATCAGAACTCTAACGAAAATGACAGTGGTGTAACATGAACTTGAATCCTTCTAATTACACAAGGCTCAAATACCATGTACGAATAAGAGAAAGAAAATGTAATAATGTGTTTAATACTGTACAGAATGACTTTATCTATACAGAACGAGCCATAGAATACTGTTAGGAAATTAAGTCCAATTAATTTTAATTAAAGCCAATGATTTCATGTAATGCGACAACAGATGTTCAACAACTTCAAGTGCTTAGCTTAGGTCAACCATCACCTATGCTCTTCAAAAGAGCTTATCTAGGGGACACCCAATAGTCTATAAACCAATAAATTTGAACTTGCATCTATCCTTCAAATCAGGATTTTTTTCCCCTCCTAATCATCAATAAGAACAATATCAGGGACATAATAACTTATGCGCTAAATCAACTTTTCAAAAATGATTATATGTGCAAGCAAATTAATCCAACCAAAAAGGACTCTTATAAGAAGAGGATCCGTGACATAAACCATTAGCCTATGAGGTTCATGGAAAGAATATGCCAGCAAAGCAAATCAATCCAATAAAAAATGACTACTGTAATCTTCTTTCTGTTGGTTTAATTGCAATCTTTTAAATTACCTAAAGAAAGAATATCTTAGCATATTAACTGCCTATATCTTGGTACTAAATTTTGTATTCTTCCATTTTCTTTAGATAAAAGCCGTGAATAGACACTTTACGAATGGGCACTTAAAGATGCCTTCTCCAATTCCCCAATCAAATGTGGGTCTACATAAAAGAAATGAAAATAATCAATAACATCACAATCAGTATGCAGAGAGGCGATCCAGAATTAATTCCTGTTACTTCACTATGTACTAGATAAAATAGGAATTTCTGTGACCCTGAAATAAGTAAATAAACTTGCTGATCTTCCAGGTTAAGCAAAGGCTAGCTCAAAAGCCATCAACTAGCAACGAAAACAATTTCCTAGACATGTTACCTAATTCTTCCAGCATTTATTTCTATATCTTCGTTAAAAAATGTTTTCTATGGAGAAATGGAGCAGAAGCACTGACTGGAAGATTAGAACAAAAATATTCATTCTTTATCGTTTTATTGCAGAGAGTTCCCCTAACCTACATGTTTGTAAGAGTAAAGAACTCAAAGCAGAACCAATAATGCCTTAACTTCTAGTGTGTTCGCCAAAGGAAATTAAGAGCAACAAGCACTACCAACTTATGGGGACAAATAGTCATACAAGTTACATGAGAAGGATCAACAAGACAAAGAATAGACGCATAAGAAATAGAGTTAAAGATTGAGCAAAATCACCATGAAATAGAGAACCCCAATCCCAAAGAAAAAGCAGCATCAACCCAAAATCCCATCCAATATTTATTCTCTTCTTCACTAATATTCTAGTAGCAATCAAGATAACTTGATATGAAAGACAACAAAACATGTTAAGAATGGAAGAACGAATAACTAAGCCACCTTTTAGTTATTCACAGGATTACGAATATTTTTTCAATGTGGTACCTTCCCTCTGTTTATCTCATAAACCGAAAAGAGGTTATGCAGTAGTCTATGAGAAAGCAAATGATGATAAAGCAGAAGTAACATAGGAACTAAATCCAGAGGCTTTAAAAAAATGTACAGGACCTTAATCCTTGTGGCCTCAGCGCCAAAACCAGTAGCAGCCGCTAACAACCCCAAGGAACCCACAACAAAGCACAACAATAAGGGCTTCTTCTCCATGTTGATTTTTGTGTGTGTGTGTGTCTGTCCACTTCCTAAAATACTCGTGACTGTTGGAAGAAGAAACTTAAAGCTGGTGGTGAGGCAAGTAGCGTCAGAACAAAAGTAAAATATAAAGAGAGTGAAAACTTGGATTAAAACAGTAAGTTTTAGTTTTACCCACTTGCTAATTGCTACGACCGAGCGGCCTACGTCGGATCAGGCTCTTTAGTTGGCAACTACTCTTCAACATCGCAGGACATATTTACTGGCCAAAAAGCTAAATAAACCCTAACATTTATACTGCTATCTAAAATAGACTCTAACAATTTATACTATTCAAAATAAACTCTAATATTTGCAAAATATTTAAAATAAACTCTAATATTTGGAAAACATTGAAATTGAATATTGATTATTAACGATGTTAGATTATCGTCAGTTATCTATTTGGAAAACATTTAAATTGAACATTCATCATTAACGTTGTTAGGTGCATTCATCATTAACGTTGTTAGGTTATCGTCAATTATCTGTTAATGTGAATTTTTTAATTTTTTGATGTGGGATGCACCATTCGCTAACATGGGTTAGATTGATGTGGAATTTTTTTCTACTTAATTGCATTTGTGAATTGTGATTGTGAACGGGTTAGATTGTTGAAAGATGGAACTTGGAATTAAATTGTGAATTAGATTTGTTATTTGGGTTGGGTTGGAATTAGATACTTGGAGGAATGGAGTTGAATGGAATGAATCAATGATTAATGATCTTTTTTAACTTGTGGTTTGATTTATGTGGGATTTATTTATCTTAAGTTTTTTTAGGAAGTTGGTGAATGAAATGCAATGGGCACGCATAAATTGAGAGTTGAAAGTTCCAACTTAAAATCGAGAATGAGAATGTAAAATAATTTTGTTAGCATTTAAACTTTAAAGTAAATAATTAATTGATATAATATTTTGTTACGCATTCTTAAAATTAGCATAATAGTATTGGTAAATAATTAATTGATATAATATTTTGTTACATATTCTTAAAATTAGTATAATTGTATTGAGTATAAAATTATGCCATTGCCAATTAATAATAATACGACTGTAAAGGAGGAGCCTAGAAGGTCCCTGTAATTGTATAGTAAATTACTAATAAAACTAAAATCTAATCAATTGTATTTCTGAATAGTTAACATTTTCCAATTATATTGTTGATTTGTATAATTGTATCTCTATTTTCTTCATTAGATAAAAGCATGGATCTATTGATTCTTTCAACTATCCATTAGCAATCTCTTTCAATTAAGTTGTCAAGTTGATTAGTTGATTGATTGGTAATGATAATTAAATTGTTATGCGTATCATAGAATAGACAAAGAAAGCTAGTAGATTTACTTTCGGATACCACATAAACTTATCAAACCATTGGTCATTTTTATCATAAAAGAGAAGACTCTAGTTTTTCTTTTCGTTCACTTTTTAAAGAGACATGAAAAGACGAGGAAAGAAAAGCAATGTAGTAGAAGGAAAAACAGGTGTACTTTGAATTGTGTTGGATAAAATATGATCGTGTTGAATGAAATTGAATTGTGTATGATGTAATCATACAAAATAGTTATATTACATATGATGGACATGCATATTGTGTAATTATTACGTTGAATACTTGAATTGTTAGTTTCTGGCTTATTGATGAACTGTGTTGGATAAACTTGGATTGTGTTGGAGGGAATCGGATTATGTATGATGTAATCATACAAAATGAGTTACATTGCATATGTAGACATGCGTATTGTGTAATTGTATATGTTGATTACTTGAATTGTTGGTTTTTGTCTTATTAATGAATTTTGTTGGATAAAATTGGATTGTGTTGGATGAAATTGAATTGTGTATGATATAATCATACAAAATGAGTTATATTACATATGATGGATATGAGTATTGTGTAATTGTATATATTGAATACTTGAGTTATTGGTTTCTGACTTATTGATAAATTATGTTGGATAAAACTGGATTGTGTTAGATGAAATTAAATTGTGTATGATTTTGATATAAAGTTTAAGTACTCCTTATCAAACCCCTTCAGAAAGATACAATGATCCAGCTTGGGGTCATGCTTCATTAGTCTTGGGTATGAAGAACCATATAATTTGCTTGTTTTGACAAATATTTGAAAGGTGGAGGAATCACCCAATTAAAGAAGCATTTAGCTATAGTTAAAAGAGATGTAGAACCTTGTAAAAAAATAAGTCATGATGTGAACTGACAAATGAAAAGTTTGCTTGAAGAATATCAACATAAGAAAGATGGAAGGGAGAGACTGAATTATCAAATTGGTAGTGGAAGTTTGTTTACTAGTTTTCGTGATGATTGTGGAAATGATGAAGGTGGTAGTGGTAATGTTCCATCCCAGGCCTGGCTAGAAGTGAATGTTACATCTGAACCTAATGTTAGGAAAAGAAGAAGGTAGATGACTAGTTTTTTTACACCATGAACAACTATTGGAGCCTAACCTTCAATTCATAGTGTCATGCAATTAAGAAATGTGACTCACAATGTAAATATGACAGTAGCTAGATGGTGGTATGATACAAGTTCTTCATTCAATGCTTCCCAGTCTTACTATTATCAGCCTATGGTGGTTGCTATAGCCTTTTTTGACCTGGGATATAAAGCTCCTTCGATTGATGACTTACAAGTAAACTTTTGAGTTGCTTAGTTTCTGAAATTAAACGTTATTTGGTAGAAAGAAAAGTTAATTAGACTACTTATGGGTGTTCAATCATGTGTGATGGTTGGACAAATAGGAGATAAGAGCCTATTATTAATTTTTTGATTTATTCTGCAAATAGATCAATGTTTTTGAAGTCTATTGATGCATTTGGCCTTATTAAAAATACTGATACTTTATTTGATATATTCGATGAAGTTGTGAATGAAGTAGTGCCAGAAAATATTGTTCAATTCATTACTGACAATGATTCTGCTTATAAAGTGACAGGAAGAAGGTTATAAAATAAGTATAATTCTTTTTTTAGACTCCTTATGTTGTACATTATATTGACCTAATGCTGGAGAATATAAGGAATCCTAAATATTTTCCTATCATTGATGAGACTATGTAGAAAGCTAAAAAGGTGACCAAGTTCATCTATAATTAGGGGTGGGCAAAAAACTCGGAAAAACTGAACCGACCCGTAAAACCAAAGAAACCAGGCCAAGCCGAACCAAACTGATGTGATGGATGGTCGGTTCAGTTTTGGATATTGAAAAACCAACTATATTGGTTCAGGTGCGGTGTAGGCAAAATTTTTTCCAAACCAAACCGATCAACTAAAAACAAAAAAAGTTTGTATTTTTTTATACTTCTAACTCTAGGTATATAAGGTAAGTTTGCAACTTTTCAAGTATGAAAATCACCCAATAGGTCCTAAAATGAAATAAAAATGTTGGACATGTACTAAAATTGACCCAAATTTTAAGGCCTAAGATTAGGGCCTAAATCGATTGAAGTAATCGAACCGTAAGGCAAACCAAATTTTCGGTTTCATCTGACATTCGGTTTGGTTCGGTTTTCTTGGGGAATAAAACCGATTATTTGGTTCGGTTCGGTTTAACAGCCAAAAACCGACCGAACTGAACTGTGCCCACCCCTATCTATAATTGTGCATGGGTGTTGAATTTAATGAGAAAGGAATTTGCCAATAGAAAGAATTTATATTGTCTTGTTGTGATAAGATTTACAACGAATTTCTTATCACTTCAGTCTTTTGTTAAAATGAAGAAAGAGTAAAGACAAATGTTTACAAGTGATAAGTTGGTTGCATCTCAGCATGCTAGGTCTAAGATAGGATTGGAGGTTTTCAGAATTATATTGGAAGATAGAGAATTTTAGTCTTATTATCAATTTGTTATCTGAGTTGTGAGCCTTTGCTAAGGATGCTTCGCTTGGCTGATAGTGAAGAAAAGGCAACAATGAGTTATTTTTTTAATGTCATGGAGAGGGCGAAGGAAGCAATCAATGCTAATCTGAAACATAAGCATTCTTTGTACACATCTTATCTTGCAATCATCAATGTGAGATGAGAAAGACAACTTTCTTCTCTGTTATTTACAGCTGAGATGTTTTTTAATCCTAATGTTTCTATTTTAGAACGGATTTAACAAAGAAAACTAAAGTTAATAGAGGAATGATATTCATTATTACAACAATATTGTTGGCCATAAAATGATGCAAGATCTCTTGAGCTCAAAATGGAGCTTTACAAGCAGTTTTCTAGGGATTTTAAAATGTCGATTGCTATTTGACAAAAAGCAAAACTTTCTCCAGGTATAATTGTTTCCTTTTTCTTATTTGTTAAAAATTAATTATCACTTTATTTTGTTTATAACGCTACTTTTGTTATCTTACAATTTAAAGTTTTTGATGAGATCAATTCGTAGCTGGTATTTCATAATTGCAAAGGATTGTAATTCAGATTTTAAGTCAATGTGTGAGTGCTACAGGATATGAATAGAACTGGAGCACATTTGAATTCGTTCATTCCAAAAAAAGGAATAAATTAGAGTGCAAGAGATTAAATGACTTGGTTTTTGTTTGTTATAATTTAAAGCTACGGGAAAGGTATGTTATTATCATTATTAATTTTGATATAATTTTTTGTAATTTTCTAATAATTAAATTTTATTGTTTACTAGGACTTTTTATAGCACAAGGAGTTCAATAGATCAAATTTCCATTGATAATATCAATCTTTTGGCAGATTGAGTTTATGAGGAATTGGGTTTAGTATATGTGGATGAATTGAAAGATAATCTAGGATAGAAAGGTATTGACATTTCATTTGATGCATTTAATTTGAATGATTATGATGATGAGGCTCCTCTCAATACTAAAGATTTTGTACCAAATGATAAATAGAGTCAGTACAGTTATAGCGGGTATCCTCCCATAGATGATTGAATAAAGTTATAGGTTTTTGTTTTTCCTCTTCTTTTAAATTTTACTTATATTTGTTGTATATGTTAAATTCTATATATATAATGCAATTGTAAATGTTTTTGTTTCAGGTTTCACCTCTACTTGGTTATTTCTTTATTATAGACGCTTGTCGTAAATTGTAATAGTTTGAGAGTTAAGGATATTTATTGTTCTTTTTATTGGATGTTTTGATGTAATTATTATTTATTATATTATAAAATTGTAATATTTTTAATACTTTATATTGTTCTTAATTTTATATTTGTATGATGATAATTGTCTTTTTTCATATTAATTGTGGTTATTATTTATATATGAAATATCTGAATATTTCATATTAATTGTAGTTATTATTTATTGTTATGATTTTTGGAGACATGGTTGATGTAAACTTATAAAGTATACAATACAACTATACAATATGACAATGAATTATTTTGCAAAATTTAAGAAATTTAAAGAATATTTTATAAATTTTAAAATTTACCTAAAACGGTACCTAGTATTAATCGATGTCAGTATAGTTCTATACTAAAACTCAATCTGATACTAGAACTAGTACAATATTCGCAAGTTTGATTATAGGAAGAAAAAGTTGATGGTACAAGGAGTTAATTGGCTTGACATCACTTACAAGTTACAAGCTGTTTGGTTGAGGGTAATAGAAATTCTGCTACCCTTCTATTCCTACCTACTATTTATTCCTCTGTTTGGTTTATTTTATGTCCCACGGAATAATGTTGCCAAAGATTACGTATTCCTTACAATAAGGAATAGCCAAAGATAGGACCCCCCTCTTTACCTATTCGACGCAGCTGGGAATAAACTCAACACGCCGTCTTTCTCTTTGGACAACCCATACCCCTCATCTATTTTGACGCAGACCTCACTCACACACCGTCTCCTATCTTCACGCAACGTCTCCTATCTTCACGCAATATGCTCGTCACGTGGGCAGGCGGGCATCTCTTTATCTTTAATCAGAAGAGGTAGGTGTTCGTTATGGCCTTTACATTTTAGTTGTGTGTTTGTTAGAAATGTGAATGGATCCGTTTTGAAGGGGGTTCTGGATCAACCAGATTTGTTACATTTCAGTTTGAATTTTTGATTTTTGTTTCATTTCAGGGAAAACATCTGTTCTTTTGGAGACGGGATTTTGTGGGGGTAGGAAACCTTAGTTTGTGAAACTAAATCAGATCCGTTAATAGGTGTGACTTTAAATGGTAGGTTATCTTTTGGAGTGTGATTTTGTAATTCAGATTTTCAACCAATGTAAGGGTATTTAAAAGGTTCGATCTTTTATAAAAACTCGAGAATTCAAATTTAGGTACCTCAACTAAGTGAATGTCGGTTTTATGAACAAATTTATTACTTGTAAACGCTCTCCTAATATCTTTGGACTTTACTATTGGCTTGGAACTTTTGCCTTGTTTGATTTTTTATTTTTGTCCGTATAATGTGATCCTAGAAAAACTGAGTAATACTAATTTCTTTTGTATCATGGATCTGTTATGCTAATTTATAAAGGTTGATATTGATATGTTGAAGTATATGATTTTTTAAAGGGATGCTTGCAAAGGTGTAGTTGCAATATCATTTAGTTTGCTGTTTAACAAGTAAAGGCTATGACTGTTGGGGCTGTTAAAGTATTGCTTTGTGCTTTGTAATACCTTGCCATGAGCCTGATATTACAAAATGTCATGATACATTATCCAGGATATTGAGGTATTGATGATTTTTCTTGATACAGGTAAAGGGCTTGTGTGAGAAGGCTAAGGAGATATTGATGGACGAGAGTAACGTTCAAGTACTCCCTATGTCATTGTTTTACGTGCCCTTCCCCTATCCTTTTTAGTTATGTATATGGGTATGCAATCATTTTCTGGGTGAAAGGTTGGAAGGTGAGTTAAGAGCTTCTCAGCAAACTTTTGCTAGCGAAAGTTTTCTGCTATGCCAGAGAAATACTAGTCTGTAGGGTTAAATTTGTTCTTTGAACGTTCATATAATTTTGCACCGTTAACGCAGGTGTTTGGATTGAAATTTGGTTTTAATATGGAATTTCTGGGCTTATTTGATAGTGCTAGTTTTATGATTTCTATTTTAGGTGTTGCTCAGATTATCATCCATGTTTTGATTTTAGTTTATGCCATAAATCTTCAATGATAATATATCTCTATTACTTGACTGATGTAGCCTGTTAAAAGCCCTGTTACAATCTGTGGTGATATCCACGGTCAATTCCATGATCTCACTGAGCTATTTCGTATTGGAGGAAAGGTATTTCCTGATTGTTGCAATATGCAATTTTATTTAGTATCTGTCTTTTGCATAATTTAGATAAGAGTTGATTTTATCCAAAAACTAAACGTTCATTGTCTATCCTTTGTTGTATCTATGGTAGTGTCCAAATACAAATTATTTGTTCATGGGAGATTATGTAGATCATGGGTATTATTCTGTTGAAACTGTAAATGTAAGTTATTTCTTTCCAATTTAATCTTAGTTTCATGTTGTTGCTCCTCTTTCTTTTCTGAGTTTCCCCAAGGACTGATCATTACTGTACAATAAGCTGTTTTTTTTATTATACATGAGAAGCATAGTTGATAATGTAGTTGCAAACTCTTCCAGCCATTGGCTCCTGATTGGATATATCCTACGGCTTTGTTTGGTGAGAAAGCAAAAGCATGCGTAACGGGCAGTCGAAGCTTCGTTAACTTGATTGTTTCGTTGATCTTGCTCAAAAGTTTCTGCAATATGAAGTAGCATACTCGGCAATGCAGTAGCTGCATGTGTATCATTAGGTGGGCATCATTTGCATTTAGTTCCCTTGATATTGCCTTCTGCTACAAGTATTTTTTGTTCTTTACCTTATCTTTATGTAGGGGTGTTTTTTTGTTATTGGGATCTGTAGAGGGACGATGAATGGGACGTATAATGGACGCTTTCATGATCTTGGTGTTTTCTACTATTATAGTTCTAACCAAGAGTTCTCCAATGGATTATGTCTTCTGTTTTCACTTGACAATCATTACCACTTAGTAACTTCTCAAACTAAAATGAAACGATTAAGCAAGACTAAGAACACATAAACATGATTCATTAAATTTGCAATTCATATTCAAGTTCCATTTATTTTCATAACTGGTAGGCATTATGATTCAGACAACAAGGTTGTTCTACGAACAGTTAAGATCAACTTCTTGTTCCCATAGAACCCAGATGGTGTGCCTTGTTCTATTTTGTTTTACAGTAGTCAATAACCTTTTTGATTCCAACTTAAAATGAGCTAGACAAGATGATGATGATGATGATGATGATGATCACAATAACAATAATAGTTGTTAGTAGAAAATAAATAATAATAATAATAATAATTAATAATTAATAAGAATAAGAATAATAAATTTAATAAGAATAATAAATTTAATAATATTAGGAATATTATTATTAATAATAGGAAATCTAATAATAATAATAAATATAATTAAGGAATTTAATAATAATAATGAATATAATTAATAATAATATTTAGTAGAAAGATAATAATAATAAGAATAATAATTAATAATGAGAATAATAATAATTAAATTAATAATAATAATAAGGAATTAATAATAATAATAATAATAATAATAATAATAATAATAATAATAATAATAATAATAATAATAAGATATTTTGGTCTTTTTGTTAGTTATTCCTTTGTCTTTCCAAATTTATATTTTCAATCCAAACACTGGCTTAGAATTACTTGTTTATTCCATTTCTTGAACCAAACAAAGTAATACTCATTCTACTATATTCCTCATTATATCTATTCCTATGAATAACTATTCTATTCCTTATCTATTTCATTCCTTGAACCAAACAGCCCATTAGTCTTCAGCTTTATAACTCTAACCTTCAAGATGCTCAAGATTCTAATGAAGCTAATTAAAGTCCTAATAAAGATAAGTTAAATCGCTTCTTGCATGTTATTGGATCTTGATTTTTTTCTAAATTGCTTATTGTTTGTTTAATTATTTATTTATTTTTAGTATGTTTGTTTGTTTTTTTTTGAATTGAGTCATTTATTTAGTAGGCATGAATAAAGATTGAAAATTTGATGGAAATATTAGAACTTAGTTAGAATTAATGTGATGTTAAGTGGATTAAAGGAGTTAGAGCCATAAAAGACAAAAGAAGGACAAAATTGGAAAGGCCAAGTAAATGAGGGGTATAATTGGAAGAAAGAAAATAAAAGTTGTCTTAAATTAGAAGAAGAGAGGAAGGTGTCGTGAGAAGCAAAAGAGAAGAGAAAAAAACGTGAAGG
>JAOQMS010000006.1:17908031-17927022 GCA_027563885.1 Erythroxylum longipes | reverse complement strand
CTGGTCTATACCATATGGTTATATGTAACAAAATGACATATATATGATTAACTTATAAATTTATATATTAATACACATTTAATAAGCTTCCTAATATAATTATATATATATGTTATATTTACATACAGAGGTTCCCCGACAATATCTTAAAAATATCTATAATATCTCCAATTTTGATGATAAATTATTTATTATAACATTATGGGTAATATTATGTTTTGATAATGTTAAGTAATGAAGAGTTTATTAATTACACTTGAAAAGTATTAAAATATCTAAATATACATATTACATATTAATACTATTAAAGGCTAATATTAATATTGACACGACCCGCCTTTTGGACCGTGTTGGCACTAGGGGATGGTTAGGCTTAATGCCACCAAAACTCATAGTAAGCCTAACTTTTCTATGTTCTACTGAAAATCTGGCATTACCTATTCGTTTGTCTGATTAATTATCCATATACCTACTTAACAGTTTTGAATGAAGCAAGAATCTCAATTTGTAATTCTAACATACATTCTACTTATAATCTGCCAATCTATGATCATCTCATGTCATCAATTGACATCATTCTCAATAACATAGCATATTCATACATGTATCATGTACATATGATTATGACAAACCATAGAGCAGCTATAAATATCTGCAATTAACATCATGTCAAAAAATTACTTGTCTGATTATCTAAGCTAGTCTCAAAAGGCTTGGATTTCTCTCTCGTATGATCTACTAATCCCCTAAAATGATAATAGTGAGAGGTGAGTCTACAAAACGACTCAGTGAGATGTAAACATGCTACCATGCTTGTGAGGCTAGGAAATGCAAGGCTAGCTTCACAAGAATGGTTTGTGGCATTCTAAACAACAATACATGGTATCAATAAATAAACAAGTAGAAATCTCAAATGCGGCAATCACATGAATATCAATAATAAGTCTCAATATGAATTGTTCTGTTATAAAAATGAATCTGGTTTCTGAATTCTTTTCTGAGTTCTGGGTTCATTTCTGAGTTCTAGGCTCTTTTTCTGAGTTTTGGGTTCTTTCTTTGATAGAGTTCCAATATTTCTAATTCTTAGCTTTCTCATTTCTGAGTTTTGACTTTCTAAATTTCTTAGGAAGAGACAAAGGCATGTTAGTACGGCGTATCTCCCATTTTCTGATTCTAGACAAGGTTGGCCTAAACCTGCCCCTAGACACCTGCCCTCTCCAGGTAGGACCCGAATATGACCCATCACTGACGGGTTACCTATGTGCACATAGTTTGATAATATACCCCATCAATTCGGTATCCTAGGAACTCATCAATCATGGCTAAAAAGAAAAACATGATTCATTAAAGAATTGCAATCAATAGGTTCAACACAACAAGGGAGCCGGAAGATTCAAGGAATCTGAATATCATCTGGCCAAACTGGAATACAACATGCTAGGCTCAATCACAGGGAGTCATATATCAAATAAGTCATACAGATTCGAGAACAATTCAACAAGTCGCAAGATAAAAAGGATTACTACACAAGTATAGTAGCATGATTATACTCACCTCGACTATCTCAGTAGTTCATATCTCTTTTCTAATCTTCTTGAACTTGAGAGGTACTAGGTATGACTTCTAGTTCTATTCCTCGTCTGCTTTCATAGGCTATTGGGTAGCATGCATAAAAATGACATATACCTGCATTAATCATTTTTATATAAATCTCATTTCTTAACAAATATCATTATAAGTTTATATTTTCTTCTATAATGGTCAAAATGGTTTCAAGCCAAATTTTCCTTTGAAATTAGAAGTCTTGGACTTCATTATGTCCAAATTTAGCTCACAATTTTGAATACTTAATTATTTATGTCTTGATTAGCTTAATCATACTTAAACCTTTTCGGTTTAACTGATTCATCTGCGCAGGTCTGATTCGCAGAGGCATAACTTTTTTTACATAGGTACAATGTTTCTCAAACTTTCCATATCTCTACTTAACACACAAATTCACATCTTTCCTTTTATGATCATTTTCTAATTCTGCCATTAAGGTTTCCAAATATCCCATTTACAGTCAGCCTTAATATTTTGTCACGAGTTGGACCCTTCCTAACTAAAATCATTATAACTTATTCATTTCTTATCCAATTGAGGTGATTAAAATAGCCATTTTCAATAGACTCATATGGATATCTCATATCCAAATATGGCTTTAAAAAAGTGTGAAATTTGGATTTATTGTGATTTTTCTAAAGCTGTCCTGTTTCTGTTCTCTTCTGTGTCGCTAAGGTCAGTAACATCCTTCACTTATTTAGGCATATCTCACAATATACTCATCCAATTAAAATTGCCTTTATACAGAACATATATAACACATTTTCGAGCATTTTATAAGAATAACTCATCATCTAATTCTGGCTCTAAGGTCCTCAAGCAATTAACTTTCATTTCGTGTTTCAATCCCATTGGTATTCTAAACCAGTTTCAATTCGGGACTTATATCTCATTTTTGGCTCACCCTAAATTCGAAAACAAATTTAGGGATACAGTAGACACCCATATCGACAACTTTCAAGTTTTGATTTTTTTCAAATTCACATATTAAGTAGCTCAAGAAAATTGTATAAGAAGGACCTACGAATCTGCCTCCCTTGGCAACTTTGAACTCCAAAATCCTAGGTTTTGGTTTAGGTCCAAATCGCCATAGAAAATGAAAATTTCCTCATGTTAATTAGTCATTAGACATTAAAGAATAAGAATCCATCATCAAAATCATGAAAACCATAAATTTCATCAAGTGGGTTTCATAGTTATCGCAAAAGAAAATGAGAAACCAAATTCCAATCGGTAGAATCAAGTGTCGGGACCGAGGCTTACCGTTTTGTATCAACTAATCGGATTGATTCTGCTTCACTTTCTTGTCACAAAGCTTGAAAATTTTGAGAGAGGAGCTTCCATGGTTCAGCCAAGTGAGGGAGGAGGAAGATAAGAATTTTGTCTTATTTGTACTTAGTTTCCTTTATAAGCCACTCTTTTCATTATTTACAAAAACTCCCCTCTTGTACTGGTTCTTTAAAATCTGCTCGTACAATTTCCTGTGACAATCAAAAAAGTGTCAAACATCATTAATTTTGATGTCAAAAAATTATGATTCACTATCCTAGTTTTAATGACATTAGTCTCAAATACTTTTTTTTTCGGTGTACCGAGTAAATCAGATACCGGGTGTTACATTCTCCTCCTTATTAAAATTCGTCAACGAATTTTAGAAATTTACCTTATTGGGGAAACAACTGTGGATATCTGGTTCTCATTGATTCTTCTTTTTCCTATGTACATTCCTCAAATCTTTGATTCCGCCATTAGACTTTAATCATTGGAATCTCTTTATTCCGCAATTTTCTGATTTGTCTGTCCATGATGGCAACTGGAGTTTCTTCATAAGAAAGATTCTCTGTTATTTCCACTTCTGGGGCTTGTAATACGTGAGAAGGATCTAGAATGTACTTTCTTAACATTGATATATGGAAAACTGGATGCACGTAGCTAAGATGAGGAGGCAAAGCCAACTAATATGACACATTTCTGACCTTTTCAAGGATCTCGAATGGTCCAATATATCTAGGATTCAGCTTCCCTCTCTTTCCAAATCTGACTACACCTTTCAGAGGAGAGACTTTTAATAAAACTTGATCACCTGGTTCATACTGTACATCCCTCCTCTTGGAATCTGTATAACTCTTTTGCCTACTAGAGGCCATTCTTAATCTTTCCTGTATCAGAGGAACTTTTACAGATGTTTCTTGAATTAGTTCTGGCCCCTCTAGCTATTTCTCTCCTACTTCTGTCCAACATAGTGGAGATCTGCCCTTTTTGCTATATAATGCCTCGTAAGGTGCCATCCCAATGTTGGAATGGTAGCTGTTGTTGTAAGAAAATTCTATTAGAGGCAAATGACGTTCCCAATCTCCACCAAAGTCCAAGACACACATTCTTAACATGTCTTCAAGTGTCTGGATGGTTCTCTCTGATTGCCCACCAGTCTGTGGGTGGAATGCTGTACTGAAATTCAACTGTGTACCCATGGCTTCTTGTAGTTTCAGCCAGAATCTAGAAGTGAATTGTGTTCCTCTATCAGATATAATAGATACTGGCACTTCATGATACTTCACAATTCTGTCAACATATAACTAGGCGAACTGAGTTGCACTATAAGTGGTTTTAACTGCTATAAAGTGGGCTGACTTGGTGAGTCTGTCGACTACAACCCAAATGGAAATATGCCCCTTAGGTGTTCTTGGCAGTCCAATCACAAAATCCATGATAATCCGTTCTCATTTTCACTCAGGTAGCGGTAGCTCCTGTAGTAGTCCAGTGGGCTTCTGATGTTTAAATTTGACTTGTTGACAAGTTAAACAGGTGGATACAAACAGGGCTACATCTTTTTGCATAACCGGCCACTAATACATACCTTTAACATTATGGTACATCTTGGTGGTTCCAGGGTGAACACTATAGGGTGTACAATGTGCCTCATGCATAATTCTTTGTCTTAGCCCATTTATGTCAGGTACACATTTACCACATTTCAATACTCCATCTACTGTACTAAACTCTGTCACCCTACCATCCTGTACAACTATTCTTAATTTGGCTAGCTCAGGATCACTGTCTTTGGGCAGTTTTAATTTCATCAATTAAATTGGGCTTCACCTGGAACTGAACAAGTAATACCTGAGAAGCAGATACTTCCAAGTGCAATCCCATATTAAATAACCCATTTAAATCTTTAACTAGCTCTTTCTTTGGAATAGGGATATGATACAAACTCCCCATCGATTTTCTGCTCAGGGCATCAGCCACCACATTGGCTTTACCCGGGTGATACAAGATTTGACAGTCATAATCCTTTAGTAAATCAATCTATTGTCTCTGTATCAGATTCAACTCTTTCTATTGTTGAATGTCCTAAAGACTCTTATGATCTGTATATATTTCATTCTTTTCACCATATAAATAGTATCTCTAAATTTTTAAACCAAATATCATGGCTACCATTTCTAGATCATGGGTAGGATAGTTTACCTCATGCTTCCTTAATTGTCTGGGAGCATAGGCAATTACCCTCCCATTCTGCATCAATACACAGCCTAAACCAATTTTGGAGGCATCACAATATATCACATAATCACCTTGCCCTGAAGGCAATGCTAACACTAGAGCTGATGTGAGACATTCCTTATGTTTTTGGAAACTTTGCTCACAGGAATCATCCCACTCAAATCTCACTTGTTTCCGTGTTAACCTCATTAGTGGAGTAGCTATCTTGAAAAAATCTTTTACAAATTGTCTGTAATAACCGGCCATACCTAAGAAACTTCGTATTTCGGTAACATTAATGGGTCTAGGCCAATTAGATACTACTTCCACCTTCTGAGGATCTACTTGAATCCCTTCTTTACTAACTATATGACCCAGAAAACCAACTCTGTCGAGCCAGAACTCACACTTTGCTAACTTGGCGTATAACTGATTATCTCTAAAGATTTGTAACACCATTGCCAAGTGTTTTTCATGTTCTTCTTGGCTCTTGGAATATACCAATATGTCATCAATGAAAAACCACAATGAATTTATCCAAATGCGGCATGAAGATTCTATTCATCAAATTCATAAAGTCCTCTGGTGCATTTGTTAAACCAAAAGGAAGCACTAGGAACTCATAATGTCCGTATTTGGTTCTAAAGGTAGTTTTCAGCACATCCTCTTTTCAGATCCTCAACTAATGATACTCGGATATGAGATCAATCTTAGAGAAATGACTTGCTCCCTGTAATTGGTCAAACAGATCATCAATCCAAGGAAGAGGGCATTTATTCTTAATAGTTACTTTATTCAACTACCTATAATCTATGCATAACCGCAGGAATCCATCTTTTTTCTTAACAAATAACACTGATGCACCCCAAGGTGAACTACTGGGTTTAACAAACCCCTTATCAAGCAAATCCTACAATTGCACCTTTAACTCTTTCAGTTCTATAGGTGCCATTCTGTATGGAGTAATTAAGATAGGGTTTGTACCAGGAAGGAGTTCTATATTAAACTCTATTTATCTTTCTGGTGGTAATCTAGGTAAATCTTCTGGAAAATTCCTTACTATAGGGATCTGTTGTAACTCACTGAACTTACTTTTGGTATCCCTAACATGTGCTACATACCCCTGACGTCCCTTTCTTAGAAGTCTTTGGGCCTGCATAGCTGATATTCTGTTAACAGGAAACCCAATTCGGTCACCCTGATATAACACTTCTGTTTCTGGATCAGACCTAAGTATAATTCTTTTGGCATAACAATCCATTGTAGCATGGTGATTTGATAACCAGTATATACCCAAGATAATATCAAATTCTAATATTGTCAACTCGATCAAATTTTCCATAAAATTTTCTACCTTCTATTTCCACTGCATATGAGGGGTAAACATATTTCACTTCAACAATTTCACCTAAGGGTGTAGCTATGAATAGAGGGTCTTTCATTAATTCTCTCTCTTTATCTAGGTTTTTGGCAAAACTCGGTGCTATAAATGAATGAGTGGCACTTGAGTCAAATAGCACTTTAGCATTCTCATTCTAGATAAGGACTATACCTATATCAACATTATTTTATCAACATAATTAAAGAAAAATCATATCCTTTGTCATAACAGAGCATAGACATTTTATTCATAATGCAATTTAATTCAATATCAACAGGTTTGCATAGGATTGCCTGTTACAGTTGTATTAGAGGCCTGTGCTTTTGGGGATTTATAGCAAACACTCTCCCCTGACCTCTATTTGCTAGGGCTGGTGCCAGCATCTGCCCCGTATTTTGGGTGGGAGCTTGGCCTTAAGGTCTACCTCTACCAGCTAGGCCTCTATTAACAGGTCTGTCTATCTGCACAGTAGTTTGTGAAACTAGGGGTGGAGCTGCTTGGTTTTCTTGCATTGGGCAGTCTTTAATGAAGTGCCCTTGCTGTCCACACCTATAACAACCTATGAACCCGAGTCTATAGGGTCCTTGATGATTTTTCCCACAGACATTACAAGCAATTCTAATTTTTCGCTGTGCTAGAGGTTGCTGTGATCTATTCTTAAATGGGTTCTGTGTACAACTAGGTGCTGAAAATACTGATGTACCTGGATTTCTGCCTCTGCCTTGACCCCCTCTCTGTGGTTCTGGAGGGGCAGACTGTACTATTTGTTTTGTTTGTCACATCTGAAAGCTATCTCTTTCTCTACGGCCTCTACTGCTCTGACCTTTACCTCTACAAATTGGAGAAGTCAATTGTTGCAACAGCACCATACAAGGAAGGTATGAGTCCCAACTTGTATCTTTCCATTTTTGCAGCTTCAATAGGTACAATTGCTGTAGCAAATTTGCATAAGCGTAGAAATTCACTTGCATAATCATCCACGCTCATACCAAAGCTTTGTCTAAGCCTTTCAAATTGTAGGGCTCGATTCTATCTATCATATGGAGAAATAAACTCATCAATTAATGCCTGTTTAAAGAATTCCTAGGTCAGAGGATTCCCACCATATAATTGGTCCTTGATATTCCTCTGGAACCATTCCCAGGCATTCTTTATCAATTTAACCCCCACTAATTCTATGATCCGTGCATCAGAGTAAGTCAATCTCTGGACCATTTTCTCAGTATGAGTAATAAACTCTTGGGGATCCTTTTGTCTCTCACCACCAAACTCAGGGGTTTGTAATTTCAAGAAATCATTGATACTTACCCCTTCATCATCTAAAACTCGCCTAGGTAATCCTCTAGGCATTTGCACTGGCTGTGGTGGTGCAGGAGCAACTTCAGGTACACCCTGAGGTCTTTCTCTCTCTCTTTCTCTAAGTATTCTTACTTCTTCTCTCAATTCTAGGACCTCTTGCCTTTCCCTCAAGGCTCGGTTCTCTGCTTCTAAGGCTTCTATTCTTTGTTGTAAGGTTCTAACATCTTCCCCTCGAGTGGCTGAGGTCAGGTTCATTTTCTATCTCTAATCTCCTCCAAACTCTAGGTGGAGATCTTTCTTCTTGTTATTCTTGCTGTACGGATTCGACATCAGGTATAGCAGTCAGAATTTCCCTCTTTCTAGGACGACCTCGTCCTCATTGAGGAGGTGTTATTGCCATTATGCAGGCATGGTCATGCAATAACATGTTATGGAGAAAATTAAAATCATTTAGATATAATGATTTATCAAAATAACATGTTATTGCCATTATGCAAATCCTATGCTCCATGGCGTCATGGTCATGCAAGAATATCATATGCATATATCATATCATAGACATATTTACACATTATTCTCATTCACTATGCTTTTTCAACATTCTCTTCATCTCTATTTTATTGGGCTACTTAGCATTGAGAAGTGATTTTGAAATACCTATAATGTGTTTGGTGTTCTTTGTATGGTTAGTAGCCTATCCATTCTACTTCTCATCCCCACACACATGCTTATCTCTTTCTTTCTCATTCTTGGTAACTATTAAACTTTTCTCTAATACTTTCTGTGCATCATATAGATCATAAGATCCTTACTCATATGAAACCTTTAGCTCTGATACCCTCTGACATGACCTGCCTTTTGGAGCGTTTTGGCACTAGGGGATGGTTACGCTTAATATCACCAAAACCCATAGTAAGCCTAACTTTTCTATAATCTACTGAAAATCTGGCATGACCTATTCATTTGTCTGATTAATTATCCATATACCTGCTTAACAGTTTGAATGAAGCAAAGATCTCAATCTGTAAATCTAACATACATTATCTACTTATAATCTACCAATCAATGATCATCTTATATCATCAACTGACATCATTCTCAATAACATAGCATATTCATACATGTATCATGTACATATGATTATGACAAATGGTGGAGCAGTTATAAGCATCTGCAATTAACATCATGTCAAAAAATTACTTGTCTGATTATCCAAGCTAGTCTCAAAAGGCTTGGATTTCTCTCTCATACGATCTGCTAATCCCCTGAAATGATAATAGTGAGAGGTGATTCTACAACACGACTCAGTGAGATATAAACATGCTACCATACTTGTGAGGCTAGGAAACACAAGGCTAGCTTCACAAGAATGATCTGTGGCATTCTAAACAACAATACATGGTATCAATAAATAAACAGGTAGAAATCTCAAATGTGGCAATCACATGAATATCAATAATAAGTCTCAATATGAATTGTTCTGTTATAAAAATGAATCTAGTTTCTGAATTCTTTTCTGAGTTCTGGGTTCTTTTCTGAGTTCTAGGTTCTTTTTCTGAGTTCTGGGTTCTTTCTTTGATAGAGTTCTAGGATTTCTAATTCTTAGCTTTCTCATTTCTGAGTTCTGATTTTCTAAATTTCTTAGGAAGAGACAAAGGCATGTTAGTACGGCGTATCTGACCTTTTCTGTATCTAGACAAGGTTGGCCTAACCCTACCCCTGAAGGCCTATCCTCTCCAGGTAGGACCCGGTTCTGACCCATCACTGGTAGGTTACCTATGTGCACATAGTATGATAATATTACCTATCAGCTGGGTATCCTGGGAACTCATCAATCATGGCTAAAAAGAAAAACATGATTCATCAAAGAATTGCAATCAATAGGTTCAACACAACAAAGGAGACAGAAGATGCAAAGAATCTGAATATCATCTGGCCAAACTAGCACACAACATGCTAGGCTCAATCACAGGGAGTCATATATTAAATAAGTCATACAGATTCGAGAACAATTTAACAAGCCGCAAGATAAAAAGGATTACTACACAAGTATAATAGCATGATTATACTCACCTCGACCATCTCAGGGGTTCTAATCTCTTTTCTAATCTTCTTGAACTTGAGAGGTACTAGGTACGATTTCTAGTTCTGTTCTTCATCTGCTTTAACAAGCTACTGGGTAGCATTTATAAAAATTACATATACCCGCATTAGTCATTTTTACATAAATCTCATTTCTTAACAAATATCATTATAAGTTTATATTTTCTCTATAATGGTCAAAATGATTTCAAGCCAAATTTTCCTTTGAAATTAGGAGTCTTGAACTTCATTATGTCCAAATTTAGCTCACAATTCCGAATACTTGATTCTTTATGTCTTAATTAGCTTAATCATACTTGAAACCTATTCGGTTTAACTGATTCATCTGCGCAAGTCTCATTCACAGAGGCATAACTTTTTCTACATAGGTCTAATGTTTCTCAAACTTTCCATACCTCTAGTTAACACACAAATTCACATCTTTCCTTTTATGACCATTTACTAATTCGGTCATTAAGGCTTCCAAATATCCCATTTATAGTTAGCCTTAATTTTCTGTCACAAGTTGGACCCTTCCTGACTAAAATCATTCTAAATTATTGATTTTTTATCGAATTGAGGTGATTCAAATCCCCATTTTCAAAGACTCATATGGATATCTCATATCCAAAGATGGCTTTAAAAAATTATGAAATTTGGATTTCTTGTGATTTTTCTAAAGCTATCCTGTTTCTGTTCTCTTTTATGTCACTAAGGTTAGTAACACCCTTCACTTATTTAGCCATGTCTCACAGGATACTCATCCAATTAAAATCCTCTTTATATAAAACTTAGATAACACATTTTCAAGCATTTCATAAGATAACTCATCATCCAATTCTGGCTCTAAGGTCCTCAAACAATTAATTTTCATTTCGTGTTTTAATCCCGTTGGTATTCTGAACCAGTTTCAATTCGGGACTTATATTTCATTTTTGGCTCACCCTAAATTCAAAAAAAAAATCAAAGATACAGTAGACACCCATATCGACAACTTTCAAGTTTTGAGTTTCTTCAAATTCACAAGTTAAATAGCTCAAGAAATTTGTATAAGAAGGACCTACGAATCTGCCTCCCTTGGCAGCTTTGAACTCCAAAACCCTATGTTTTGGTTTTGGTCCAAATCACCATAGAAAATGTAAATTTCCTCATGTTAATTAGTCATTAAACATAAAAGAATAAGATTCCATCATCAAAATCATGAAACCCATAAATTTCATCAAGTGGGTTTCATAGTTACGGCAAAAGAAAATGAGAAACCAAATTCCAATCGGTAAAATCAAGTGTCGGGACCGAGGCTTACTGCTTTGTATCGACTAATCGGCTTGATTCTCCTTCACTTTCTTGTCACAAAGCTTGAAAATTTTGATAGAGGAGCTTCCATGGTTCAGCCAAGGGAGGAAGGAGGAAGATAAGAGTTTTGTCTTATTTGTACTTAGCTTCCTTTATAAGCTACTATTTTCATTATTTACAAAAATGCCCCTCTTGTACTAGTTCTTTAAAATCCACTCGTACAATTTCCTGCGACGACCAAAAAAGTGTCAAACATCATTAATTTGATGTCACCAAAAATTATAATTCACTGTCCTACTTTTAATGACATTAGTCTCAAGTACCTTTTTTCCGGTGTACAAAGTAAATCAGATACCGGGTGTTACAATTATACTAGTATAATATAAGTTATTTTATATTATGTTAATCATAATTATAATATCCCTAGTTAATACAAAAATAATTATATATAATATTGTTATTATATTGTTGTTATATAATTATATTTAATCATTGTATTAACTAATTATGGTATGAATGAGTTAATACTGAATTATATAATAATTTTATAATACTCCAATATGTAATATTATAAATACTAAATTAATAGTTATCATAATAATTATATTAATTCATATATTAGTATCATAATAATCATATTATTATTGGTATATATAACTAATTTAGTTTATTATACATTAATTATATATTAAATTAGTAAATTAATTATCATGAATAAATTTACTTTAATATATTTATAACATTTTTTAGTGATACCTCTATAATTTGAGTATTCCCAAGAGTTATAATTAATAGAATGATATAGTGGTACCCTATATTATTAAATTATCCCAAAACAATTTATATATGGTTAACATTAATTCCAATTATCAATCAATTATATATTGTTATGGGAAATTAATTACTATTTTAATTGATTCTTACGTTAAAATAATAGTATATATTAAGATAGGTAATATGATTATAATTAATAACTTAAGTATATATATTACCATTAATTTAAATTAACAAAACATATAATTTAATAATAACATGGTATATTAATATTAATTATCCTATATAATTATATTTATAATTTATATAATATTAAGACTTAATAATTATATTAAATTATAAATTATTATATTTATATAAATTAATATATGGTAAATTTTATATAAATAATTATATATAAATAAATGTGTATTGAGTTAACAAAATAATTATGTTATATTGTAACAATGAATATATAAATATTAATATATACTATTAATTGTAATAATATATTAATGTTGCATATATATTTTTTATTTTAGGTTAATTACTATATCTGTTTAATACTTTTGGCAGTTATAAAATAGTGATGGAATATATATAATTATATAAACAGAGTTATATTTATACAATCCTTTACCATATAACTAATCTTAATATTATTTAAATGTTTTAGTTATATATAATTGGTTATATTGTACTTATATAAACATTGCAGTTATAATAAAATGTTAATATTATGTTGAAATATATTATAAATATTGATTGTAATAAATATAGTTAATAGTGTTATACAAGTAGTTATAAATTAATATACATATTATACTAAAATTTAATAGACTGTACTATTAATTATTATATAAGGGTTACAAGCATTATAATAAATAACTAATATTCAATTGATAATATATATTTTATAAATATCTAAAAACTATAAGTATATTAATTGCGACATATATTAGTATAATATAACTATTAGATAAAATATATATATAATTATTAATTTTATATACTATTATTAACAATTATAATTAATATATATTACTATTGTTAATGTAATTATATTATATTAATATGTTATTTATTATATATATTATATAAATCAATTTACATGTACATAATGAAGCTTATATGCAGATTTATAAGGAATGACAATCTAAATTGAGAGTTATTAATTGAATATATGTGTTAACTAATAATTATATAACAATAGAGATATGATAATTATATTATAAGAACCTACTACTTATTATATCATCAAGATTGTATTAAAAACACATAATATAATATTTAAATGTAAATCATTATTATTATATTAAATGTATATATTATAACATATGACTTAGTAATAATATAAGTCATGTATATTATTATAATAATTTACGTTTGTGTATACTGTTGGTAGTGTTCTTATATATGTATACTATATATAGAGTATTATATAGATTATACTAGATATAATTTATGATAAATATAAAATTATAACTAAATTTAATGTTATTGTAATCAAATTATAAAACTATATTATTATAATATAGTATAATAATGTATTTATATAATACAAAATAATCACGTTATATAACCATATAATTTAGGATTATAGTTTATTTTATAGTATCCAATAGAAATATAGTAGTTTGTACTTAATATAAATTATAACACTATATTTATATTACCATATATATTTTAGTTTAATATTTAAATGATTATAGTGTTAAGCTACTTAAATTATAATTATTAACTTATATAAATTAACTATTATTATGATATTGCTTATTGATACTAAAATTTATATCATAATTTAATTATAATAGTATTATAGTTATATGATTATGCACTTATTTGATGGGCCAACGCTTTGTCCCATATTATTTAATTGGTAATGTTAATATATACTATATAATAACAATATAATATATTATTACCTTTTATATGTAATACTATTACAATTTATCATCATCAATCCCGCAACAAAGTGGAGTTTAGGGAGGTTAAAAGAGTAAAAAAGTAAAAATGATATGTTAAAAGATGAGGTAAATAAAATGAAAATAAATATGTATAAAAATAAATAAATAAGAAATAGAACCAAAGAATATATCTGATATGGAGCCCAGATCTGCTAACACCTGATAAGCTGCAAAGAACGGCTCTGCTTGTCTCTAGTTGGGCTAGGAGTTCTTGCGCAAAAACCCTGTGGGTATGACAATCCTACTGTTTCCGACATTCTCGCTATACCTTTCCCCCTACACCTATGCTGAAAAGCCAAGTAGTATGACAGAATGACTTGTCCCTAGAAAAGACTGATTGGACTTCCTATGCGGTAAATACGTTATGCGAGTGTTATAGTAAATAGCTCCTAATAAACTTACTCAACTGTTTTGGTGTACTTTAAAGGGTTTCCTTTACCCTCATCCGATCACGCCAAAATTTTCTATTTCTGACCGCTTCCTCAATAAGGGCCAACTCTGTCATATCTTTCTTAATCACTTCCCTCCAGTTCTTGTATGGCCTCCCTTTTCTCCTCTTATAGTCACTAAGGATTATTTGCTCACGGCGTCGTACCGAACCATCAGAGTGTCTCCTACTCATATGCCTAAACCACCTAAGCATAGTCTCTCTTATCTTGTCAGAAATACTGGCCATCTGTAGTTTGTCTCTCAGCACACGATTCCGGACCTTATCTCTTATGGTAATGTCACACATCCACCAAAGCATACACATCTCTGCTACTAACAACTGTCTTGTTTGTCGACATTTGGCGGGCCAATATTCTGCCCCATATAACATGGTTGGTCGAATCACCATTATAAAAAACTTCCCTTTGAGCTTTAAACGAATCTTTTTATCACATAAGACCCCTAATTCTTAGCCATTTGACCCACCCAGATTTGATACGATAGACTATATCAGCATCGATATTACCATCTCTCTAAATGATGGACCTGAGGTATTTAAAACTCGAATTTTGTGTTATGACATCAGTACCAATTGCTGCCATCACCTTATGAACCATTTGGCTTCTCGAAAAGTTGCATTCTAAATACTCTTTTTTAGTCCTACTCATTCTAAAACTTTTCAGCTCTAACGTTTCTCTCTAACATTCTAACTTGAAATTGACCCCCTCCCTGGTCTCACCCACCAGGATAATATCGTCAGGGAATAACATACACCAAGGTACCTCTCCTTGAATATGTTTAGTAAGCTCATCTAACACTAATGCGAACAGAAAAGGGCTTAAAGCGGAGCCTTAATGTAGACCAATACCAATAGAAAACACTTCCGTGTCACCTCCTATCATCATTACACTAGTCAATGCTCCTTTGTACATATCTGTAATTACAGGTATATAGGTCATAGGAATTCCCTTTGCCTCCAAACACCTCCATAAGATTTCCATAGAAACCCTATCATACGCCTTCTCCAAATCAATAAAAATTATATGTTATCCCATTTTCATTCGTTGTAGCATTCCATTAGCCTACACAGTAAATGTATTGCTTCTATCGTGGACCTACCAGGCATAAATCCAAATTGGTTGGCCAATATAGAAGCAGCTCTCTGGACTCTCTTTTCAATTACCTTCTCCCACAGCTTCATGGTGTGACTTATTAATTTGATGCCTTTATAGTTGTGACAATATTGGATGTCCCCTTTGGCCTTATATAATAGGATCAACCTACTCAATCTCCATTCATCTAGCATTTTTTCTAACTCTAGGATCATATTAAAAAGTTGAACTAACCACTCAATACTAACAATTCTTATTTGCTTCCATACCTCTATAGGGATCCTTACTGCCTTTCTGCATCCCATCTACCTAAAAAACTTTGTAATTTCTCCTATTTTGACCCTTTCATAACGGGACCAATTAGGAAGAAGCTCCGACACGAAGGGTTCGCCTAACTCTATGCTGACCAAGATGCCTTCGTTATACAAGCCATAAAAGTATCTCTGCCACCTACTCTTGATGGCATGGGTCTCCATGAGTACCTGTCCTACTTCATCTCGTATATGGCAGACTTGGTTGAAATACCTCATCTTACGTGCCTTATCTCATGCCAATTTGAAATTTTTTCCATTTTATGTATCAAAATCCATATACATAGTCTGTATGCTTCTCCTTTAGCCACTGAAATTATCTTCTTTACCTTTTACTTTGCCAGTCTGTACCTTACTTTATTAGTTTCCTGCTCCACATTTGTTGTACTTGCTAATAGATCTTTGTATGCTCTCTTTTTCGCCTTTACCGTCTCCTGAACCTCTTTTGACCACTACCAGGATTCCATCTGCCTGTCCCCTGTCCTTTAGAGACTCCTAGGAGTTTTATGGATGTTTCTCTCACTACAGGGGCTACTCCCTCCCACATCCGATTAGCATCCCCTCTCACGACCCATGTGACTCTATACCGGATTTGAATCCTAAATTGTTCCACTATGTCCCCTTTTAGATTCCACCATCTAATTTTACGACATAGCTTAGTAAATTGATTTGTCCTCCATCCTTTAATTCCTAGATCCAAAACCAACAATTTATGTTATGTTGATAAGCATGTGGCTGGAAGCACTTTGCAATCCTTGCACCATGCTCTGACTCTCTTCCTAACAAGGAAATAATCAATTTGTATCTTGGTCGTGCTACTCTTAAACGTCACCAAGTGCGCCTCGTTTTTCTTAAAAAAGGAATTTGCTATCACTAGCTCAAACACTACGACGATGTCCAATAAGGCATTACCACTTTCATTTCTAGTGCCGTATCCAAAACTCCCAAGAGTTCCTGTATATCTGTCTGAAGCAGCCCCTATATGCCTATTAAAATCACCTCCTAAGATAACCTTCTTAGAATTAGGGATTTGTAGGAGCACTCCATCCAGCGCCATCTAGAATACACATTTTTGTTGTTTGTCTAAACCAGCTTGAGGTGCATAAACACATACTACATTGAGAACATCCTTACTAATAACAAATTTAGCCACCATAATCCTATCATTTACCCTTGTGATCCCCACCACTTGGTTTATAAGTTCCTTGACCACTAGGATATCTACCTCATTCTACTTCCGCGTATTTCCAGAGTACCATAGTTTAAATCACCTTATCTCCTTTTCTTTAGCTCCTGACCACTTAGTCTCCTGAATGCAGGCTATTTGTATCATGTACTTGTCTAAAATCTCTACTAAGTCTAAAGACTTTCCTGTGAGGGTCCCAATGTTTCAAGAGCCTATTCGTAATATGTCGTCCCTTCTTTTATTCTTATATGTTGCCCGCACCGAACCGCTTGCACAAATCCCATCCACGTAATTAAAAGTCATTCCTCTTAACTCGTGGCCCTCACACTTTCCCGGAGTTACCATCCTAAAACATCCTTGGGATATATATATAGATAGATAGATTTTAAAAAAAACTCAATAATGCACGAGGAACAATAGTAAGAAAACAAGTGGCATGACTGAAAATTCCTTGTATGTAAACTCACGAAATCTGTTGAATACCGCACAATAAAAGGTCATGGTCTAAAAGAAGCAGATGTAAAAGAATAACTCTTGTCAAAGCTTAGGAGCCCACTGAGAATATACTATAGTGACATACAGGTTAAAGGGTTTGCAATGTCAAGCAAGGAAAGAGTCTAGGGAGAGAGACTTTTGGAAGACGTTGAACTATCACGCTATAACCAAATTACTAAATGCCTTGTCTTATAAATGAAGACCCGTAAGATAAATGAGCAGAGTACCAAGGGGTCACTATGGGAACTGATGGCTTTTGTGTCCAGTAGCAGATTTGTTAGGAGGCTCGACAATGCTACTGGAGAAAATGATTAACTAATGTATAGCAAGAAACCTCGTAGCTCCGTCCTGTACAATGGTCTTGTACCTTCTGAACGATAGCTATAAACAAAGCGTAGACTAAAACCCGAGCTATCTTGTCCATTAATCAAAACACCTAGTCTAGGTTTCCCGAAGAAAGTCATGGAAAATATTCAGGAAAAACAAGAAAAGGAAGAATGCATTGCATCCTGACTGCAAACCTTAACTGATATCTATGCCACAATATTCATACCGCATAGAAGACATGAAAAGAGAATTTAACAACACTACAAACTAAAAACAGATATCACACGGAAAAGAAATATCACAGGTAACCATAAGGATGGCCGGAACTGCCACCCCTTACCTTCACACAAGGCTAGGAGTCACTGGTGAGTGTCTTTCCACTTAAAGACCAAAGAGAGCAGTTGTTCCTAATCCAACACCAATGTAGACTTGTCGTGAAAATGAATAAACTATATACCTGGTTCAAAGAACGTGTAAAACCCACTAGCAGTGAATGCCGGTGGGGAACGCTCCTAACACTCCCACTATTTCTGCTAGTGACTGGTGTGGAATGCTTTCCCACTCCTATAAAAATTTAGAAATAACGAAAACGAACAGAAGACAAAAGCATATCATCATAAATAAAAAATTAAGCCTTGTTTGCTTTATTAAGTGAAGCTACCAAAGCAATGTCATGTTCTGTTGCAGTGTCCAACTCTCCCGTGTTCTCTCCATAGTCGTTTTTCTTCTGTAACAAGGCCTTTGTCGTGGTCCCTCCATCGACCGTGGAGACACTCTCACTGATGCTGACGCATCTAAAGTCGTCACAGTCTCCATCCTCTTCTTCTTCGTTGTCGTCTTCCCGCTCTTCGTTCCGAGTTCGACTACAGAAGCCACCTACTGTGTTCTCTATTGCGGTGGGGACAATGGCTGGAGGGACTGTGTTGAAGAGGAAAAGATCAGCGAGGTTGGATTTTCCTGTGACCGCCGTGGGATTTAATGGGTTAAGTACGCCAACGCCAACGGTGGCTTCCACAAAAGTCAGCACTTTCTACCTAACGCCTTGTCAATCTAAAGTGACAACTGGTAAATATTGTTTACAATAGCCTTTATTTCTAACACATATATTGTAACAATAATTACCATATTAAATTTATATTAACAATAATTACCGATATTAACAGATATTGTAATGATAATACTATATAAATTAATCTAAGGCATTACCATATTAAATTTATAGTTGTAATATATTAATATTATATTACAACTATAAATTTACTAAA
>JAOQMS010000006.1:17880876-17894023 GCA_027563885.1 Erythroxylum longipes | reverse complement strand
CAATTATGAACAAGGCTCTGATACCACTTGTTAAGTTTTAATCCCCTTAATGTCAGGATCTGTTCATATCAATTCATTAAGAATTAAATAAAAGTGGAAGCATACTTGAATCTATTGTGAAATTTGCACTGGAGTCTTACGGTTTGTCTTCCAAATTAAATCGTAGCCTTTTTTAGAGTTTTTTCCCCTAACTCTCTATTTTCTCTCTAATAATGGGATGTCGGAAGGAATTGTGCATATGTTTAATTTAAGGATCGGTAACCACTTTTATTAGAGTAAAACCCTAATATAATTTCTAACTTGGCCCATCATAAAACTAGAAATTATACTACACATATAAAGCCCACATTTAAAATAGATGCATAAAGCAAAAAACACCATAACCATATTACACCACTTTACTTAATTGAGCTCAACTTTATATGATAGCCTTTATGCATAATTAGACACATATAAGCCCACATGTTTGATTAAAAATCCTTACACTTTAAGCCTTACGAGTTCTTTCACTCAAACCCTTGAAAAGATAATAGAGACAAGTTGTAGGAGATAGCTCTCACAACAAACTTAGACATCTCCACCTATTAATATTAATATTTTTTTGCCCTCCTTTAGAAATACCTAAAATTAGTGCCCATATATAACAAAAAACTCTAATGCAATTCTTTTTTGAAAAATGACTCATTTTTCTAATAGTATAGAGTTGAACATTGACTAATTAGAGTAAACATGGTTTAAAATAGACATTGATCAACAAAAATGATTGCTTTTTATTCAAATTATCAAGTGAAGATAACATTCCAAAAATAATTGAGTCAGGACCATAACGCTTTAACAGAAAGCCGCTCTTTCTCTTAAAATAAAGGCAGGAAATGGATTTAAGGTGTAAAAAGCTCAAGCACATACTAATTTGGATGAAATTTCATAATATTCTTTTAGAATATTGGTTTACTAACATATTAGGCCACTTAGCCAATTCATTTGACTATTTTTATGCCTTGATGAACAAATTGTAGCCATAAGGAGAGTTGTCTAAGCAAGAGTTTATTTGGAAGTGAACAGTAATATCCAATTACATGACATACTAAAAATTGTAATGCTAATTTAAGTTGATACCTTGAAGGAAGTGGAAATTCTCATTAGTTATCAATGGAAGCCATCAAACCAAGTGAAATCTAGAGATCTAGATTCATACACTAACTCCTTTTTACCTTTTCTTGATGACCTGGCTTATGAATCCTTTTTGATCATTGAGGAGATAAAAAAATCCCATCTAGGAAATCGCTATGAGTCAAACAGAGGGCTAAAAATAGCTCCATATCTCTTTATAAATGATCTTCATCTGTAATGTATGAGGCCTCAATTGCTTAAGCACGTACCAAGTGATCAATTATTATCTAATACTAAAAAAGACTTTCATTTTTAGGTTTCTTAAAACAAAAATAAAAGATAAGGAACTTGATGACGGACTTCCAATTTTAGAAAAGACCTAGACCATAATAAGCAACCATTAAACTTACTTTAACGAAAGAATTATAATATCTTTTGATCCCAAGGTAGCTATTCTCCTAAACTCCTACTTACTTAACTATCTTATTCATTTACGTCTTTTCCTACCTCACTCTACTACCCACTTGCACATAACTATTATTTATGCTGTCGATCTTGCCTTTTGAAAAACTACTCTGTGTTGGAAAACTAATTTGATATGTCATAATCTAAATGTAATGCATATTGAAAAATATTTTTGATAATTTGTTCAATACTATAATGAACATTGAAGCGAGGATAAAGGACAATGCAAAATCACAAGCTAATTTGAAACCTTTTTATAGAAGGAATGAGTTAGATAAAGATCTTTGCATAGGTAAATATCCAAAAGCATGTTACACTTTAGACAAAGAACAAAAGGAAATTTTGTGTGAATGATTGAAAAGTCTAAAGTTTCCTAATGGTTATATTTTAAACTTGGCAAGGTGTGTGGACATGAGGAAGTACAAATTATTTGGGATGAAAAGTCATGATTGTCATATGTTTATGCAAAGGCTAATTCCAATTACATTCCTAGAGTTGCTACTGAATAAGGTTTAGGAAGCTATAATAGAATTAAGTTTGTTTTTCAAAATCTTAAAATCATCTGAATTAAAGTTGATTGAAACGGAAAAAATAGAAAGGAAAATTCCAGTAATCTTATGCAAATTATAAGGAATTTTCCTTCCAAGCTTCTTTGACTGCATGGAGTATCTACTCGTTGTTATGCCCAAAATAAGTTCTAAAAATACCTAGGCTATCCTACTCGCAAGTATATGAGGTAGTTGTAGTTGATTACCCAGGGTCGTCTCCCATAGAGATGAAATTGGTTCACTTAACTTATCCTAGAACAAAAATAAAAACAGATGCAATCTTAAACATTCTATCCCGATTTGATGAGAGAAGGCTTTAAAGAAAATCACCAAATTAAACTAAAAAGTAAACGAAATTGATTGGGAGCAAAAATGAATAGATTAATCGAAGTGGAAAACTCTTGAGAATTAATTTCACTAATGTAATCTCTTATGTATAATTAACGGGAAATTATTGGATAGTTGTCTTACTAAAATTAATAGTTGGGTTCTAAGATCAACTCGAATAATAAGCTAAATCTAACTTTCGTATTCGACTAGTTGTCATCCGAATTAATTATGAAAACCCGTACTAATTACGACTTAAGTTAATATATTTCTAATTTTTAACCTACACATTTATAATTTCTCGTTCCATATTAAACTTCTTCTCTCAATCCTTCATTTAATACCAAAATGATATAAAGTTTGGTTATGCTATTACATTCATTTAGTTTAGAAACTATAGCAAACATAAGATAAAAACACAGTCACTCAATTATGCATATTTGACTAAAATAGCTACATTAACCCTCAAGAAAAAGAGATCAGCCCATCACGGAAATGACAAGATTCATCATATTCAAATATTTCAATCCTATCTGTATCAGTATAAGAGAAGTATTATCGAAATAAACTAAGTGAATACTCGAAATGAACTATCAAAAACTAACAGAGTATGGGTCTATTAACTAACAGAGGAGTAAGTTCAATAAAATAACAGAAAAATAAAAAACAGAATGAGCAAACGAGTGTTCGGATGCGAGAGTTGCAGTGATCTCCTACCACTCTCAAACTTTCAGTATTGGCTCTCACCTTCTGCTTCTGCTTAGTTTTTAGCCAATCGAATAGTTGCTCAAGTTCACTGGAATTTAGCTTTAACTCTCTCTTTCTGCCTCTATCCTAAGCTTCCACCTCTCTGTTGTGTTTCTCTCTCAATCTGCCTTCTTTCTCTCTATCTATTTTGTGTCCCTCGAATGAATCTGTGTCATGAATGTGTGTCCAGTGATAGAATGAGGAATGTTAGAATGTGTCGTTATGCTCCTTTCTCTTTCTATTTGTAGTCTCATTTTAGGTCTAGGTTTGAGCCTTCAACTTGTAGAAGCCACGTAAAAATTAGACGAGTTAAAACGAAAAGCATGTTATGGGGGTGATTGTGTTTGTCACCACTGTGAGGACAGTTATCATTGTCTCGGTGGTGACAAGTCATCACCGTGACTAATACCAAGTTAAGTCACCACTTCTTTTCTTTTTTTTCTTTTCATGCAAAATTTATGTGAACTTTCCCTTCAACTTTCATGCAAAATTCACAAAGTAATCCAATTGACATTCATGCAATATTCACACCATTTCCATTCAATTATCTCACAATTGGATCAAAAAATAAGGATTTGTGACAAAAAATCAAGGCAATTAAAAGAAATAGAAGTAGACACAACAATTCCCACATACTTAAACTATGCTTATCCTCAAGCATAATAAAGAACACTAAAGTATACAAGTAGAAAAAATGGAAATAACAATTTTCCCAAATAATAGTCAAAGATATCAACGATCATTTCAATAAACACAACCTAAGAACTTAAAACTCATAATACTCTATGAACAAGCTATTCTTCGCATATTTAGCCAAAATCAACAAGTACTTCAATTCAAAGAACCATCAACAAGTGTGATAGATACTTACTCCACTCTCCATCCTCTCAAGCATTCAAAGGTGGGATATGTATTCAGTCATCGTTCATTTCATGTAAGGCATCTACCATAAGTTTGCTTACCAATCCAATCTCCACCACTCATATTAAACACAAACATCAATATGAAGGTCTTTATTTCTGTTGTAATGGGGCAGGCTAAGGGTAGGAAAAAGGAAAATCATAGTTTAAAACCACAACACAAATTGAGCATTTAAAATAATATAAAATAATGAACCATAAAACACTCCATTCTTTCCTCTCATTTAACAAATTAACACTTCCCATTTTACTTCTCTCCTCTTCTTTTCATTTTCTGGTCATTTTCTCTTCCTTTCTTTTCTTTTCTATTTCTTTTTCATCTTTTTTTACTTTTACTTTTTTTACTTTTCTTTCTTTCTTTTTGATGTTTTCTTTTTCTTTCTTTCTTTATTTATTTAGAACAAGATCAAGTTTAGAAGAGAAAAATGTAGAGGAGAGATACAAATTATTACAACCTTACTCATTCCTAACTCAAAAGCCAACTATATGCTATGATTCCCCCACGCTTATTCAAACAATTATTCCCTAAACCCAATCATACCCATTCAAATGCTCAACTTGCCTTATGGTAGGTACAATGAAGAGGATAAATAATTAAGGGCAAGGCTCATATTTTGGGTTTAAATAAAGAAAAAGTTTCATGTTACGCTCAAAGGGGCTTACTAAGTGTAACATTATGGAGGCTTTTTAAGCAAAAGGGGTAAATCCTAATTGCCTTCATCATTTCAACGTTTGTATAAGATTATATGATCTCAACTAGTATTTACAAGCAAGTTCTAGAGTTCCTTAATCATGAAAGAGCACTCTCAATAAAGAATACTTGAATTTGGAGTTTAATAGTTCAAAAATGATCAAATTCTTACTAAATAAAAAGTGTCATTCATCTATCACGATAAGCTAATATCCTTTAAATCGAAGTCCAAGTCAATTAGTCTAAGCATGCAAGTATACTCATTCACTCATATTATGCATTTCTAATCTCGATCGAGTTTTTGTCATGACCATACATCTCTAACTACTAAATGGGAAAACAAACATACAACACACAAATAATAAATCTTTTCTAAAATAATACTCCCCTACACTTAAACATCACATTGTCCCTAATGTCATACAAAAAAGTAAAAGAGGGATCTAAGACACAAAATAACATAAACAAGGACAAGCATTAAAACTAAAAGACATTAAACTGACAAGTAGTAAAAATAGTAAAAAAAACAAAGCTAGACATACGATACAAAAGTGTGAGCGGTGGTTGCATCGATGCGGTGTGAAGAACTGCACTTGCGACCTCTGAAACTATCAACCTCATCACCATTACACATTGATACTTGCATAAGAAAACTCCCTAGGTCTTTCAATTTGGGGGGGGGGGGGGGTTTAGCACTTCATTTGCGAACTCTGAAACTATCACCTTCTTGTTTGGCTTAATCTTTTGTTTTTTGGTGCTTATTTTCTTGAAAAACTTCTCATAAGCAGGAATGTTCAGATCACACCTAACAAAGGCAGATTAATGTTAACTTTGGAAAACTTGTTATACAAATAAGAAAATTGCTTATCTTGTTTCGATTCCTTAAAACGGCTCGAATATAGGATCGGTGGTCTATAAGGATTAGTCACCTTATGCAGTCTTGATCCTTCATTGCAATCAGTTGCATGCCCCAATTTTACACCTTTCTGCATGTGACTTGAAATATTGTCATGCCCAATGCTTTCTTTATTCTACTCACCTTTTTTGTTGGTAAGGCTCTCCTCCTTTTGATTACTTACACCAGATAGATTAGAAGGGATCTCGACTTAATTATCAATTACCTTACCACTTCTCAGAATAGTGATTGCTTGGGCTTGCTCAAGTTGACTAGACAATTTTCCTTTCTGATTGTTGTGCATTTGAGCAATAAGTTGCCCTACTTGGATCTCAATCCTCTTTACAGATGCCTCTAAAGAATCAAACCTCTTATTGTTCGTTTCTTAATTTTGAGTTGTGATTTGAACAAACGCATTCAGGCTTTCTTCCAAAGAAGGCTTACTTGGTGGGTTTTGAAATGAGGATTACCCTTGGTAATAACTTGGCCTCTAAAAATTTTGATATTGTGGTTGGGGTTGCACTGGTATTTGTTGGTCTTCTATAAAAAATTGGGGTGGTTTCTCCAACCAGGGTTGTAAGTGTTTAAGTACGGATCATTTCGCTCCCTTGGTTAAAAACTGTTGAGTGAGTTCACTTGTTCTTCCTCACCTATAAAAGGCTCACAAGAATATGAACAAACGTTAGCTCCATGACCACAAGTTCCACATATACTATATAACTCTTAATTTGGAATGTTTTAGGGTAGTCTTATAGTTAGAATCTTTACACGCTCAGCTAACTATATAGCCAGTTCTTGATTCAAGCTCACTTCATGAATTCCAGCTCTTCTTCCCCTCATGCTCTTTTATTGAGAATAAGCCCTAAATTTTTTGAAGATTTCATACGTTTCTTCGGCTGTCTTCTCTCCAAAAACTCCTCCTGCTGCATTGTCCACTGTGTATTGACATTGCTGCATTAATCCATCATGGAAGAATTGGTTTTACATGTGAAGTGAAAATGATGGTGTGGACATTGTATAAGTAAGAGTTTGAAGTGTTCTCATGCATTATAGAATGGTTCTCCCTCCCTTTGAGTAAAGGTTTCTATCTTCGTCCATAACTCAGAAGTCTTTTGAAGGGAATAGAACTTTCCCATGAATTTGTTGTACACCTCCTCCCATGTAGTCAATGAACCAGGTGGAAGGGTCATCAACCATGCCTTAGCCCTATCCTTTAATATGTATTGGAGCACCTCATCTTGAGTTGATCTTCATTTGGGCCATTGATAGGTGTGAATTATATCGTGTTTTAGGGCTTAGTTTGTTATGTATTAAGTGTTAATTTGAGTGTTTAGTATGTTTTTAGGTTAGGATTTTGTTAGTTTGTGTATTTAAGTTTTTTTTATAGGTTAGTATAAGTCTTTGAGCTTAAGTATTATGTTTTTGAGGTACCTTGATGTGTTTGTTAATGTTTCAGGGTCAACATCAGTTTCAGAAAATTTTGGGTCAAAACAACGGCCTACGATCTTGATACAATAGGCCACGATCGTGATAAAAGCATAGGAGCTAGCCCACGATCATGGATGATCGTGACAGAAGACTATGCCACAGCAGTGACAGAAAGAGTTGGATGCATGCCACGATCATGGATTGTGTTGGGCAGACGTGTAAATAAGTGAAAATTTCAAATTTCGAGGGATTTTCGGACCTTTTCGACCACAAAAAAACCTTAAAGCTACTTAAAATGCAAAAGGTATTTAAAGAACAAGAAGAACAAAAGAGATGGAGCTTTAGCATCAGTCATAATTTCGAAACCCTAGAGAGTTTATCGAGAGATTGAGAAAGAGACGAAGGAAGAGACACGTGGAGAAGAAGGCTACGCGAAGTACTTCTTGGAACAGGAGGATTTCCGTTGTTGCTGCCTCCGTCATCCATTCCGATTATATTTTTGGTTTAGTTTCAATTTTGTGATTGTATAGAATTTAGGATAGCCGTTGTTAATAGGATTGTTGAATGTTGAGGATTGTCTAAACTCACCTTTGGGTTATTTTGTCATTGAAAGTAATGAAATTTGATTATTGCATTTTTATTAGATTTCTTGTGATTTAAATTCTATACTTGCATAATTCTGTGATAAAATGAAGGGTGAACTGAGTGAAAAATTATTAAATTGGGCTAACGAGAGTTAGGTAATTTAATAGAACAAGAGTTAAATCAAACCAGCAAATTTGTGTGAAGAGAGATCTTGCATAGGTTTTTGGTAGTTTTTGGACAACTTGAGATCTAATTTAGGTTTTGGATAGATTGTGATTCGAGAGATTGCAATTCTCATAATCTGATTAGGGTTTATAAATTAGGGCTATTGGTTATAACTCGAGAGAGAGTAATCAACTTTTGGACCTTCTAGAACTGGTAATCCAGTAATATATAACCAGTTAGGTTTTCGTTAAAGTCGAATAAAATTCTCCTTTCTCTCAATTGGTAGTTCTTAGGTTGATTCTTAATTGGGTGTCGCATTTGCTATTTTGTTTATATTTTCGAATTTGATTCTTCGAATTGATTGCATGATTAAAATAAATTCATGCTTTAATTTTGTTCATTTTGAATTATTGTGAATTGTGTTCAGCCTTGGATTTTAGGATAGATTAACCCTCCTTATGGGATCGATACCTTAGGAACTACACGAATGACCCATGCGCTTGCAAAATATCAAGGTTTACATTATTAAAACTGATTTATATCGAAAACCTTCAAATAAGTTTTTTTGGGTAGACTTGTAGTTAGAATCTTTACATGCCTTGTTAACTGAGCTAACTGCATAGCCATTTCTTGATTCAAGCTCACTTCATAAACTTCAGCTCTTTTTCCCCTCATGCTCTTTTGTTGAGAATTAGCCCCCAAACTTTTGAAGATTTCATACATTTCTTTGGTTGTCTTCTCTCCCAAAGCTCCTCCCGCTGCATTGTCGACTGTGTACTGACATTGCTGCGTTAATCCATCATGGAAGAATTGGTTCTGCATGTGAAGTGAAAGTGATGGTATGGACACTGTATGAGCAAGGGTTTAAAGCGTTCTCATGCCTTATAGAATGGTTCTCCCTTCATCTGAGTGAAGGTTTCTATCTTCGTCCATAACACATAAGTCTTTTGATGGGAATAGAACTTTCCCATGAATTTGTTGTACACCTCCTCCCATGTAGTCAATGACCCAGGTGGAAGGTCATCAACCATACCTTGGCCCTATCCTTTAATGTGTATAGGAAGCACCTCATCCTGAGTTGATCTTCATTTAGGCCATCCAATGAGGGTATAGAATTCTCGAATGAAGTTTAAAGGGTCTTCATTAGGAATGAAGTGGCAGTACCAATTACCGGTCTGACATACTCCTTTATTACTGGCTACCTTTCACTTAGCTCTTAATCTTCAGGCTTCGGTTCCTTGAGATTATTTGCAAAGTCCCTTTGAGGTCCTCTTATCCGATGTATGTTGTTAATAAAGGGAGCAAGTTCGTCTTCTCATGACCTCCTTCCTTACATAAACCAAATAAAAACAGCTGTGAATTAATAAGAAAATTACTAAAACAACTTAATGAAATAACGCAACAAAAATGTATGCATGAATAGATAAAACAATCAAAATTAAATTAAGTGCAAACACTAAATACCTTCCCGACAATAGCACCAAAAACTTGTTGTTCCCAAAATAAGTTCTAAAAATAGGCTATCTTATTTGCAAGTATACGAGGTAGTTGTAGTTGATTACCTAGGATCATCTCCCACGGAAGTGAAATTGGTTCACTTAAATTAACCTAGAACAAAAATAAAAGCAGATGCAATCCTAAACACTCTACCTTGATTTGTTAAGTAAAGGCTTTAAAGAAAATCACCAAATTAAACTAAAAAGTAAACAGAATTAACTGGGTCTAAAAATGATAGATTAATCGAAGTGGAAAACTCTTGAAAATTAATTTCACTAATTTAATCCCCTATGCATGATTAAGGGGAAATGATTGGATTGTTGTTTAACTAAAATTAACGGTTGGGTTTTAAGATCAACTCAAATAATAAGCTAAATCTAACTTTCATATTTGACCAGTTATCATCTGAATTAATTATGAAAATCGGACTCCTAATTACTACTTAGTTAATATATTTCTAATTTTTAACCAAAGCATCTATAGTTTCTCGTTACATATTAAACTTCTTCTTTTGATCCTTCGTTTAGTACCAAAATGATGCAAAGTTTAGTCATGCTATTACATCCATTCAATTCAGAAACTATAGCAAACATAGGACAATGACACAGTCCCTCAATCATGCATACTTGGCTAAAATAGCTACATTAATCCTAAGAAAAAGAGATTAGCCCATCACGGAAATAATAAGATTCATCATATTCAAATACTTTAATCCCATCTGTATCAGTATAAGAGAAGTATTAAAGTAATAAACCAAGTGAATATTAGAAATGAACTATCAAAAGCTAACAGAGTATGAGTCTATCAACTAATAAGTCCAGTAAAAAACATAAAAGTAAAAAAAAGAGGGCAAACTATTGTTCAAATGAGAGAGTTGTGGTGATCTCCTACCATTCTCAAACTTTCTGCATTGCCTCTCGCCTTCTGTTTCTATTTTATTCTAACCCAGCTAAATGGTTGCTCAAGTTCACTGCAATTCCGCTTTAGCTATTGGTTTCTACCTCTATCCCAAGCTTCCGCCTCTCTGTTGTGTTTCTCTCTTCCTCTGCCTTCTTTCTCTCTATTTATTTTGTATTCCCCGAATGAGTTTGTGTCAACAATGAGTGCCCAGTGATAGAATGAGTAATATTAGAATGTGCCGCCACCCTCCTCTCTTCTTTCTATTTGTAGTCTTATTTTAGGTCTAGGTTTTCAAGCCTTCAACCTGCAGATGCCACGTAACAATTAGAAGAGTTAAAAGGAAAAACATGTCATACATAGTCACCCCATAAGGGCACTTGTCAAGGTGGTGACAAGTTAAGTCACCATTGTGACTAAAATGTTGGTGCTTGTCACGGGGTGACAAGTCACCACCGTGACTAACACCAAGTTAAGTCACCACTTTTTCTTTTTTCTTTTTTATGCAAAATTTATGTGAACTTTCCCTTCAACTTTTATGCAAAATTCACAAAATAATCCAATTAACATTCATGCAATAGTCACACCATTTCCACTCAATTTATCTCACATTTGGATCAAAACACAAGGATTTGTAACAAAAATGAAGACAATTAAAAGTAATAGAAATAGACACAACACTTGTACATTTAGCACACAATGCTAAACTTGTTGATCCAACTCAATATCAATAGATGTATCCATTTAAGAGGTAATTATAGTTAATATTTAAATAAAACTTATAGCATGTTTTAATCAATAGCTGTAATAACCCTATTTGTAATCTAGGTATTTGCATCACTTGAAGAAAAATGTTAAAAACCAGGATAGAGTTGAAGGTTCGATATGTAATGCTTATTTAGTAGACGAAGCAAGTACATTTTACTCACATTATTTTGAGCCATATGTGCACATAAGAGAAAGAAAAATTTCTCGTAATGACAATGGGGTGAAATGGGTGAAGTTGATGATAACTTATCCATTTTCACATATCCTAGACGAACATATTGACTCTCAACAAGAAGGATGTTAACAGAAGAAGAAATAGAGGCTACCTATGGTTACATTTTATTGAATTGCCAAGAGGTTCAACTTTTCGTGCAGTAAGTTTAAGTTAATTTTGAAATTGATTATTTGGGTCTTCGAGGTGAGTGGTGTTTATAACTAAAATACATAATAATGTTTTTAGATTATATGAGGAATGGCTACATCAGCTAATGCCCCAAAAAAATACAAGATTATATCAATAAAGAAATTGAAAGCCACTTTCTTTAATGGTTCGAGAAATATGTAAGTTTTGACTTGCAATAGTTGAAATGGTCAAATTATCATATCAAACTGTTTAACTGACACTATATTATTTAATATGATACACTTTTTTTTGATGTAGGCCTAAAAAATTCAGTAGAGAACAAGTTCATATGTGGTCTTACAAAAGGACCTTTGTGAACTGTTAAATCATATTTGATGTATTTTTTAATGGATACAAATTTCATATAGAATATCATGGTCGTAGCATGACAACAGTAAATATTGGGGTTTACATACTGGGAGAATCGATTCATTACTATGGGAAAATTATTGAGATACTTGAAATTGAGTACCTCGCATTACCAATAAAACGGAGTGTGATATTTAAGTATGAATGGTTTGATCTAGCTCCTAATGTTAGAACAAAAGTGCATAGTCGATACAATCTAATTGAAATCAACCAGCGAAGAAGGTTTAGACAATTTGAACCTTTCAGGTTGGCGATGCAAGCGACTCAGGTGTATTACATCCCTTTTCCTAGCTTAAGACGAGATAAGTCAGATTGGTTGGCCATTTGTAAGGTGAAACCTAGAGGTGCTTTTGAATTACATGGAAAAAGAGAAAACAATATAATTAAAAGTGAAGTGTTTCAGGAAGATGTTTATGAAATAAATGCATGTGTAACATATGATTAGAATGAATCTTTGAATGATCCAAATAATAAATATGTTGAAATTTCATCTGGAGAGGATGAGGAATCCATAGAGGGCGAGATATCTGAAGAGGAGCCTGACTTTGATCCTAATTCTTTAGAAAAAGAAGATAATGATGATTTTGATTTATAATTAAGTGATGATAGCGATTAGTTTGTGTAAGTAATAGAATATTATATGAATAAATTTAGTATTACATCAACAATAAATTATTATATATTTAATTTATATTGTTCTATTAGTGGAATAATCAATAAAATGTTAATTTCATGTTAAAATATGCCATATAAGAGGAAAAAGGATATACTACGGTTAAGGCTTAGGTTATCGCCATTTGGAGGAGCTAGTGCACGTCTAAATGAAGTATCACATTCGGCAGATGCTATAGAATCAGATGCTGCACATCCAGCTAGTGCACATCTACGTGAGCTATCACCTTCCCCTCCTACAGTCCCTATACAGTCACATTCTCTACCTACTGCTACACCATCACCCCTTCTACATTCGGACCATCAAATACTATCAATTGAACATCTTTTCCCATACCAGAATATGAATCTATAGCAACAGAGATATTAGGGGTAGATGTTGCGGATGAAGGAGGCAGCCTCTAGCTAGCTAAGGGAATTGATGGAAGAATTTACATTACAATTATCAATAATCTGTGAGTGAAACTCTAAAATTTTGTAATACATGATAACACCATAGGTTTATATTGAAGTTATAAGTTGTAATTTGAAAATGATCTAAAATAGCTTATATATTAGGTTGGTTCCATTTGGAACATGCCCCATAATTATCTCATCCAAGTTCAAAGGGAAGATAGAACTTGAGGGTTATATATAGAAGAATATGTCTTAGGGGACAAA
>JAOQMS010000006.1:17870373-17880776 GCA_027563885.1 Erythroxylum longipes | reverse complement strand
GAGGTTTCGTCCAAAACCTCGGCTGGTGCTCATCGGTGTCTGCCGAACTCTGGGGCGTGTATACAGGGCTCATGCTCGCTTGGAGGCTAGGCTATCGCCGAATAGAACTCGAAGTGGACTCGACAGCAGCAATCAACTTCATTTCGTCCTCGGCAAGCCGCTCACGGATTCTCAACCCTATCGTTCAGGGTATTCACGAACTGTTTACTCGGAACTGGACTGTTGTACATCGTCATATCTATAACGAGCGTAACATATGTGCTGACTGGCTCGCGAACTATGCTGAGTATTTTACTGTAAGAGCCACTTATTTTGCTACTCCACCCATTGGGTTCCATATTCTCCTTTTAAAGGATATGTCGGGGATCTGTTTCCCAAGACTCGTCGTGTAATTTGTATTTGTTTCCCTTTTTATTAAAAAAAATTACTTCTTCTCTGTCATCGACTGTCTTAAACCTGCAGTCACTAATTTTTAAGTGGTGTAACAGGTACGGGTTCGTAAAGCCACAAGTGAGGCCTGTGTTCTGCACAAGCCCTCGTATTTGGGCCTCAAGGTATCACAAAACATTGTGGCCCACAATTAAAAACAATTGTTAAATAGGACCCTCTAATTATAAGTAACACTGTGCTGACTCAATTGATGGGGTAGCTTGTTTCAGGCGTCTACAATGATTGGTTGTAGGCAAATAGACCCGTGATTCAGTGGTTAGTCTTGATCAGAGCCAACTGTTTTAGATAATCAAATCGTGTGGCTTAGGTGAGACGTTCAATGATTGTGGATTACTAGTAGCAAGTCTGACAGATTGTAGGGTCCAAGGAGGCACAATATGCTGGGTCTCCGATCATCCAGAGTCGACGGGCTTTTCCACAACGCACAATCTCCATCTTAACACCTTTGTTGTTTCCGTATCCAAAATAATTTTGAACCTTTGCTGTTTCATCCTATTACTAGGTCTAAGCTCCTACTCTATCTACGTACCTCTAATTGAATGGTTACTTTATGGCTGTAAAATATGAGCTGCATGCGTAAAGTAAACGCCGGGAGATTCTCTCACAATCATTTGATGGCCTTTGGTTAAACATGGGGACTTCTATGATTGCCCGTGACTGACCCCACAATTGAGTGGTTGATCTTGTATTTTAGGAGCCTAGTGGCTTAAAATGCTACCATGCGAGACCCAAGTGCAGGAGATCTAGGCCACTTATGCAATGCAGCCATGATCCCTTCAACTTCTACACACTCGGGGGTTGTTTATAAAACTGCTTTCCCAGGCTTACGAACTCCAATGATTATAACCAGACAAATTTAGGGATGACTTTTCTTTTTTAATAACCATTTCATATTTGAGTCAGTTTATATAATTTATTTAAATTAAAGAGCGACAATAGATTAGCAATCCTTAGTGAATTTCAGACGAGACTTTTCAAGGTTGCCCTTGACATGATTACTGTAAAGCCTGGTGTAGAAATAAAAATTTTCTCTTTAATTAAATTTGTCACAATACATATTTTTATGATTGATTTCAGAAATTGAGGAATGTTAAATAAAATAAAATCTTATAACACAATACTAGTTAAACATTTAAATTAATTATAAAAATCTATATAAATAAAGGGAGTTTTTATATTAAAAATAAGTTTTAAAAGATTTTAGACTTTATCATAACTACGTCACTTTAGTACATATTAAAATTTTATTAAATTTAAGATTAAAGAAAATAAATTTTCACTATATTTATATAATATTAAAAATTTCGTCAAAATTTTTAATTATACATCATCATTTATATGATATTAAATTATTAAGTTATGATTCTTACATTAACAAGTTGAAACTAATTCAATCAATTGTTGCACTAAATTAAGAATGAAGATTTGAACAAGAGGTTTCCGTTGAAATAAATTCACTTTGTTATAATTTTGTTAATATTTTTGTATTTTGTATACTTTTCTTATTTGCAAGAATTCAAATATATAAATTATCTTCAGAATTCCAACACTTGGCAGTAACGGAGTGGAAGGTTCAAACTATGAAGGTATCGTATGGGTACAAGAGTGTTTTTGTAGAAATCCGTGAAGGCTTGGTATTTAAAAATGTTTAATAATACGTTAATTAGTGAAGTGGCTCTTTCAAAGTCAAAAGTGCTTTTAGAAAACTCCATTATTATTTTAGTCCACATCACATAAACAAGCCACTGGTAAAGATTTAAACCACGATCAAGCCTTTGCTAACTCCTCCAATAGAGGTGACTCGTGTGATTATTCCTTGAACTCGCCTTTAAGGCTCCTGATGTCCTAAAAAATCCAGGTAGTAAGTTGTCATTCCAAGATAGCTCCATAAGAATTTCATAAATGAATTCTTAGGCATTATGATTGTCATGGTGACCGAGACTATCTCTTCAAAGAAGCAAGTCATGATGAACATCTCAATTGACATAACCCACGCTATATGTTATCTCTACATCACAACTACAAGAACTTATTAAGAAATTTTTCAAAAGACTAAACTGATTCAATAAGAAGGAAAACCTAAGATAACATATCCCTTTGTTATTGGAATGAACGATGACCACATGATCAAACAATTTGTTTGTTTAATTAATATTTTTTAGTTGTAAACTAACTCCGTAGACAGTTAATAACAACTTGAGCTGGAATATCATAATTGCATTCTAAGCATGTGCCTCTAAGGCTTCCATTAGGGGCTTCATTAAATTCTCTATTGAATATCCACTAAGGCTTTTGAATACTTGACAATGTGCACACAATACGCAGTTGAGCATATTGCTGTAAGAGGTTAGTAAATACTACCACCCTAAGAGCCCAAAAAAAAAATAAAAAATCAAAACGTGCGCTGGGAAGTTTATTCTCTACAGACTACAGTGCCAAGAAAGGGTAGGGTCGTTAAGGAATAAATAAAAATAAAACATTTTTTTCCTAAATATTGAGGTGTTGAATGTTAGAAAGCTTCCAAACTATTATCGAATTACATGAAATTACCTGACTAGAGAAGGGAAATAATAATCATCTTTCAAAGTATTGTATATAATCCACCACCTTATCGAAGAATGTTTATCTTTAAAGATAAAATTATAGACTTGAACAAGAATAAAGTAATTTGTCAGGAAATTGGGTTGAAATCCAGTCTTGTGTGCAACAAAGTAATTACAAAACTTTTTATTTTGATCTTTTGAAAGTCAAGAATTGAATTATATAAAATTATTAACACATAACTCATAATAAAAAATGAATTATAATTTGTACCTTATTCCAGACCCTGATTCTTTTCTTATTGTATCCCTCAAACTGTTTTTAAAATCGGCTCATCTCGTCCAACATAGTCGTATAAGTGTTCGACCTATAATGGTATCCACATAACAAGTTGAGAAAATTTTGTAACTATTACAGAGAAGATTAGGCAAAGACAGCCAGCTCCCTTAGAACTTATGCTTATTTATAATAAGTATTTGATATTTTAGTAACTTAATTGACAATAAATTCTAATTTTAGTTAAACTTTAATTAGTATTGTACCAATTATGCCCAATAAGATATAATATCTTAAGCTAATCATTATTTATTAAATATATCATATTTAATTAGAAAGTTTTTCAAATTTTACAATCAAGTCTAACTAGATTAAAATATATTTTCTCTCTTCAACCTGTTCTCTATGTGTGACTTATTATGTTCCTAAATATGTTGACTATGAATAAAAATTATAATCTTAAGTCATATTTAGTATTAGATAAATTAAACTCCTTTAATTTATCTTTAATTCTTTAATCAAACAATTTATATCCATAGATCAAGATTGTTATCTAGCAACACAATATGACCACTGTTGTGCCAAAACAAGTTTTAAAAATACCTAGGCTATCCTACTCATAAGTATTCGAGGTAGTTATAGATGATTAACTAGGGTCGTCTCCCACGGAAGTGAAATTGGTCCACTCAAATTAATCTTGAACAAAAATAAAAACAGATATAATCCTAAACACTCTATCTCGATTTGTTGAGTAAAGGCTTTAAAGGGAATTGAAAAATTAAATTGAAAAGTAAACGGAATTAACTGGGAGCAAAAACGAATAGATTAACAAAGTGGAAAACTCTTGAGAATTAATTTCACTATTTTAATCTCCTATGCATGACTAAGGGGAAACGATTAGATAGTTGTCTTACTAAAATTACCAATTAGGTTCTAAAATCAATTCAGATAACAAACTAATTTCGTATTTGACAATTTTATCATCCAAATTAATCATTAAACCTAACTAATAATTACCACTTAAGTTAATATATTTCTAATTCTTAACCTAAGCGTCCACAGTTTCTTGTTCCATATTAAACTTCTTCTCTCGATCCTTCATTTAATACCAAAATGATGCAAAGTTTGGTCATACTATTACATCTATTCAGCTTAGAAACCACATCAACAAATAAGACAACAAAATTGTAACTCAATCATGCATAGTCGACTAAAATAGCTACATTAATTATCAAGAAAAAAAGATCATCCCACCACGAAAATAACAGGATTTATCATATTCAAATACCACAATCCCATATTTATCAGTATAAGAGAAGTATTTAAGAAATAAACCAAGTAAATAACCAAATGAACTATCAAAAGATAACAAAGTATCAGTTGGTTAAGCTAACAGGATAACGAGTCTAGTAAAATAACAAAGAAACATTGCAACATATAAAGAACAAAATAAGCAAACAAGGATCGAATGAGGGATTTGTGGTGATGTCCTTCCCCTTTCAAGCTTCCAGCTTTAGTTCTCACCTTCTACTTCTACTTGCCTCTTATCCAGATAATTGGATGTTCATTCTGTTTCCACCTCTCTGTTGTTCTTCTTCTTCACCCGACTCTCTCTGTTCTCTCTTCTCTTCTCCCCTTCTTCTCTCTATCTGTTCTCTATCTCCCAATGAGTCCATGTGGTGTGAAAGATGTGTATAATCGAATGTGCCACCACCTTTTTTCTCTTTTCATGCAAAATTTATGTGAACTTTCCCTTCAACCTTCATGCAAAATTCAAAAATAATTCAATTAACATTCATGAAATATTCACACTATTTCTACTCAATTAATCTCACATTTGGATCAAAACACAAGAATTTGTAACCAAAATCAAGATATGAAGGAAATTAAAAGCAATAAAAACTAGACATAACAATTCCCCCACACTTAAACTATGCTTGTCCTCAAACAAAATAAAGAACACTAGACTATACAAGAACAAACGATGGAAACAACAATTTTCCCAAATAATAGTTAAAGATATCAACGATCATTTTAATAAACACAACCTAAGAACTTGAAACTCATAATACTCCATGAACAAGTTATTCTTCGCATATTTAGCCAAAATTAACAAGTACTTCAATTCAAAGAACCATCAACAAGTGTGATACTCACTCCACTCTCCATCCTCTTAAGCATTCAAAGGTAGGGTATATTCACTCATCATTCATTCCATGTAGGGCATCTACCATAGGCTTGCTTACTAATTCAATCTCCACCACTCATATCAAACACAAACATTAATCCGAAGGTCTTTGTTTTGGTTGTAATAGGGTCGGGCTAAGAGTAGGAAAAAAGAAAATCATAGTTTAAAACCATAAAACAAATTGAGCATTTAAAGTAATATAAAATATGAAGCATAAAACACTTAATTCTTTCCTTTCAATTACAAGCTTAACACTCCATTTTTTATGTCTCTCCTCTTTCTTTTCATTTTTTGGTTATCTTCTTTTCCTTCCTTTTCTTTTCTATTTCTATTTCTTTTTCTTTTTTCTTTCTTTTTGATTTTTTCTTTCTTTTTTATATTTTTCATTTATTTCTATAGAACAAGATCAAGTTTAGAAAGGAAAAAAATAGAGGAAAGATATAAATTATTACAACCTTATCCATTCCTAACTCAAAAGCCAACTATATGCTATGATTCCCCCACATTTGTTCAAACAATTATTCCTTAAACCTAATCATATCCATTCAAATGCTCAACTTTCCTTATGATAGGTACAACAAAGAGGATAAATAATGAAGGTCAAGGCTTATATTTTGGTTTTAAAGAAATAAAAGGTTTCATGTTAAGCTCAAAAGGGCTCACTAAGTGTAACATTATGGTGGCTTTTAAGCAAAGGGGTAAATCCTAATTGCCTTTGTAATTTCAATGTTTGCATTCTAGAGTTCTTTAATTATGAAAGAACACTCTTAGCAAAGAATACTTGAATTTGGTGTTTAATAGTTCAAAAAGGCTCAAATTCTTACTAAATGGAAAGTGTCATTCATTTATCATAACAAGCTAATGTCCTTTGAACCAAAATCCAAGTTAATTGGTCTAAGTATGTAAGTATAATCATTCATTCTTATTATGCATTTTTAATTTTGATCAAGTTTATGCCATTACCATGTATCTCTAACTATTAAATGGGAAAATAAACACACAACACACAAATGATAATTTGTTTTAGCTAATACTCCCCCCCACGCTTAAATATCATATTGTTCCTAATGTGATACAAAAAAGGAAAAGTGGGATCTACACGAACAAGGACAAACATTAAAACTAAAAGAAATTAAACTAACAAGCAGTAAAAATAATAAAAAGAAAAAGGATAGAAATATGATACAAAAGTGTGGGTGGTGGCTGCGTCAATGTGGTGTAAAGCATGAAAATAAGCATGGCATACTACATTGAGGAATGGTGAATAGCTATGAGGAAGAGAAATAGAAGAGATTGAAAAGTAGGCCTGTGCACACAAAGCAAACAGATTAAGTTGAGTTTCACTAAAAAGAAATAACAAACAACTAAATGAAAAACAAAACAAAAATTATATGGGTTGCATCCCATTTAGTGCTTCTTTAATTTCTTTTAGCTAGACACCTCAACCGTTATACTCAAGGTGGATCACTCAAAGTGGGTGATTCCATTGTTTTCTTCTTTCATTGGGATTTTTCTTTAAGAAATTGCCAACCTCTCCCTCGGTTACATTGACCAGCAATTGTCAGCATTCATCACTCCCCTTAACCAAGTCCCGCTCCTTTTCTTCCTCTTATTGCAAGGCAAAACACAATATGCAGCATCAATTTGATCAACAAAAGACAGTCTCCAGAAACAGTAGTAGTAGAAATATGTTCAACATTAAAGATTGAAAATTTTTCTGTTTCTTCCAAAATAGTCATGCTCAGTTTCCTGCTCTTCACATCAATCAAGCTATTGGTGGTGGCCATAAAAGGCCTCCCTAGGAGTATGGTGTGCTCCTTCCCTTGCTCTTTAACCTCCCTAATGTCTAGGACAACAAAATCTACATGAACAATCAATCCTCTAACCTTTACTACTAACACATCCTTCATTATTCCTTTCAGATAACGGATTGACCTATCAGCTAATTACAAACATATGTTTGTAGGTCTTAACTGTCCTAGATCCAATTTCTCAAAAAATAGATTGAGGCATAAGGTTTAAACTTGCCCCAAAGTCAAGCATACCTTTAAACTTATCACCATTACCTATAGATACTTGCACAAGAAAACTCCATAGGTCTTTCAATTTAGGGGGTAATTGCTACTGAAGCACTGCACTTGCAACCTCTGAAACTATTAACTTCTTGTGGCTCAAACTTTCATTTTTGGTGCTTAGTTCCTTGAAGAACTTTGCATAAGTCAGAATGTTTCTTATCAAACCTAACAAAGGTAGAATGTTTCTGATCATACCTAACAAAGGCAGATTAATGTTAACTTTGGAAAACATGTTATATAGATTAGAAAATTGCTTATCTTGTTTCGACTCCTTAAGGTGGCTCGGATATAGGATCGGTGATCGATAAGGATTTGTCTCCTTATGCAGTATTGGTCCTTTAATGCAATTGATTGCATGCCCTAGTTTTTCACCTTTCTGCACGTGACTTGAAAAGTTGTCGTGCCTATTACTTTCTTCATTCTGCTCACCTTTTTCGTTGGTGAGGCTCTCCTTCTCTTGATTACCTACACCAGATAGATTAGAAGGGATCTCAATATGATTATTAATTACCTTACCACTTCTCAGAATAGTGACTACTTAGGTTTGCTCAGGTTGACTGAGCAACTTCCCTTTCTGATTGTTGTGCATTTGAGCAGCTATTTGCCCTACTTGGATCTCAATCCTCTTCACAGATGCCTCTAAAGAATCGAATCTTTTATTGTTTGTTTCTTGATTTTGAGTTGTTACCTTAATAAATGCATTTGAACTTTCGTCCAAAGAAGGCTTGCTTGGTGGGTTCTAAAGTGAAGATTGCCCTTGGTAATAATTTGTCCTTTGAAAATTTTGGTATTGTAGTTGGGGTTGAATTGGTGAATTGTTGGTCTTCCATAAAAAATTGGGGTGGTTTTTCTAACCAGGGTTGTAGGTGTTTGAGTACGAATCATTTCACTCCCTTGGTTGAAAACCGTTGAGTGAGTTTACTTGTTCTTCCCTATCTATAAAATGCTTACAGGAATACGAACAAACATTAACTCCATAACCACAAGTTCTACACATATCATATACCTCTTAATTTGTAACATTTTGGGATAGTCTTATAGTTAACATCTTTACATACCTTGTTAACTCAACTAGCTGCATAGCCAATTCTAGATTTGAGCTCACTTTATAAACTCTAGCTCTTTTCCCCTCATGCTCTTTTGTTGAGAATTATCCCCTAACGTTATGAAGATTTCATACGTTTCTTCGGCAATCTTCTCTCCCATAACTCCTCCTACTGCATTATCCACCGTGTACTGACATTTTTATGTCAATCCATCATAAAAAAACTGGTTCTGAATGTGGAGTAGAAAATGATGGTGCAGATACTAAATGAGCAAGAGTTTAAAGTGTTCCCACGCCTCATAGAATGACTCTCCCTCCATCTGAGTGAAGGTTGCTATCTTCGTCTGCAACTCAAAAGTCTTTTGATGGGAATAGAACCTCCCCATAAATTAATAAAAACTTACTAAAACTACTCAATGAAATAACACGACAAAACTGTATGCATGAACAGACAAAAAAATCGACAAAACAATCAAAATTACATTAAGTGAAAACACTAAACACCTCCCCAGTAACGGCGCCAAAAACTTGTTGTGCCAAAATAAGTTCTAAAAATACCTAGACTATCATACTCACAAGTATACAAGGTAGTTGTAGTTGATTACCCAGGGTCGTCTCCCATGTAAGCGAAATTTATCCACTCAAATTAATCTTGAACAAAAATAAAAACAAATACAGTCCTAAACACTCTATCTCAATTTGTTGACTAAAGGCTTTAAAGGAAATCACAAAATCAAACTAAAAAGTAAACGGAATTAACTGGGAGTAAAAAAGAATAGATTAACCAAAGTGGATAACTCTTGAGAATTAATTTCACTAATTTAATCTCCTATGTATGACTAAGGGGAAGTGATTAGATAGTTTTCTTACTAAAATTAACAATTGGTTCTAAATATAGGAAAATCCCGATGCATGCATCATATACATGCAATGTGGAAAACAAAAAAATTTGTTCCAGGACTTTCCAGAAGTCTAGGATCATATGTCTATATAAGGAAATACCATTAAACCTAGCTGAAAATTCCCAATTCACATACATGTTCATAACACACACACATATATATATAGGAATTTATAGCATTTACACAAATCAATCATTCATATAATAACCATGTATCTTTTGTGTAGTCTCCTTCATTCCTTGATCTTCTACTCGTCGGGTTGTCGCAAATCACGACCAAAATAGACCGTCTCCAACGGTATTCACGTAAAGATCGGTGAAACTAATTAAATCAAACTCTTTGATCTGAAAATGGATAGAACAAAGATAAGAGTGCTAGCTCTCTTTTCTATTCTATGGAGAGAAAAATCGTGAAAGAGAATGAAGAGGAAGAAGATGAGAAAGATGATGAGTATATATGTATGTATGTATGTATGCTGAGGTGGCCCATTCACACTACGGTCGATCCTACTAGGTCCCGGGTATGGAAAAAAACACCAGAGACCTGTTTCAGCAATATCGATGTTACGATCTCATCGGGACATATCTCGATCTTATCAAGATCCATTTGGTTCTATTGCTCTCCATATAATGAATCTCTATCCAAAACCATTTTATGAATCCTCCGAGTCACTCTTATACGTGTGACGTATTAGGTTCCTGGTTATGTTGGCCACTTAGATTAACACTCAATCCAAGCAAGTCATGATCTAGCAACACATCATGATCCCTAATTAACCGAAAAGTAAGTGGTTTGAAGAACGAATCCGTGCTCATCACGAGCCATCTCATAAACCCTCCTATAAACAATTGCTGTGCAATTCGTCCTTTCACCATGCTATACCCCACTTGGTTATGAGTATGGGCAAAGTGTCAACTCTCACTAGA
>JAOQMS010000006.1:17856714-17868003 GCA_027563885.1 Erythroxylum longipes | reverse complement strand
AATTAAAAGTAAAACTAAAGCACTTGAGAATATTAATTTAACATAAATAATTAATAGTTTGGAAGGTCATCCCCATTTTCTCTAAAATCAAAATATTGGCTAAAGCCACTAGATGAGCCAACTCCTCCTTGAGATTCTCCTTCTTGAGCTCTTTTTGTATAAATTTTCATTTGTTCATTTATGAAAGCCTTACGCATCACTGGATCTTTGATGGAATCCAAATCTTTGCATAAAATTTTATTATCTTCTCGTCTTTGTCGTAACTCTAATTTTTTTGCCTCAATTTGAGTTCGTAACAACTGAAGTTAATATTTTTTTTCCAGAAGAGATTGTCTTTCATGAAACATTCCTTTTTATTTCTTTATTCATGCATATAAAAAGTTTTTTCATTTCCTCATTTTGTTCCAGTTTTTTCATTTCCTCATTTTGTTCCTTTTTCATTTTTTTCTTTCTTGCTCACAATAGGACTATCAGCTTCATCATTTCTTTCAATAAATGGATCTTTAACTTCAAAATCATTATTTAAATCAATACAAAATGATGATGATCCTATTGACTTATCTAATGTTTGGGATTCGGACAGTGACATTTCATTGCACTTAGATCGTTTTCGATAACCCGACGCTTTCTCTTTGCTAGTATCAGTATATTTCTCCATATTTTTTAGGATTGGCCATACATGATCAAATTTGAAACCTTTTTGAAATTTTGGATCTTGAATGAGTAAATCTTTTGCTTTCTCGAACTGCAAGACAACAATGTAACTTAAGTTAGATTTTACGGAATAAATCAAACGTATTTCAATTCATACAAAGAAAAAAAACAAATAAATAAAGCACTTACAATATCTTGTTTAAAAGCACCACTTGGATTCAAGTTTTCAATTTGTCAAACACATGCTCTGAATTTTCCAATAGCTGTCATTATAGTTTACCATCGAGCTTGTAAAGATCTCCAAGGTCAAACAGTGGTGATATGATTCGACAGCATTTAATAGTACTCAGTTGTGATACGAGACCAAAACTGAGCCATAGATTGATCTTTACCAGTGACTGGGTCTTGTAAAACATTAAGATATATATGGCACAAGACTCGATCTTCTTTAAATAAATATGATGCACTTCGCGAGGTATTTGAAGGCTTTACATCAAAATTTGAGCTTGCCATTTTTTGGATAGGTTTGAATGAGTGCTATAGTTTAGGATTTCAAAGAGTGTGATATGAAACGATGGTTTTAATTTAGGAGAACAAATAAACTATTTATAGAGATGTTGTGGAAAATATAAGAATACCAATGAACGGTTGAGATGAATGCAATCTAATCCAATGTCTGGGAACAGATAGAGTTAGATTTTTTACAGAGATTCCTTATCTTGTCTTGAATATTGCGTGGATAGGATACGAATACTAATTAACGATTAAGATGAATGCAATCTAATCCAACGGTTGGGAAGAGATAAAGTTAGATTTTTTGTAGAGATTCCTTATCTTGTCTTGGATATTGTGTGGATAGGATATGAATATTAATTAATGGTTGAGATAAATGCAATCTAATCAGACAGTTGGGAAGACATAAAGTTAGATTTTTTGCAGAGATTCCTTATCTTGTCTTGAATATTGTGTGGATAGGATACGAATACTAATTAACGGTTAAGATGAATGAAATCTAATCCAACGGTTGGGAAGAGATAAAGTTAGATTTTTTGCAGAGATTTCTTATCTTGTCTTGAATATCTCCAGTCATGATTTGCAATTATCAAGGGACCGGTATGTTTTTGGAAAAAATCCATATTATATGATATTATGTCAGCATGCATTATAATGCACAATATGATTATTGAGGACGAACGTGATACTCAACCGGCCATACAATATTGGAGCGAAACGCCAGCCCTTGAAATTAATATTAATAGAGACGATATAATTATATTTCAAGAATTCCTTGCTAGACATAGCAAATTAAAGATAAAGAAGCTCATTATGAACTTCGTAATGCACTGATTGAACATTTGTGGGAACGATATGATAATTCAGAGGATTAGAGGTTAAATGTGCAATAAAAATATTATATTTGTATATGTTATTAATTTTTTGTTGCAATAATATTAATTATATTTGTTAAATAATATTAATCTAATATAAAGTATATATTTATTAATTAATAACGATTTTATTTTAATTTTTATAAATAAATAAATACAAATTATTGTATAAATATAAATTAATTTAGTTAATAACTAAATTATTGTAGTACATTCTTTGAAAAAATTGGTGTAAAAATTTAGTGTAAAAATTTGGTGTATAGTGGTTAGAGTAACACTAAAATTGGTGTAAAAAGATTCTTGAAATATTCTCTTTTATACCAAATTTGGTGTAAAATTTTAGTGGAGTGGTTGGAGATGGCCTATGGAGATGCATAAGATTGTAAAGTAGTTAAATAAATATTTTTATTTACATATTAAATAAAATTTAAAGATAAATTATTTTCAATTAAATAAATTTATTTTAATCTCTAATATAATATTTATTAATAAATTAGTAATAAAAATATTTTATTTTATTAAAATAAATAATTTAAAATTAATTTTTATTCATAAATTAATATTTATTTTAAATATACTTTAATTATTAAATCAAATCTTATTTGAAATTTATATATTTTGAGGTATTTTGAACTTAATTATATTTATTAATAATTATTGAATTAAATTTATTTAATTTAATTAAAAAATTATATAAAATTATTAAGTAAAATTAAATTATTCATAATTCATAATAATAATTAATTTTATTTAATTAAATATAATATTCAATTATTAAATAATACTTATTTAATTGATAGTAAATCAGATTATGAAAAAAAGAAATGGAAAACAAAAACTACTTTTTATAGTTTTCATAATATTTGATAACAGGAAGAAACCAAAACTACAAACAGAAACTAAAAAACTCAAACAAACAAATTTTTTTACTAAATTTAAAAATAAAAATAGAAAACCAAAAATAAAAGGGAAACAAACAACCGTTACTTTACTCCATCTTACCTTTGCTTATCCTTTCCAATTTTCTATGCTAATCCATAAGAAATTCCTCTTTAGTTTCTCTAGTGATTTGATTAAGCCCTTTAAGGGGAATATATAAGAGGTCTAGTATATAAGGAGTGAGTTGAAAACTAATTTTATCAATAATACGCTTCTTGATAAGATAAATTCTTGTTATACTAATTCCTTAATTATAAACTTTCTTTATATGAGAGGTATGCATTCCCTTAATTAAAATTTCTAATTAATAGAGGGACACCAAAATAAGTGAAAGGATGTTTCTTAATGTGTAACCCATATAAGTTTGAGAGCCAAAAACCTAAATGGAAGCACTATTTGAGATAGTTATGTGACTTTTATAGTAGTTTATACTTAAACTTGATAATACTTTAAAGGTACGAAGGAGGTCATTAGGATGCTCACTTTTTGTCATTTGCCTTGGAGAATAGGAATAAGTCTTCTGCAAAAGCTAACCTGAATAGACCAAGTTTTTTGTATCTAGTGTAGTACTTAAAACTTAGATCCTTAACTATATTGTGCTTAATAAGTAAGATCAAAGCCTCCATACATAAAATAAAAAAGTAACGAGATATAGGATCCTTTTCCTTAAGGCCTTTACTGTCCTTGAACAAATTTAAAGGCTCTCTATTAATTAAAACATTAAAGGAAGTGATAATAAACATAGCCTTAAACATTTCCTAAAATTTTTAGAATGAAGTCTTAACTTCATAACACAATTCTTAGGGGATTTTCTTCTTGTGTACCCTTTGAACAATTCTTAAGTAGTCAACACATTGTCACCAATTTGTCTCCCCTATAAGAATGCACCTTGAGTATCATTGATCACAAGTTCAATATTTTCGTCAGTCTTATTGCCACAAGTTAAGAAATGATCTTGTATATAAATTTACAATAAAAAATAGGTTTATATATTGATTAAAAGATCTAGGGTTGGTAGTTTTTGGAATTAAATAGATGAAAGTCTTGTTGATCTCCTTTAGTATTTTGCCTTTCTAAAAAAACTCCAATGTTGCTTCTTAACTAAATCTTTAATCTTTGACCATGCTTTCTGATATAAATATCCATTAAAACCATCTGAACTAGGGAATTTGGTTGTACAATCACTACCCTTTTAACATCTTGAGAATTGAAGTGACGGTTAAGGAATTCCAGTTCTTCATCTTTAAATTGATTGTTGATGAAAGAGAACAGTGGTTGAGTTAAGGATCTACTACTAATAGTTACACCGGTAACATTTTAAAGTATTTGTATGCTTCTTCCTTGAGATCCACTTGCTTTGTAAGTTCTAGCCTATCTTGCTTAGTTAGGGACCAATTCTGTTATACTTCCTTCTTGTCAGTATCAAATTAAAGAAGAACTTTGTATTTTGATTCCATTCTTTTATCCATTATATTCTATCTCTTTGTTTAAGAAAGCAACTATGGTTCCATATTATTATGGTATAAGCAGTCACTACTATTTTCTCTTCCTCAATCAAACTTGTTTCCCTAAGGTTTTGGTTCAAGGACTCCTGAACTGTATTTAGTTTCACCTTGGTATCAAACACCACCTTTCCGGTGTCTATCATTCCCCTAGCATTAAATTTTTTAATCTCCTGTCTAATGTGTTTTAATTTTTCTACACAAATAAAAACTTTATTTCCCTTAACCTCCTGTGATAATCCTTTTAGGATTGCCTCATCAAAACCACCTTCTTCTGTTAAAATGTTATTGAATAATGAATCTGATGGACTTTTCCACTTGCATCTGGTGATCATATCTAGGATTAAGAATGGCGAATGGTCTAAGGATAAAGGATTCCAAATTTAGCTTTACTAATTGGGAATTTCATCAACCAGTCTTCATTTTCTAGAGCCCTGTCAAGTTTCTTTCAAATGAGCTATATAGAACTCTATTTGTTATTACAATTAAAGAAAAAGCCTTTAAATTTTAAATTAGTCACTTCTATCTTCTCTATGCGCTCTCTAAATCACTAAAATCACCAATTAGAATCCATAGACCTGAATCATCAAAAGTTGCAATAATGATAATGTTCTCCTACAAAAACTAGGTTAACAGGTGAATAAATTGTTTAATTGACTTAGGGACATTTACCTTAATCCTCCTCTAGTCATAAGTCAAGATTATACGACCATAATGGTGGTGCTAGTGATTTGATATAAAGACCAATGCTTATCCAATAAGCTTATTTTTAAGAATTTTTTCTAGTTGGGTTTGGTTTCTAATGATTTAATAGCAAAGGAGATATCCTTAGCAAAATCTCTTAACACCTACTGCTTTTTTTTTACATAATTAATGCCCCTAATGTTCTAAGAAATAATAAACATTGCTATATGTTTTTAATTTTTTTAATCCTTTGGATTATTTTTCCTCCCTGATCTCTTTCTGCTTACACTTTTATCTTCCTACAAACCTTTGCTTGGAAGGATATTAAAAGGATTAATCGCTTCTAGTTGAAGGGACATCTCTTGTTGCTTTATATATAATACATTTATATTTTCATATATCTTTAGGACTTAATTCATAGTCATTTAAGTTCATTTTACGTGGATCTATATCTGATTTATCATGTTTTAGCATTATTCGGGGTTCGTTGACGTAAAATGTATAAATGAAACAAATAGACTTGAATTGCACTATTTTTGGGTTTCTGGTAGACTTGATCTTTATTCATTACAGGATTTCTAAAATTTCATACTTAAATTCTTGACTCATTGAAGGATATTTTGGGACCAATTAAAGATTTTTCTGAGCTGTAACTCAAGATAAAAAAATTCCCAAAGTTTGCGTTAGGATCTTGATCGCTAAAATGACCTTTTGACGATGTTTCAATCATAACTTTTGACTTAGATAGTGGAATTCAATGATTCAAGTCTCATATTGAATCTCACTCAGAGAAAAATCTAATAATAAAATTTGAGCTCCTAAATCGTCACCGTTTGATTTTTATACACAGTCCAAATTGACCCTGGTGTACTGTAAAAAACGCAGTTCAAAGCTAACAAAACTTTAGTCGATTTTCAAAGCACTTGGATGACATGGCATGACTCCATTGGTTACTTAAAGATGACTCGGTGTCCACCTCATTAAGCAATGCCACTTGGGATTGCTGGTTAGGCAGATGCAGAAGAGTTTTTGTGACAATTGCCAATTGAAGTTGAGAAGGAATTAGTTTCCTAGTTAGTCTTTAAAATAGGTCAGCCACCTCATCATTGGAAGGGATATAAAAACTAAATTTTGTCTCCAGGTCTGGGGTCAGCCTCCTCTTGATTGCTGTCTCTAAATTCCTAGTCAAAATTCTTCTTTTCTTCTTTTCTATTTTAGACGCAAATTCCTTGGAGAATTGGGTGGTAACCGAATTGTACAAGGTATGTGTGGCTAAGCTCTTAATTCAATTGTAAAGGGTAGTACCTTTTGAACTGATTTTAATTTATGAGGATTTAATCTTAATTGATTCTTGGGTTTGTGTTTTGCAAAATTGTGTTTGAATTCTAGTCCTTTAATGGCTAAATTGAACTCGTAAATCTTAAAATCCAGAATTAAGGTTTATAAGGGATTTTTGGACGCTATTCAATTAATTGATGGTAGTAGTTGCTAGATTAATTGATTTATAGCTAGGTTGTTGATAGTAGTTGTCAAATCTATCCTGAGAGAATTTGAACTTTGTCTTAAACTGATGATAGTAGTTGTCGAGATTTTCAAGGCAAAATCGTTAAACCAATTATCGTAATGCTCGTACACGACATAGGTGGATTAGTAGTTATAAACCCTATGATTGTTTGCGAAGATTTGTTTACTTAGTAGTTAAGAAGCATAAAATTAGTAAGTTAGTGATCCTTGATTCTGCGCACAGAGTACACAAATAATTCCTAGGGTCTGATGAATGAATTAATTGGTTTTTTTGGTGAATTCCTTTGCAATTGAAGTTTCCATAATTCTATTTTTATCTTAACCTTTCGAATCTGATTTTTCTTTTATTTTCAAACTATGATTTAGCATTTGTTTAAGTTTGTGTTCTTTAAATTCTAAATTTCTAAGATCAAACCCCCCATTTGCTTATTTTAGTGCATTGGTTTGAGTTTAATTTTATTGATTTCATTAGGTCTTGCTTGTGCCAAATCTGATTCTATTGCGTCAGATTATCTTTTAATATATGTTTTTCCGTTAGCTGTTTCTGTTTTCTGGTTTAGTAGTAGCTTGCATTCGATACTGAATTAGTTAAAGTAGATTGAATTTTAGATTTTAGATTTTAGATTTTTATTTCGTTTCTATTTTATGTCTACTTTCGTTGATTGAAATTTAGTTGACAAGTTTGATGATAGTTAGCATTCTATTTTCAGATCTTCGAAGGAACGATCCCTACTCCCATATTGTCAATATCCTTTTATTTCACCAAATTAAATATATTAACAATATTTATTTTCCTCCCAAATCTTTTTTTGCTTACACTTGCAAACCTTTACTTGGAAGGATCTTAAAAGGATTAATCCCTTCTGGTTGAAAGGACATCTCTTGTTGCTTTATATCCTTTTGTTTCACCAAATTACATATATTAACAATATTTTCTTCTACTGCTACCAAAGAAGTAATATTTTTATCTCTGGCTTCTGAAATTTCTTTATCTCCTAAAATCTTACTCCTACTGTCAACATCTTTTTCTAACAATACCAATTCACTGATAACTTTATCCTTAATTTTAACTATTTCCTTCTCTTTTGATATTATATTCACTTCTTTATTTCCTAATCTTGTTACTTGTACTATATTTCCCACTTGAATTTCTTCTAGTTGTTTTGCATTGTGATGAGGTTGAAGCCCCATCAGCCTTATATAATCCCTTCTTGAGAGTATTCTTCTAGTAGCTCTCTATATGTTACCTAGTTGTTTCAATATTGGTTTCCATTGATAAGAAATCATTATGGAATCTTCATATAATGTGGACTCCTCTTCCAATCTCATTAGGGGAAAAACATCTAGTGATTGCCTTTCTATTTCAACACTTACGCACAATCTAACATATCCAATTATCTTCCTTTTGGTTATTGTTTATTCCATATATAATGGCTTACTAATATAACTAGCCATCACACTCAACTGTTTAGTTGACCTATATTTTAAAGGAAAATTATGTATATCTATCAAAATAGGAACACTTTCGTGTTTGATTGTCTTGGTTAATGTATTGGTCCACCAATGTGTTATATTGGTCAACCAATATATGTACAAGTTGATTAGTGTCCAACAAATAGTAAATTTAGTTTTCTATTAGTCAACCAGTATGTTATACTAGTCAACTCGTGGAATGTATGTAGTCATTGTAACGGCTATTTCTTTGCCTTAACAACTATTTTAGATCTCAAAACACTACGAATAGGCATTTTCTCATTTATTTTAGTATGAAAAAGTTTTTGGGCCTTATATACAGACATCTCAAAGAGTTTTTTAATCATTTGAGCATCATTGTTTCATATTTGTGTGAATGAAGCTATTTTGGAGTTATTAAGTGATCAATAAGGTATTTTAAGTTGTAACATTTGGTTAATGTAATATATTATTATATTTGGGGGTAATTGACAAATGAGACTTTCTCTTCACATTAGAAGAAGATTATAAGAAAGTTTCCTCCTTCCCAAGAAAGATTGTACAAAGATTATTCTTCACCTTAAATGAAGAATTGTAGTGGAATTCCAAAAAGAGTCTTGGAAGTGGATATGGGCAATGCTTGTTTGTCAAACCATTATAAATTAGTTTGCATCGTATCCTCCCCATTCTCTTTAAGTTATTGTTTAATTGTTTTATTAATTTATACTGAGCAATTTCCTTATAGTTATTTATATTGATTATTGTTAATTAAATGTATTGGTTAGAAAAATTATCGAATTTTGTGAACATCCAATTCACCCTCCCCCTTCCCCTTTTAGGTGACATTAGGGATTAATATAAGCATACCAAAAATATTGTTTAATATACACAATTCGACTTTATATTAATGTATATAATAGGGAAAATCAATATCAATTTCATATGAACTTAAATAACATGTTAATCTTACTCTTTATGTTGCTTTAAGAATTTTGTTACATACGAGATATGAAATGTGAACTAAAAAACTTTATCATCAAACCAAAATACACTAATACTTTCTATAAGACAAGTGCCTCAACCTAACAAACATTTTGTTACATTAGACATAATGTAATAAGCTTTATATTATTAAATATAGTGCAAATAACATGTTGCTATATACCAGTATTTTGCATGTGTTCTTCTTAACACCATCCTTCCCGTCATTAAAGTTGAATATCATAATGTACTTTAGTTTTATAGAGATGCATCAGCACCAAAAGTTATCATTATTATGTATAGGGATCAAAAACTACAAACACAAATTTATTAAACATTGTTCCATTTTTAATAAGCCATTTTTGCACGCAATAATGCAACACAAATAGATAAAATACACTTAAGAAACTAATTATGCGTGCATCAATACTAACACGCAAGTCCTTCCTAATATTTCTTGCATACTTGACACTAATATATGAGAAATTAACAAAGGATTAGGAATTGTCCACATATTGACCTAGTAATTAGATTATATCTTCCTAATTATAGTTTAACATGACATTCAAGTCTTTTATAATATATTTAATAGGTAACTTTAAAACCAAACATGCCAAGATTACTCATTACAAATGTGGAATCCATTTTGCACCTACACATTTGGAATCCAAACATCCATTCTCTTTGGTAAAAAATTGATGAGAATATGCTAACAAACTCCACATATTCATAAGGTAAGATATATATAAAAATTTAGATTTTGGACAGTTATATTGAATATTACCAACCATATTACTAATACGGCTCCCAGGGCTAAAACAAGCAAGGGCGTTACTCAATATTAGTTTAAACCTAACATTCTTGATGAACTCACCATCGATAGACCTATGACAATATTTCAACTAACATAACTAAGAAGGTTATAATATTTAAAACATGCTCATCAACAGTTATTAAATCATAATATAACTACTACATTATTTGGCTTTTAAATCTTCTTTTCTTTTTAGGAACTTAATATACATGGATTCAGAAGTTCTCTTATAAGACGTAGATTGCTTACTTTCCGCTAACTCCGTGCATGTAACATTGCTCATACTCATCTTTAAATCCTTCATTGCCTATATTGCATCATAATTGTCAAAATAATTAAAAAATATGTTTCCTGTCTAACTAATTTTTGAAAACTAGTACCACTTACTTTAACTTCCTCTTCCTCTTCTTCTTCTTCTTCTCTTTTGTCATTGTCTCCTTTTCTTTTCTCCTGTTATCATCCTTTTATTTATTTGTCATTGATGTCTCCCCATGTTTCAAGACATCTTTAACATTTTTTAGGTTCTTCACTGGCATATCTTTGAGCTTTGGGACCAGTGCCTCAGTTTTCACCTCTATCATTGACATATCATGCCTTGAGACATCTTCAAATTTATGTTGGTTTATCATTAATGCATCTTTACACCTCGAGACCAATTCCTTAGTATTCATCTTTATTATTGGCACCATTATTAACGTTATAACTTCTTCTCTTCCCTATCATTAAATTTAAACATCAATAACTGTTCATATAGGGACCAAATATGAAACAATCATATACTAACCTAACATTCTTAATAAACTCATTACCTTTTCATATATTTCCTCCCACAAAACCTTCCTCACTTTCCTTGTAGTTTCCGAAACACCTTGATGCTTAGTTAGGTGATTATCATTGTAATCAACTCTCCACATTTAACACAAATTACCATATATTAATGAATTACAATTATTCCTATTCAGTTTAATAAAATGTCACCATAAATTTTACAACATCGAAATTATCCTCAAAATTTTGTACACTCCCTTCGATATCCTGTCATCTTTTAACTAATATTGCGAATACCATACCGGACTCGGTACCGGATTGGGTATTGGTACGGTACTGTACCGATACCGGTCAATACCGGGTACCGTTTCAGATAATTTTTTAAATTTATAAAATAGTTCCTAATTTTTTTTAAAATTTGCAAAATAGTGCATTGTCATATTGTACAGTTGTACTGTATATTTTTAAATCTGACTCCAAAAATCATAATAATAAATTATAATTATAATTAAAATGAAATAACAATAATTTTCAGATATTTCACATATAAATAATAAATTAATAATCACAATTTTTAAGAAAA
>JAOQMS010000006.1:17768705-17780402 GCA_027563885.1 Erythroxylum longipes | reverse complement strand
ACAAATGCATGAGCATGAGATGTGTTTTTCTAATTTCTCCGATTGATCTCACGTGTACCCGTTTCTATGGTTCAACCCGTTATATGGAAACGAGATGTTACAAGATCAACTTAAGATCAATATCAAATCCATAAATGTATCAACATCAAAATAATGAAAAATGCCTTTATTAATCATAAAATGATTTGTACGCTAACTGATAAAGGTGATTACCTTTAGAGCACTTCTCTAACAAACTCCCACTTGAACTAAAGCCAATCGCCTTGATATTTAATACCATAGGCGTGTACATGTGACACAAAACTCTTTTAGGAAATAGGCTTAGTCAATGGATCAACTATATTCTGATTAGTGGTAACTCTCTCTATCTTGACATCATTTATACCAATGATCTCTCTATTCAAACGGTAGTGCCTGAGTACATGTTTAGACTTTTGATGAGACCTTGATTCTTTCACCTACGCTATAGCCCCGTTGTTGTCACAATACAGCTGCATCAGGTCAGCGATGCTCAAAACCAAACCAAGTTCTATGATGAACTTCATGATCCAAACCGCTTCCTTTACCACTTTTGAAGCTACAATGTACTCTGCCTCTATCGTTGAATCAACAATCGTCTCTTTTTTGGAACTTTTCCAACTAATTTCACCACTATTTCGTGTGAATACATATCTAGACTAGGATCTGGAGTTATCCCTATTGGATTCGAAGCTGGCATCAGTATACTCGCTTACCATAAGATCATCTTCTCCATATACCAAGAATAAATCTTTATTTCTTCTCAAGTACTTAAGGATATTCTTGACAACCACCCAATGACCCTCACCAGGGTCTGACTGATATCTGCTTCGTAACACTTAGAGCATACGATACATCAAGTCTAGTACATAACATAGATTACATGATTGATCCTATAGCTAAAGTATAAGGAATCAAACTCATGTAACTCCTCTCATCTTGTGTCTTTGGACAAATAGATTTAGAGTGTAATCTCATGTACCATGGGAAGATAACCTCTCTTGGACTACTCCATAATAAATCTCTTTATCATTTTGTCTATGTATATAAACTAAGAAAGACCAAGCAACCTTTCAGATCTATCTCTATACATCCTTATCCCTAAAATATAAGTTGCTTCTCTAAGGTATTTCATAGAGAAGTTCTTAGCTAACCAAATTTTTACTGACTGCAAAGTTGAAACCTATTATCAGTATGTTATCTACATACAGTACAAGAAACACGATTGCACTCCCACTAACCTTCTTATACATATACGAGTGATCTAGATTCCAACTCCTAGATGTTTGCTTCAATCCATAAATGGATTTCTGAGGCTTGCATACCTTTTCTCCATTCATGGATATAAAACCATCAGGTTGTGTTATATACACATCCTCGGCTAGGTTTCCATTAAGAAAAGCCATCTTCACATCCATTTGCCATATCTCATAATCATAATGAGCTGTAATGTCTAGGATTATACTAATGGATTTAAGCATAGCTACCGGGCTAAGCGTTTTATCATAGTCAACACCTTGCCTTTGATGATAACCTTTAGTTACAAGCCTAGCTTTATGGGTAACAACATTACCCTTCTTGTCAGTTTTCGTCTTGAAGACCCATTTGCACCCTATAGGTTTTATCCCTTCTAATGGGTCAACCAAATTCCATACTAGGTTTTCATACATGGAATCCATTTCAGATTTCATAGCTTGAAGCCATTTGTCATATTCTGAACTCTTTAGAACATCTTCATAGGTAGTGGGCTCATTATTTTCTTTAAGCAATATGTCGTTAAGTTCACTTATGAGAAATCCTTATCTCTCGGGAACATGACGTATCCTACCTGAGTTACGAATTTCTTATGTGTCAGAAGGTTTAACTATTGTTTCATCTTCATAAACAATAGTCTCGGGTCCAGGCAGTTAATATGTGTCTGTTTGAGCATTTTGAACTTCCACAAGTTCAATTTTTCCGTCACTGTCTTCTCTTAGAAGAAAATCTTTGTCTAAAAAGAAAACATGTTTTGAAACAAACACCTTTTGTTTCGAAACATGGTAGAACTAATATCCTATAGTTTCCTTAGGATATCCTATAAATAGATACTTGTCAGATTTAGCTTCAAGCTTATCTGACTGAATCCGCTTCACATAAGTAGGACAACCCCAAACTTTCATTTGAGAAAGATAGAATTTATTGTTAGTCCGTATCTCATATGGAGTAACATCAATTAACTTAGATAAGACTTTATTTAATACATAAATAAAGGTTTCGAGTGCATACACCTAAAAGGATTTTGGTAAATTCACTAAACCTATCATAGACCTCACTATGTCTAACAAGGTTTGGTTTCTTCTCTCAGTCACACCATTTTGTTGTGTTGTGTAGGGTGGAGTCCAATAGGACAATATTCCATTATCCCTAAGATAATTCAAAAACTCTTGGTTTAAGTATTCACCATCTCAATCTGATTGAAGTGATTTAATAATTCTCCCAAGTTGTTTCTCAACTTCATTTTTGAATTCTTTGAACCTTTCAAAGGCTTCATACTTGTATCTCATAAGATACACATACCCATATCGAGAATGATCATCGATAAAGATAATGAAGTATACAAAACCACCTTTGGCATGTATAGACATCGGATCACATACATCAGCATGTATTAGGTCTAAAATTCCACTAGTTCGTTCACCCTTTCCCTTAAAGGATAACTTAGTCATCTTGCCTAATAAGCAAGATCCGCATGTGTCATATGATTCATAATCAAATGACCCTAAAATACCACACTTTTATAGTTCAGACATGTGTCTCTCATTTATATGGCTAAGGCGACAATGCCATAAGTAAGACAATTTCATATTATCTCATTTTATTCTTTTGTTATTATTGATATTTAGAACTGAATTAGACATATCTAATATGTATGTACCACTGCACAATGTACCTAAAGCATATAACATTCCATTCAAATAAATTGAACAACCATTGTTATTGAAATTTAAATGGGATCCAGCTTTATTAAGACTAGAAACAAACATTATATTTTTAGTCAAAGCAGGTACATAAAAACAAATTTTCAATTCTAGTACAAGCCCATTAGGGAGGGTCAATACATATGTGCCTATAGCTAATGCAACAACTTTTTCTCTATTTCCCACTCGCAGGTCTGATTCTCCCTTGTTGAGTTATCTACTGTTCCTGAGGCCCTTCATGTCAGTACAAATGTGTGAGCACAACTGATATCTATACCCATATGATGTTATCAGAAATAGTATAAATATCAATCACATAAATACATGAAGTAGATGAGGCGTCAAAGGCCTTCTTCTACTTCAAGGACTTCAGATAGGCTTTGCAGTTTCTCTTATAGTGGCCATCCTTGCCATAGTGGAAGTAAGTTACCTTCGAGGTAGTCTTCTTTGCTTTATTGACACCTCCCTTAGGCCCTGTGGACTTCTTCTTCTTTTGTCTTTTTTTCTTCGAACCAGAAGAGTCTACTAGCATCACAACCTTATCCTTACGGAAAGATGGCTCAATTACCTTGAACATGTTGACTAGCTTGGGAATTGTGCTGGATTTACTGTTCATCCAATAATTAAGCACAAATTGTGAGTAACTATTGGTTAAACTCGTCAGAATTAAGTCAATACTTAATTTATGATCCAAAACAAAACCCAAGGAGTCCAACCGCTCAATGTAGCCATTCATTTTCCGTACGTACTGCACTAAAGATGTCCCCTCAACTATCTTGGAATGAAAGAGCAATTGTGAAGTCTCAAACCTTTTAGACCTTGCTTGCTCATCAAAGAGCTCCTTAAGATGATAGACTATGGTATGAGCATCCATAAGGCTACTTTTGCAGCTCCGGTGACATAATGGCTAGCATAATACAACTAGCCATCTTGCTATCATTAAGATGCTTCTTATATGCCCTCTGATCATCATCAGAAGCATTAGTAGCAGGGGAATCGAGAAATGGTTCTTCCAAACTTCTCGGACTTGAGAACTATTCTCAAGTTCCTGAGCCAGTCAAGGAAGTTTGGTCTAGTCAACTTGTTAGCTTCCATCAATGATCTTAGATTCATACTAGTACTCATGGTGTTGACTCAGGAAATAACAACCTATAGTCAAATAGTGAAAAATTAGAATGTACTTAATGCATTTCTATATGGACTTTAATAACACGCATTATAGCTCCTAATATTTTCATAAATACATAAGCCATAATATGAATCTGAGAGAACTCGTAGAGAAATTCTCCTAGTAGGTCGATATGCAATAACCTTAAGAACAACCTTAGGTTTGCCCAACAAGCCACTTTAGTTCAACCGGTTGGTATCGATCATACCAATTATATATCCAATGCAACTATCGAATCTATTGCTATCAACTGTTGATGGGTGCACACTCATTGGGCTATCAACTCTTGACATGTTTACATCTAATGTACACTACCCAACTTTTCCTCTGTCCATGTTGATCTTGGGTTTGCCCAACAAACCAAAGCTTCTAGTTAAAACCGACCTATTAATTTGAAAATCCTATTTCCATGGTTTAAACATATTTGTATAGAGCATACTTGGGTTTTCCCAACAACCCTAAATTTAAAAGGACTCTAATTCTTGCTACATTAAAGGAAGGCATTAGTTTTAATATTCTAAGTAAGGGGTTTGACTAAGGTCTCATCTAACTTAGATGGTCTTATACATATAACTCATATATATAAACATACATATAGTTACTATAATTACATAGCATGATATAGACTACCCAATCAAATTGGGCCTAAGCCCATAACCATCCATCGTGCAAGCCAACACATTCTCCTAACCATGCATTCTCTAATGCATATATGTAAACACATTATTTTGTTTATGATATGGATCCTAACATGGAAACCTAATCCAACACTTGGATCTAAGCCCAATCCAACAATTAGATTTACTATCTTCCTTTTACTAACTTGGCTTAAATTACTAATGTATGTTATTTCGATTGGAATTAATATTAATCTAGTTAACATAAATTCCTAATTCCAGAAATTAATTTATAATTAATTTACCTTAAAATAATTATTTGATGTCTAAAATTAAACAACTTCAATTTTGTCATACATGCCAACTTTTTTAGTTTTACTAGAAAATCTATTGCTATACTAATATTAGTTCAAAATGAATTTATATAATTTCCTAAAATTTTCAGAACATCAAATCATCATTACATCTAGGTCATTTCATGATGATCAAAATAATTTAGAAATCACCCAAAACTTATCATGATCACCGAAACACCAATAAGACACCAAAAAACGACAAATATGACTTATAAAATTTTTTGGAAATCAAATCTCAAGAAAAATCATTTATGAATGCTTCAAACATCAAATTAACACATTTTTATCACATAAAAATATTTTTAAGGTTCTGGAACTGAAATATAAACATACAAAAATATCAAACAAAACAGATCCTACAATTTCTGGAAAACTGTCCAGATCTGGAAAATTGTTTCATAAAATTATTAAGTTTTTTTAATAATTATAAAAAATTCCAGAGGCATAAAGACATACCAAATATATTCACATAATTTTTCCATAATCAAATTCCACGAAAAACATGTGTAACCTCCTTAGTTTAGCCAATAGACATCACATACCCAATAGAAAGACATATTTCATACATGTTCTTATAAAGTCGAAATTAATTATTTTAATCACATTAAAATGATTTTCCCACTGAATCATTCACGTACATCTTATGAAAATATTGGTGAAAGAAAATCGTGAAAACTGTTTTTCTATAATTAATTTTGAACAAAACATTACAGGACCCTAAGTTATCACAACCACGAAAACAATTTCACATGTCATGTATTCTATATCTAACAAGGCACAAGATGGCTCTGATACCATTGTTAGGTTCCGATCGTGCATCTCATACATAATATATATCAAATATATGCAGTAGAAATAAAACAGAACCTCAAAAACCAGATCTACTAATGCATATAGATATAGAAAAACAAAAACATGAAATGTAAGAAGTTTACATACATTTCTGACAATCTCCTTCGTTCTTTAATCTTTTCCGCGTTGGGTTGTCATAAACCACAATGATCAATGCAGACCATCTCTAATGGAAGTCGACACAAAGATAGAAGGATGAAACCTCACTAGGAGATGGCTAGAATTCTTTTTTTGTGCTAGCGATACAATCCGGAAACACTCTTTCAAAGGATCACATCGCAAAACAATCTAGAAACACTCTTATATCTTGAATCACCATTCAAGACCATTTTACTCATCCTTTGGATCTCCTATATGTGTGACCCATTTGGTTCCCAATTATTTTCGCCACTTGAATTAAAACTTAATTCAAGTAAATTAAGAGTGGTATCTTGAAACACGTCATGACCTCCAATTAACCAGAAAGTCAGTGGTTTGATTACAGACACTTCTATATGCAATGTGGCGATGCAATTTGTCCTTTCACCATCTATATCCCACTTGGTTCAGAGTATGGTCAAAGAGTCAACTCCCACTAGACTGACTATGTCACATCTAGTCCAAGTGATATTAGATCTTGTCCTGAGGATCTCATTACTTTATGTATCATTGAAGACTCTCTTTATGACATACATCTACTCTGGCTAAAGACTCCCGAGTAATGACCCCAATAAGAGGTCGTGGGTATCATCTCCTTCTATCAGCAGTGGTGAATCTTTTATTGGCTACTTAATTACCTTTGAATACCACAAGATATACCCAATCACCACCTTATGAGTAACCCCTAAAAAGCACCGATGAATGGAGTTAAAACACAGGATCATTATCCAAGATATCCTTGAGCACCTCAAATCAAAGGATACTTCAAATCAAAGGATACTTGCACCATTTCTATGATAAGACAATCATTGATAGTGGAATAGAATATTGATATGATTGTCTCATAGTAGGTCAATCCAATGTACTTACTACCTTTAGTAAGCATCCACATGTTAAATCTAAACAACTCATGTCAATAGCTTATGAGATCTACCGCTTAATCTAATTAAGGAGTATAACATGCACTAGTCTATCCAAATTAATGATATCCCATCTCATTAGTCTTATGACTAGGGAAAGTTTAGATACTAATATAGTTGCACATGATAGGAATCTCATTATCATGATCTCATCACGATTTCCTCCATGCTATATTTTTGTATCAAGGACTTCATTAAATCAACTTAAGATCAACACCAAATCCATAAATGTATGAACATCGAAATAAAGAAAAATTCCTTTATTAATTATAAAATAATTTGTACAATAAGTGTTAAAGGTGATTGCCTTTAGACCACTTCTCTAACAACCAAACTATGGATTTAGATGAGAAATAATTATTATAGTCTTGGTCAAAATAGAGGGGTAATGATAGAAATTTAGTAGATATTTTTAGGGGATAGGATGTGGTAGTAGGTCTTTAGAGAGTTTGAGAGAATTTAAGAAAAAAGTGGAGAGAATACCAAGAATGAACATTTTGACACAACCTTTTTTCTTTTAAAATTTTTATGAAAGAATTAGCAAAGTGGTTATGGTTCAAATTATGGAACTTTTAAATTTGAAAATTAAGAGATATGACTTAGGACAATAGCGCTAATTAGAATGTGGAGAGTTCTGTAAAAAAAAATCCATAGCTAGGGGAAAGGGTGTGTCCTTAAATCATAGATCCTATTGTCTTTAATTCTCAAAAGCACAACTTGTGGGCACAGACCTATCTCATGTCATGGATCCTCTTATAAAACTCATAAATTAATATAATTTGAGATACTAGTGCTTCTTGAATCGTGGAGAATAATATATTTCAATACATACATGAATATTTAGCCTTTCTTTAGCTTATCTCTTAATTCTTTCATCTTTAGACTTCTTTAAAGTTCCTTTTTAAACTTATAGGTGCCTTCCTCTATATTCATAACTAGAAAAACATAAAAATACAAAAATACAAAATATAGCAAACTTAAAAAATGATATAAACTTTTTCGTTAATCAAAACAAATAAATCCAAACACCAAATACAAAATACAATGCCATCAAGATGAACTTAAAATGGAATTAAATTGTGGATATTCCTTTTAGTAAAGGTTTCTTTATGAGTCTTTTAGATACACTCTTTCGCAAAACTTGACTACTTGTTAAGGTACTCATCACAAAGAGTTCCATATAAAGAGTAATCACTTCTGTTATGGGCCTTGTATTTTACTCTCGCCCTAATCCATACTCATCAAGGCCTTTTTACTTCTTTCTTGTGATTTCCTATAAAATATTGGAACAATTAGCTTTTCTTCAGTATCTAATAAGCATAAAAGGAATCTAATCATTATAGAACATAAGTTATTTTTTGGTAAACCTAACTATCGATTCACCTTTACTAATATGAATTATTGCACCTTCCATAACTAGGAAGGGTTTATCCAGAATTAATGATTTTTTAATAATATCTAAAAGATAACAGTTTGTTGGGAAAATAAAGCTATCAATTCTCACCATTACATTCTCATTGATACCTTTATTACTTTTTTTGAATTAAAAGCAAGATAAATTACTCTCCTAATTTGTCTCGATTTACCTATTCCTAATGTTTTAGTTATAGTATAACACATTTCATTAATGTTTGCTCTTATATTTGCCAATGCCATATTAATGTATATACCACCAATTATGCGTGAAAATTTATAACTTCATAGGTCTTTCATATTTAGGATTGTGATGTTTGAAAGTAAATAAATGTTGCTTACATTTGATTTTGACTCTATAGTCTCCTCTTTAGGGTCCTCCTCATTTAAATCTTCTTATTTTGATAATTCTAATTACTACTTCTAAGTACTAGCCTTTTCCTTCTTAAATACATAAACAATTTATTAGGTTAAGGACTTCTCAGGTTATTCTTTCTCAAAGGTATCATTTCCTTACTCTCTTATTCCTTCTTATTTTTAGTCAACTCCTCACCACCTTCTTCCTATGCGCCCTAAAGTTCGGTATGATGTCACTAAGCAAGGTATCGTGTGGTCTTTTTATGATATTCTTAGTCAATTGACCTATCTGATGTTTAAGATACTATAATGAAGATTCATGGTTTTGGAATGAAGAAAAAGTTGCTTGCAGGAAATTTCTTATTATTTCTTCTAAGCTTTGCTACTTTTCTTTTTGCACAACTTGTTAAAAACCTGACAAAGAATTTCTTCAAGCTTGTTAATTGATTTATAAGAAGTTAGGTTTTTTTCTCCACCCCTAACTATACTTCTTATTGCAGAGGTTGTTGTGCTTTTGATAAGCTCTTGATTGACTATACATTTACTCCTTAATGCTTGACGCTTAATGATTAATTTCATGTTATGCTTAAGATACTCATCTCGGTTTATATTCTTTTAGGTACAAGTTGGAGGAAAAGGAAAATGAGCTAAAACCATATCCTTGTAGACATCCAATTGATATTCAATCTTTTTAGCCTTTATTGAATAATAAGGTGATTAATTAGGGTGAATATGAGACAAATAATGAAAAAATTAAGTTATTGTAACTTATATGATCGAGTATAGGACTATGTGTCTAATTGTAAATGTGTAGGAGCTTGAAGATGCAATTTCAGCCTCTTCAAAAACCTATACGACCATATGTGTACTTACATGATCGTATAGCATGTAACTCAAGTTGAGAGTGTAAGTTTATGATTGTTACAATTTTCACATACGCAGTCACCTACACACCCATATAGCTAACCATATATTATGATAGATAATTTTTATAAAGGGGCATTTAAGAGGACAAAGGAAGGATGAAGAGTTTAGAGACATAAAATGTGACATATTTCTTAACTTTTGAGCTATGAGGAGCTAACCATTATCCTTTACATTTAAAAGGGACATCGATGTCGACAAACATGTTTGGGCATTTCTTGCTCTCTTTTAAAATCGATCATGTTATTCTATAATTAATGTTTTGGGATTTATGTATGAATTATTTAAATACTTTAAATAGATTATATATGAACCTATTGCTAGAATCTAGATTGCAATATGTAATTATTGTACATCTGATTCACTTGTGGTAAACTAATGGTTGAGCATCATTAGAGATGACATAACATAGGTTAAATGACCTAAGCTTATATGGCTATTGTTTATATTAACTTGTCTTTTCCTATTACGTAATATGGTTATCACACTAAAGCTGGAAAGATTGTTCTATATTGTCTAGTAGCTAGACCTAATTAAATAACTTGTTTTAATTAGATACATCATATAGGAAAATTGGGGTTAATAAAGCTTGTAGTTAATAAATGGTTAATAGTTTCAAGGAGAGGGTTGAGAACAATATAACAATTGAATGTTCACATTTATGTGAAGGTTAAGATTGAATCATGAACTAGATTTAAAACCCACTAGTTAATTTTACCAATTTTTTTACTATTTGATTTGATTTGTCCTCAATAGTTTAGTTTTACTTTACTTTATTACTTGAAACCCCTAAACACTAGTTTATTCATTACAAAAGCTAAACACACACTCCCTATGGATACGATCCTTACCTACCACTACTACAAAGTTAGTTATGCAGAGTTAGGCTTTATTTTTTGGTATGATCCATTAAGAATTTTGACGTTATTTCCAGGGAGTGAACTGATTTAGGTTTTTTAAAATTTTAATTGGTGTTTTAGATATATATTTGTTTATATTTAGTTTTTATAGTTATTTCTTAATTTTTACCTATTTGTTAGTGCTAATGTTTGGTAGTGACGAGATAGAAAGAGTTATAAATGTAACATCCCACTTCTATAGAGCACATACCTGACATTTTAAAGAACATGCGAGCACATATCCCACAGATGCAGCATGTTAAAGTAGTCACATCACCTATCGTAACATCATATAGAACATAAGCATTTTAGAAAGACTAAGTTCCTTCATTTCATTCTTGAACATAAGCATACATTGTCATTACATTCCTTGCATTTGATTCATAAATATAAATATCCATTTTGTTATTACACTCATAACTTCTGTTTATACAATATATAACATGTCAAAGTTCGTAACTTTATACAATACGTACAACATAAAACTAGGTACTGGACCAAAATATTCTATCCAGATGCTTCAGTATCAGTTGACCAGACCTTTAAGCCATTTTTGGTTCCAAAATTGACAATTCTAGGTTGTTAATAGATTGTCTTAGAGATTAGGTTTTCTCGGTACTTGAAAATCAATGATGCAATTTTGATGAGTTTACGAACTCAGTGAATGAACCATCATTGACGTGTTCACTCATGTTAGGACACAATATCATAAAAAAATATAATCCAAGTTCTCAAACACATCATATTATTTAAACTCAAATCCTAACTATCACATCGTTTAATTATCTACCAAATCACAATATATATGCCTTACATTTTAACAAACACATTGGAAACACAAACATTTTATATTACTAATTCAACATAATTTAGTAAATTTCTCACAAAAGTTCACATAACACAACACACACACACACACACACACACACACACACACAAATATATATATATAACTCGGTCACAATAAAATTAAAAAGAAAGTTGAGCCAATTAATGAGCCTAGTACCCACAATGGATACAGTACAACATCTTAAATGAGCCCGATATCTGCAATGGATATGGGACAGTTAAATAGGAG
>JAOQMS010000006.1:17747565-17768605 GCA_027563885.1 Erythroxylum longipes | reverse complement strand
TCCCTTATTTTAGGATATGTATCGGAATGACCTACGGGCGTCCCGGTGCGTACCCTAGGGTAATGGGGTGTTACACAGCATCTCACTCTTTCAATTTAAACACTAAATTTTAGCTTACATTTCATTTTAACCTTATTTCCTACATATATGCATGATATGTATGTCACTCAATGCAATCAATCAATTCAACAATGTAAACAATTAATTTAACAATGCAAACATTTTATCACACATCATAACAATTAATAATGCAACATATTCTAAGCCTAGGAATCCGTGAAAACCATGAGCTCTAATACCAAAGATGTTGGGCCTGGGTCTCAATACTTATTTCATGGCCACATTACGAAATGTTTGGATGGCTTTAATATTAAAAAGAAGGCATGGTTATAAGATCAAATAAGAAAATAAAGAAAATAATATAAAATAAATAAACTTTAATAAATAAAGAAGTCACGTTGTGAGCAAAATTTGCAGTTGATAAAAGTCACGGTTGTGACTAAGAGAAGTCACAGCCGTGAGTCAAAAAAGTCACGACTATGCTTCAGTCATGCACGATTGTGCTAGTACATGATCATGCACTTCTATTATTTAATAGGGCCACTAGCACGATTATGCACTCCTGTCTTTGAAGAGCCAACACGATCATGCACGCCTGAGGTTTAAGGGCTCCGTCACGATCGTGCACCCTTGATGCCCACTCAACTTGTAAATGTTATATCTCTCAATTTCGATGTCCAAAAATTACAAACTTTATATCGATGGAAAGCTAAGAGAATAAGCTATAAATTTTATGAAGACAACTTTGTCTAATTCTTCCTAGATTAATATATTTTATTCGTAAAAGTCAAAACACAATTTTTGTCCCCCCTTTTCTCTACTACCCATATAAGCTTCTATACATTTTCCAAAAGACCCAAATCCAACAATGACTAAACGTACATACATGACTCATAAAATAACAAACTCCTAATATAACAATTCATTTTAAAACTATCAAGGGCCATTTAACAACTAACAATTTTATTCTCAACCACAATTTACAACTCAACACAAAAGATAATTTTGAACATCTTCAAAAGAGAAATTCTTCAACTCTTACTTTCATTTCTCAAACACAACCGAGTTTGTACATAACTTTAATTACACATCAATGATCAAAATAGTAGCATAATCTAAAAATACAACATGAATGCTCATGTTTAATATGCTTGCAAAGCTACCAAATGTATTTGAACTAACTTAGTTGTAAAAGAAAGATTTCTTGGAGGTTGCTAAAGTTTGGAAGGTTCAATGATCTGCTTGTTCTGCACCTGAGGAATGGGAAAAATAATGGTGAGCTACGAAGCTCAGTGGCTAATACGCTTATAGCCATTGGTGACGAGCTACACACCATCAAGCATATACATATATATATATATCACATTTAAATCTAGCAATTTAAATTATCGACAGGTCTAGCTTAAAAAACTCATAGATAAACATGTTATCACATAAATCATGTCATGGATATTCAGCCATCAAAACATAACACTCAAATGTATGTCATGCTCAATCAAATCACAATGAAACGCACAAACATAATGGCTTGAGAGAATCCCATGGAATGAAATGGAGAAACCTAAGTTTACACTATGAGAGAAATGATTCCATTTCTTAGAGCTCATGTGCCATAAGCGAGCAGCCAAGAGAAGGCTTTAAGTCAATGTGCATGTGATGAATGAAATGGTATCTCTCTTGCCCATACAAGAAAATTTTGTAATCAACTCATTTCATCGTATATTCATACTTTCATGCTTTTTGTGCTTTTTTCTTTTTTCATTTATAGAAAATGAAGTAAAATCTTTCACTACATAACAAACTAATAAATTACAGTCCATTTTCCAACAACCATAATAATTCAAAGTCAAATAATTTAAGCATGTAAGAAAACAAGAATTCATCCCATCATCACAATACTATAAACATATTACCTACCTAATTAATAATAACTCCAAAATCAAGTTCGCCTTTCCTCTCACTCTTGGCTTGGATTTTCTTAGTTCCCTTCAAACAACAAACTTTCATTCAATCAAATATACAAATAGAAAATCTATAGAACTTTAATAATCAACATTGAGCTTGGACTTAACCTACTCTTGGTTTAACTAAGCTAAAGTAATTAATATCTAGTTGAAAATCCATGAAAATCAAGAATAGGTTTCTTCTCTCCTTTCTCCCTTCATTTTCAACACGTAAAACTCATTCTCACTAGTTTCTTCTTCCACCAAAGCAAGAAGAAAAGATACAGAATACTAAAAAAACTCATTTGAACCTTTTCCTTCTTCTTCTTTCTCCTTTTTCTTTCTTTCCTTTTTCTTTCTATGCTTCGGTTTCTCCTTCTCTTCTAGGTCCTTCTACGACTTTCTCTCTTTCTTTCTTACTTTACACGACTATCTTCATCTTCTTTTCTTATTAATTTAAGATAACTTTTAATCTTCCAAGCTTACCCTTCTATATTTGATTTAATGCCTACTTACTCCTTAACTTAATTCTAACATTTCTATTTAATTCATGCCAACATATGTAAATAAAATATTCATGACTAAACTCCAATAAATTCTAATTTATAATAAACAGTTTTGGGTTTAAAACATTGGAAAAAAACATTAAAGATGGTGATCTTACAAGAGTAAGAAATGTGGGTAAGGCATGTGTGAAGATGATAGACATGTGGCATGCCAAGTGTCAAGCTAAGAGCTATACTATGTGTTTTTCTCCTATACTCCCAATTGTCACTCCCTTGTTAGTCCATTTGTCATTTAATCTCTAGACCATATGTCACTCAAATATACCTCCATTTTTCACTCTTTTATTCAAGCCAATTGTTACTCTATTATTAATGCCATATGTCACCATCTCATAGGCTCGTTCATCCTAAATTCCCATATATCATTTTATCTTGCCCTTTTAACACTTTTCTTAGACTAAATGCACATATCACTTTATCAATCACTCAATTAGAACAATAAATTCCCAATTCACTAATTATAATTCACCAAATAAAATTCAAGACATAATCAACACATAAGCACATCATAATCATTTAAGATATTTCATATCCTGGGATATATCAATGAGTGCATGTACTATTTTTACAATGTCCCTAGATCATGATTCACATGTTTATGCAAATGTGATGTATGCAAATGAAATGCAGTTCCTAAATTCTCATACGATGACTCAATCTCACAGTTAAATTCCTAAGTATAAGAATGGGCTACTATAATAAAGGTTGCTAAGGGAAATTAGAAAAACTTCAAGAATACCACAAAGACTTAAATTTGAAGAAGCCATGGCCAATTTGAGAACTCTAAGAGAGTTGGCTACACCAAAATTAACTCAAATAACTTTTTGCATTACCTTTGTAAATTTTGTTGAACATATTGCTTTTAAGCTTAATTCTTGCTTAACCTGCCTTTCTCATAACTTTCATGGTCTTGCAGGTGAGGATGTTCATAAGCATCTTAAGGAGTTCAATATGGTCTGTCTTATTATGAAACCTTTAGGGGTGACAGACCAGTAGATTATGTTAAGAGCCTTTCTATTTTCACTAAAGGATGTAGTAAAAGATTGGGTTTTTAATTTGACCGCAGGGAGTGTGAACAGATGGGTCAAAATAAAGAGGTTATTTTTGGAGAAATGCTTTCTAACATAAAAAACAATCAATATAAAGAAAGAGATTTGTGGGATACAGAAACATTATAGAGAATCCCTGTATAAGTATTGGGATCCCTTCAAGAAGTTATTTGCAAGGTGCCCTCACCATAATATCACAGTACAACTCCCTATCCAATACTTATATAAAGGATTATTGTCTATAGATAGGAGCTTGGTAGATGTACGAAGTGGTGGAGAAATGTGTGAAACACCCCCATCGAGGCCAAAACTTTAATTGAGCACATGGTCATGAACACTTAACAATTTAACATTCGCAATGATGTTTGTAGGGTAAATGAGGTAAATATTTCATCTATAGAACATTATTTAGATGGAATAATAACCTTTCTTAGGCAAATTGCTATAAAGCAAGCACATGTGAAAGCTTACGTTATATGTGCAAATGTGAACCATATAACAAAAAGTTTTCTAACTCTACACGATTAAACAAAGAGTATGCCAATGTTGTAGATGGATATTTTACCCAACAATATAACTTATATTCCTAAACCTACAACTTAAGCTGGAGAGATCACCAGAACTTAAGTTATGGAGGGAATAAGTGACAAAACTAATTCCTAAATAAGTTTTAGAGTGTACAAAAATTTTAACTTAGACCATAAGCCTCCTCTTCTACCTCAAGTATGTCATTAGAAGATATAGGTAATTCTCTTGCAACTAACACTTTGCAATTCCAATAGGATGTGCAATAGTTTTAATAGGAGACTAATTCAATTTTTTAGAAAATGACGTATAACATTCAAAATTTGGAGAACCAGTTGAGTCAAATGGCAATTTCTATTAACCATTTAGAAGCCTAAAGAGGAGGAAAAATACCATCATAACTTGAGGTAAATATGAGTATTGTTAGTGCAATCACCTAAAGGAGTGGTAGGAAGCTTGAGGATCCGAAGAGGGCAATACAAAAGATGGCTAGTGAAGAAGAAATTTAGAAGGAGCTTAAAGGAAATGGATATATCATATAACTTTAAAATTCACCCTTCATCCTTCCGTAACAAGTTAGGAAAGTTAAATAAGGAGGATAAGGATAAGGAGACCTGGGAGACTTTTTAGATGGTTGAGGTGAATGTACCACTATTATAAGTGATCAAACAAATGCCAAGGTATGCAAAATTCTTTATAGAATTATATACCAAAAAGCAGAAGCTAAGAGGTAATGAAATGATCAGGATGGCTTAACCTATTTTTATGATCTTTAAAAAAACCTATAAATGTAAGGACCTGGGCATGTTTACCATTCATTGTAAAATTGGAAATACTATAATTAAACAGGAAATATTAGATTTAGGAGCATCAATTGATATTACGCCTTGTTTTATGTATACTTCTTTAAATTTTGGCATGTTGAAAGAAACTAGTGTTATCATACAATTGGCTAAACATACTAACACTTATCTAGATGGGATGATTAAGGATGTGCTTATTCAAGTGAGTGAACTCATATTTCTTGCTGATTTAACATGGTAGACATGAATAGTGAAATTTCCTATAACTTGATACCTATCTTGCTAGGGAGATATTTTGAATACAACCTAAACTATGATAGATGTTAATGAGAGTATTCTCAAAAAGGAATTTGATGTGAAAGTTACCTATGTCAACATTTTTGATGTTGATAAGCACTCCCAAGGTGACCATTCTACTTTTATGATTAATGTGATTGACCTTTTAGTATAGGAAGATTGTAAGAGAACATGTACAGAAAAACTGGAAGCATTTTTAACTGAGGACAAGACCAAAGCTTTCAATATCTTGAGAAAAAGCTTGATTATTGGTCAAAAAGTGCTTCTTTATTGCTTGAGATATAAATTGTTTCCACATAAATTAAATCTTTATTAGTTTGATCCTTTTGTGATTACCAACGTCTCTCCTTATGGTGCAGTAGATATTAAGAGTCTTAAAATAGGCACGACAATGAATGTAAGTGGTCATCGACTCAAGCATTATCCTAAAGAATTTCAATTGAAAAATGCAGAAGTCGTGATCCTTAAAGATCAAAATTCTATCACATTATGAGGAAGAAAACATGGAGTCGAGCTAATGTTGTATGAAATGGGTGAATTCATTATGATGCAAATTGACAATGGTGTTTTGTATGATGTTTTCGGGTTTAATTTGTTATGCATTTTGTATTAAATTGAGTGTTGAGCAGGCATTTAGGGTTTAATTAGATTAGTTTTATGTTTATTAGCTTTTGTGTTTAAGTGTTTTATTGGGTTAGTCTGAATCTTTGAACTTAAATTGTATATTTTTGAGGGACCTTGATGTGTCTGCTAGTGTTGCATGGTAAATAAGGAAGAATGGCGAAGATTTGAAGAGTTTTGGGCTAAAAGACATAGGCCACGAGCGTGCACAGTATCCACGATCGTGACAGAAGAGGAGGAGCCAGCAGCAACCAGGATACGATCATGCATCATGGGCCACAATCGTGACAGAGAGCATCAAGTCAGGCCACGATTGTGTGCATCTAAGCCACTATCATGATAAAAAGGTTAAAACAGCAGGCCACGATCGTGCCCTGTGTCTGGCTGACAGAAAAACTCAAATTTTGGGTGATATTTTAGACCGTTTTGACCCTAAGTTTGACCTAGGCCTACTATAGAATAAATAGAACAATACCTAGCAGCCACCGAGGAGAGATTAGAGAGCCAAGAGCTGAAAAAAGAGAGAGACTTTGCTGAGAATCTGAGGGAAAACCTAGTTAGAGATCAATCGATCAAGGAAGGAGATGAAGAAAAAGAGGCACGGAGAAACACTTGACGCGATGTACTTCCTGGAATAGGTGGTTTCCCATAGTTGCGACTCTGAGATCCATTCCAAAAGTATATTCTAGTTGTTATTTCGATTTCATTGATGTATGGAGTCTTGAGATTGATTAGAGATTTTTGTCGTTGAATGTTGATACTTTTGCCTAAACTTACCATTGGTTTTATTTATTCTTAAGATTAATATGATTGATTTGATTATGTTTTATTTCAATTTATTGTGATTTAATTCGATTCTTCATAAATGGGCAATAAACTAAGAGTGTGAACCGGTGAAAATCATCGATTTAGATTAACAAGAGTTAGGTAAATCAATAGGTAGAGAATTGAATCAAACTAGTAGAGTCATGTAACGAGAGATAGAGCACAGATTCCTGATAGGTTAATAGACAGTGTTAGAACAAATTTAGGTTTTGGACAAATTACAGATCGAGAGATCACAATTTCCACAATTTGAATTATGGAATATTAATTAGGGTTAAGAATTATAACTCGAGAGAGAGTAATTCACCCTAGGACCATCTGGGCCTGTTAAATCGAAAATTTCATAATTGGATAGACTTTCTTTAATTTTGAATAAATCCTTCCTTTCTCTCAATTGGTAACTTCTAGGTTGAATTTTGGATTATTTGTGTGAGTTTGCTTCTGTTTGCTCATTTGGTGATTTAAATTCTCATATTTGATTCTTGATTAATTTTAATTTCCTCAGTAGTTGTTTAATTAGGTTTTACGAACTTAGTAACCTTTAGATTTTTAGGACTAGTCCCCTTCCTCGTGGGATTGACACCTTAGGTATTACGCGAACGACCCGTGCACTTGTGGTAATTACAAATAAGGGAGAGCATAGTTATAGACACTACCAATAAGATCCTTTACCATATGTTAACAACTTTTTTAGGCATTTTGAGCTAAATACTTCCCTTTAGTCAAGATTGCATACATAAGGAACCAAATCACTAATTTTTCCCAAAGGAAAAGCGAGTCTTTATATAAGTCTTGGAAGAGGTATAAGGATCTGTTGAGGTCAACTATCATCATCATATGCTAGAGAAGTGATTATAGCCTATAATTTTTATATGGGATGACCTATAACACAAAGATCTCTATAGATGCAGTTGCTAGTAGAGCTTTTTTGAACAAAATTATAAAGGAAACATATAACCTAATAGAGCATATGTCTCAAAATCACTACCAATGGTCTAGTGATTGTTACATTTTGCTGCTTTCTTCTTGTCATTGTTGAAACCACCCTACTCCCTCACTATTCTTGAAATGTTTTTGCATGCATGTCAGGTTAAGCAAGCTTGACATTTGGATGTGGCATTCAAGCTAATCAAGTAAGTGAAATGCTGACCTATTGCGGTATATATTAACATAATTTTTATTATGAATGGATAGGGATATATTGAATATGGAATTGGTGTTGAAGATATGCTGAAAAATTTAGAATGAATGGGTACTTTTCTATTCTATTTTAGTATGTACGAAAACAGTAGTTTATGGGTAGTTGTATGGATGATTTAAGTTGGTATTTGAACTATAGTTTATGAGGAATTCATCCTAAAGATAGGTGTTATTAAGGTGTTTTCGAATCTGGAAAATTAGAGTTATAGGTGTGTTTGTGAAAAGTGACTGTTAATGACATAAGTAAGCAGAATTTTGTAAGCCTTAGTGTAACCACTATGGAAGTCAAATTTCACGTAAGAATCCACGTAAAGTACCAAAAGGAGTAACCTTAAAGGAAATGAAGTCTGGAAAATTTCAGGTGTTAGTGATGTCTCTATGCTTGTAAAATTCGTGAAGTATTGAAGGTAGTAAAGTTACACACATTAGTGATGTTGATGACAAATTCTAGAATTTTAATTTTATCCTTGTGTACATGTCGAACCAGCTGAGAAATTTCACTCTAAATTTCTATATTTAGACTTGATGAAGGCTAGGAATTATCCTAGATTATTGCTTGATTAATTGGTTAAGAGCTTGATAAGTTGATGTAGTTAATTGATGTCATAACCTAAAGAACTGACTGTTTTGATTTCGTTGAGTTCAAATCTGGAAATTATAAATTGTTATAGGAATAAATGAGTTATTTTAATGCAAACATGATCTTAAGGACATGAGTAATGTTTATAAGGTATGGATGAATGAGCATTGAAGAACATGGGATAATTATGAATGAGAACTAGGTAAATGTCTAAATATATATTGTTGGAAAAAGCTTTGTGAATGTATAGATCTAGCATGCTGAAATTCCATATTTAAAGTAACAATTGTGTGTGTGTTATAAGAGGCTTTTTGATCATGAAATGTTCAAGGATAAATGTAAATTATGGTTGATGAATTTGGAGTAAATCAAGCTAATTTAAAGGTACAAACCTGATGGAAAAATGGTAGTATACAAAATATAACGTTTGAATGGTCTTAGGGTGTATCAGCATAAATTGAATAGTAAAGATCTATGTATAAGAATACATATCCAGAAAGTCAATTGAGCAAGCATTGAGACATGACACATATACAGCTGTATGATTGTATATTCATTTTGATTAAATAACTGGGTGATTTGCAAATTATGTGCGTATTGCATGACAACAAACGCGCAAGGCGATCGTCAACATCTAGACATTATTGGATCATCAAGGTAATAGCTTTTTTGGAGCATACTTTGAGTTAACCTAGATGTTTCTCACTATGATTGATTATTTTTGGTTAAATTTTAGTTATTGAATTGTTATTTATATGATTTTTACAATTCCGGACATTGTTGGTCTGAGGAGTTTGATATTTTAGGACTATATATGGAAGTGTTTCCAAATGGAATGTCAATTGCTGATTATGTGATTATCCATGAAATGCTTATTTGATTCAAATTGAATGTGAATTCTAGATAATTAGTTACACTGATGAAAACAAATGATGTGTGAGATGATTTATATCATTGCATTTGACATTCATGATCAGTTAAAGGAGTTGTGACTACAGTGACCAATAGGAGAAAAAAACTTTAAGCTTAGAATGATGAAAGGAGCCTCAGGCTCAGGTAACATGGACTCGAAATCCACAATGGATTTAGGTCAAAAATGATCTTGGTATCCATAAAATATACAGGACAGTAAATTGGGTTAAAAGGCTCCTGGTCATAATAAAGAAAAATAAGAATGGAGCCACATGTGCATTTGCATATACAACTTTACATGTATCATATGGATGATTGAGATATATTATTGAATTGTTTTGAAATAGTGATGTGCAATGTTTGTATACATATTGTACTTATTCAAATATGATAAAATGTGATTTGTTATTCAATACTGGATGATGTGATATACTTGTTGAATTAGGTTATAATTTATCTTAGTGTTTTGACTTGAGTGAACACATCAATTCACAAACTCATTAAAATTGTACCATTGTTTTTTCAAGTTTAGAGGAGTTCTAACTCCTAAGGTGTTATAATAGAAGTATAGTACTTGCATTTTGGGGATGAGAATGGCTCAAAGGTCTGATCAGCTAAATCTGAGGAGTCCAATTAGAATGTTTTAATTTAGCATCCCATTTCATATTAAACATTTTGTGTGGAGTATTAAACTCTCAAATGTTATTTAATGTATATACATGGATTATGAGTTGTAATGACACTATGAAATTTTATTTTTGGTGAATGAAGTGGGAAGAATTGATCTTTTTGACTGCTTGTGATATATGTGATGCTTAAATAAGTTAATGTGGTTGTTCTAACATGCCATTTTTGTAGGTTATATTCTTTAATATCCTCTGTTATGTTTATCCTCTGTTATGTTCGTGGATATGCTCTATGGAAGTGGTATGTTACATTTTGGTTATCAGATCATGGTTTGGCATCCTTAAGGATATATATATATATATATTTAAACATGGCATATAGTAAAAGACACATATAGTGATCACAATCATTGTTTGTTATAAGTTATCTGCTATAGGATATCGAGTCATAGAATTAGCTGATCTTGAGTTTATAGGAGCCAATAGAGAGTCCCCTATACCCCAATCTAAACAAATGCCTCAGAGAATTCCTGAGAGGAGAGAAAGGACATACGATAAGCTTAGGAAGCAGGGGACTGTATACTTCTATGGAAGTACAGACCATGCTAAGGCAAAGGGTGGCTGGAGAGAACAGAGAGAGTATTTGATCAAATGGATTGTGAGCCTAATGAGAGGTTTGATTACGCAATCTCTTTACTTCAAGGTCCAGCCTATTAAAGACAATTCTAGGTAGTTCTGCCCAACCTTGCAGTTTGACATGGGGGGACTTCCTGAAGGTCTTTATGGAGGATTATATGCCAAAGATTTATTTTGATAGAAAGATGAAGAAATTCCTAGATTTGAAACAGGGAAATCTCACTGTAGTCGAGTATGAGGTATGATTTAATGAACTATCAGGGTATGCTATTACTCTGATTCTAACTGAGGAAGATAAATGTATGCAGTTTGAGGATTGATTGAATATGGAGATCAGAGCAAGGTTGGCTATTACCAAATTGAATAGTTTTACTTAGCTGAGAGCTGCTTCGATTCAGATTAAACTATTATTAAAAGATGAACAAGGAGAGTATAGACAAGAGTTTAGGATTAAGATGCATGGTGAGTCTCAAACTGATTCTGGTATGAAATTTAGTAAACGCCAGAATAGATCATCACGATCACAATCGAGATCGAGGCAATCAAGGTTTAGACCTATAGGCAGTTTTGTTTATTCTGGTAGTGGTGGAGGTCTGGCATCTGGAGAACAGACATATGGCAGGCAAACACAACAGATTCCCAGTTGTGAACATTATGGGAAAGGACATGGTGGGGTACGCTGGAAGGTATCCGAAGCTTATTTACATTGTGGCTCTTTCCAGCATCAAATTAAAGACTGTTCCGTAACTTTAGGAGCACAGTCTGGAGTGAGAGGAGGATCAGTGACAGAAATGACTGTTCAGTAGAACAGAGCTCGTGGATCAGGACAGAGAGGCAAAGGTAGGAGTAAAACTAATTCAGCAGGTCCTAGTGTTAGGACTGAGGTATAGAGTAACCAACCACAGTCCCAGGCCAAGATCTTTGCTATTACGAGACAGGAGGCACAACATTCTCCATATGTTGTTGCAGGTGTGTTACATGTCTTTAATTTTGAGGCATTTGCATTGTTAGATCTATGGTCTACATATTCATTCATTACCCCACATCTACCATCTAAACTGCATTGTGAGAGAGAAATGTTGAAATTTGGCTTAGAGTTGAGTACTTCAGTAGGTAGTACTATAGTGATTGGAGAAGTATGCAAATGGTGTATTATTTAGGTTGACCATGCTGAGTTGAAAGCTGATTTGATAGTAATACAGTTGAAAGAAATAGACCTCATTTTAGGTATGGACTGGCTTACTACTTATAGGGTTGTGATGAATTTTTATACTAAAGAAGTCATTCTTGAATCTCCTAATCAACCAAAGGCTATATTTCGAGGTTTTAGTTAAGCAGTGCCAGCCAGATTGATTTCTTCAGTGAGCACTTTTAGGTTGATTCGAAGTGGATGTGAGACCTATTTAGCCTATGTGACAGATACCAGAGTTGAGTAGACAATTCAAATATTCCTATTGTTAGGGATTTTCTGGATGTTTTTCCCAATGAAGTGCTAGGATTACCCTTAGATAGGGAAATGAAGTCCACTATTAACCTTATCCCAGGTACTGCTCCTATATGTATTCCTCTTTATAGGATGACACCTGTAGAACTTAAGGGACTTAAGAATCAGTTGTAGGAGTTATTGGATAAGGGATTTATCAAGCTCAGTGTGTCACCTTAGGGAGCTTTAGTATTGTTTGTAAAGAGAGATAGGACATTGAGATTGTGTATTAATTATAGAGAACAAAATCGACAATGAAGAACAAGTATCCATTGCCAAGAATTGATGATTTACTTGATCAGTTATGGGGAGCTTAGGTGTTTACTAAAATGGATTTGAGGTCGGGGTATTATCAATTAAAAATAGCATAAGCTGATGTACCAAAGAGTGCACTTAGAACTAGATACGGACACTTTGAGTTTTTGATGATGCCTTTTTGGATTGACGAATGCTTCGGCTACCTTCATGGCATTGATGAATAAAGTATTTAGGCCTTATTTAGATCACTTTATTATTGCATTCATAGATGATATCTTGGTGTACTCGAGGTGTAGAAAGGAACATTATGAGCATTTGAGGTTAATTTTACATATAATGAGAGAGAAGCAATTGTCCACCAAGTTCAGTAAGTGTGAATTCTGACTTGATCAGATGGTTTTCTTGGGTCATGTAGTTTCTGGATAGGGAATACAGGTAGATCCAAATAAAATTGAGGCAATGATGAAGTGGGAAGCACCTAGAAATGTGTCAGAGATTCAGAGTTTTCTTGGGCTAGTAGGTTATGAAGTTTGTTGAGGGGTTTTCATTGATCTCATCCCCTTTGACAAAGCTTCTGAGGAAGAACGTACCTTTTTGATGGACAGATGAACTTCAAAGGAGTTTGAGGAATTAAAACCTCGATTAACTATGGCATCAATGTTAGCTATTCCATCTGGATCTCATGGATATGTTGTATACAGTGATGCTTCACACCAAGGATTAGGGTGTGTTTTGATGCAGTACAGTAGAATGATTGCACATGCTTCAAGATAGTTAAGGTCTCATGAGTTCAATTATCCAATTCTTGATTTAGAACTTACTGCATTAATGTTTGCTCTAAAAATTTAGAGACATTATTTATATGGTGAAATGTTTCAGATATTTACAGATCATCGAAGTTTGAGATATTTGTTGAGTCAAAAGGAACTCAATATGAGACAAAGGAGGTAGATTGAGTTGCTCAAGGATTATGATTGCATGAAATCCAAGTAAGGATAATGTTGAAACTGATGCATTAAATAGGAAATCCAATAACAGTGTGGCATAAATTCAAGTATCAAGATTACCAAACCTAGTTCAACTAAGAGCATCAAATGTTGAGCTAAGTTTGTGACAAAATGAAACATTGTTAGCTACGTTGAAACTTAGACCAGTATTACATAAGAGGATCATAATAACTCAAAGCAAAAACCCATAATTGTTGAAGAATGTAGAGAAGTTAAAATAGAATCCAAGTTCTAAATTTGAGTTAAGAGATTATACATTATGGTTGAAGCAGAGATTATGTGTACCGGTTGTTGATGATCTGAGAAAAGAAATTTTAGAGGAAGCACACATAGCAGCTATGCTATGCATCCTGGTACCACTAAGATGTATAATACTCTAAAACAGTAATTTTGGCAGCCCGGGATGAAAAAGCAAGTGGCTGAATATATTACTAGGTGTTTGACATGTCAACAAATTAAGGCAAAGCATCAGGCCCTAGTTAGGAAGTTACAGTCATTATCTATTCTAGAATGGAAATGGGAGAGGATCACAATGGATTTTATTATGGGTTTGCTGAGGAATCTAAGACAACATGATGACATATGGGTCATTGTAGACAAATTGATGAAATCAACTCATTTCTTACCTATTAAAGAGAACAGCACACTAGATCAGTTAGCTCAGAGATATGTAAATGAGATAAGAGGTTGCATGGGGTCCCAATGTCTATTGTGTCAGATCAGGATCAAAGTTGAATTTTAGTACAACATTTCATCCTCAAACAGACGGGCAGAGTGAGAGGACTAGTTAGACTGTTGAAAATATGCTTAGAGCTAGTGTTTTGGAGTTTCAAGTAGCATAGGATGAATATGTAGCTCTCATTGAATTTGCATACAATAATCATTATCATGGTAGTATTGGTATGGCTCCATATGAAGCATTACATGGAAGAAAGTATGAAGAGGTTCTAAGGATCGTTGAAGGCCCATAGTTGATACAAGATACTGTTGATAAGGTAAATTTGATCTGTAGTAGGATTAAAACGACTTAAGACAGGAAAAAGAGTTAAGAAGATCAGCAACGGAGGGATATGGAGTATCAAGTAAGAGATAAGGCATTTTTGAAAGTGTCGCCCTGGTGAGGAGTGCTAAGGCTCGGTAAAAAGGGAAATTAAGCCCTAGATACATTGGTCCCTATAACAGTACTGAGAGAGTTGAACCAAGAGCTTACAAATTAGCATTACTGCCAGAAATGTCTCAAATTCATATTGTGTTTCATGTTAGTAAGCTTAGAAGATATCAGTCTGATCCAACACATATATTACCGGCACAGAAGGTTGAGATTGTAACAAATTTAAATTATGTGGAGGAATCAATTAAAATAGTTGGCTATCAGACTAAGCAATAGAGAAACTGAGTAATTCCTTTGGTTAAAGTCCTTTGGAGAAATCATTTGAGAGAGGAAGCTACATAGGAGACTGAGGAGAAGATAAGGAAACAGTACCCCCATCTATTTCATCAATTAGGTAAGAATTTCAAGGACAAAATTTCTTAAGGAGGGGAGAATTGTAATAACCGATTTCCGTACCGAAGGATTAAAATATTAGTTTACTCAACCTCATAAGTTGCATGATCATAGAATGTATTTGGTAAATTTAGAACATGATTTCATGATTTCATTCATACACATAATAATAGCATACAAACATGATTTAAGATTTCGAAAAACATTGCAAAAATGGTATGTGAGCTCAATTGACATATTACAAGGCATGAAAGGTTTAAAATAATTGTGATATGAATGTGCATTGTTAATGTCTTGTCTTTTGGTTTTGATGGATTACAATTAGTAATTTGGAATTAATTGTCACAATTGGAAAATTTATGGATTAATATGTACATTTAGTCTAGGAAAAATTTCAAGTAGCAAGACAAGTTGACACGTGGAAATTTAGGATGACTAAGCCTATCAAATGAGTGACAAATGCCTTGCAGAATTAAGTGACAAAAAGCTTAGACATTTAGTGACATTTGGGAGCCAAAAGGACATTTCTCTTACTTATTTACATGAAAAGTGTCTTTAATGAAAGAACACTCATCCTACACCATGTGACCAACACATTCAACTCCTTTGTAACGTTTTTGTTGTAATCTCTCCTTCTCCTCCCTCTAACTGCCGAAATCCACACTTCACCCACACCTTTGGATTTATATTGTAATTCTATACATTAACACCCAAAAACCCATGAAAAATCCATCATAAAGATAGCTTTAGAGGTATAATATTGTTACATTCTGCTGTCATCTTCTTATCATTGCCAAAACCACCCTACTCCCTCACTATTCTTGAAATGTTCTTGCATGCATGTGAGGCTAAGCAAGCTTGACATTTGATGGTGGCATTCAAGCAAATCAAGTAATTGAAATTCTGACCTCTTATGGTATATATTAGCAGAATTCTTATTATGACTGAATGGGGATAGACTGAATGTGGAATTGGTGTTGAAGATGTGTTGGAAAATGGAGAATGAATGGGTACTTTTCTATTCTGTTTTTCCATGTACGAAAACTATAGTTTATAGGCTATTGTATGGATAATTTAAGTTAGGATTTGAAGTATAATTGATAAGGAATTCATGCTAAAGATAGGTGTTATTAAGGTGTTTTCGAATATGGAAAATTAGAGCTGTAGGTGTGTTTGTAAAAAGTGACTGTTAATGACATAAGTGAGCAGAATTTTGTAAGCCTTAATGTAACCAATATGGAAGTTACATTAACTTGAAATAAAGTAACCTTAAATTACATGAAATCTGGAAAATTTCAGGTGTTAGTGATGTCTCTAAGCTTGTAAAATTCGTGAAGTACTGAAGGTAGTAAAGTTACAAACAATAGTGATGTTAATGACAAATTCTGGAATTTTAATTTCATCCTTGTGTACATGTCGAACCAGCTGAGAAATTTCACTCTAAATTGGTATATTTAGACTTGATTAAGTCTAGGAATTAGCCTATATTGTTTCTTGATTAATTGGTTAAGAGCTTGATAAGTTTATGTAGCTAATTGATGTCATAACCTAAAGAACTGACTATTTTGATGTGGTTAAGTTCAAATCTAGAAAATATGACTTGTTAAAGGAATAAATGAGTTCTTTTAATGCAAACATGATCTTAAGGACATGAGTAATGTTTAAGGTATGGATGAATGAGCATTGAAGAACATGGGATAATTATGAATGAGAATTGGGTAAATGTATTAATATATATTGTTGGAAAAAGTTTAGTTAATATATAGATCTAGCATGCTGAAATTCCAAATTTAAAGTTACAATTGTGTGTGTGTTATAAGAGGCTTTTTGATTATAAAAATGTTCAAGGATAAGTGTAAAGTATGGTTGATGATTAAATAAGTTATGTGGGCAATTTAGTGCTTTTGATATATGTGATGCCTTAAATAAGTTAATATGATTGCTCTAATGTGCCATTCTCATGGGGTATATTCTTGATTATCCTCTATTATGTTTAGATATATGCTCTATGAAAGTGGTATGTTACAGGCCACCTAGTTAATTGCCTAAAAGTATTAAGAACCTTATAATGCATTAATGTTATGATATTAATGAGTGATGAATTATTAGGGAGCGTCAGGTTAGAGAAGATTGAGAGCGGGGAAAAAAAGAGGAAAGATATATATTGAGGATAGTGAAAATAAAGGGAAAAAAAGGAGAATATGAAGAAGAACTTAAATACTTTCCCTTAGCATGATAAAAGGTGCCTTTCACTTTTACCTAAATATTAGTTAAGGTGAAATTAGATAAGGAATTTGGAAAATATTTTGAAGTTCTTCGAAAATCATATACTAATATTTTTTACCAATGCTTTGAAATAGATGCATTCTTATGTTAGGTTCTAAAAAAAAATTATCTAATAGAGAAACCTTAAGGAATATGAAGCTAAAACTTTAACTAAGGAGTGTAAAGCTATAACCCAAAGTAGACTACCTCCAAACCTTAAATATCCCTTTAGCTTTCTATTTATTTTATTATAAATATGATTTTAACCACATTTTATATGATTTAGGGGAAAGCATCATCCTTATGGATCTATATACTTGTAAGAAGTTTAATGTGGGCAATTTAAAATTTACCAATATTTTAATACAAATAAAGGATCACTTTATTTCCCTCATGTCCTTAAAAGCACCTTAGAGGTGGATGACATTAAGGTGTCATAAGAGGATGAATTTGTCCTTAAGTTTAGATTATGAGGTATGGATAATAGCCATAGCTACATTTATTTTAAAGTCCACAACAAGATATACTTATTAAGAACACACAAACCTTGAGGCCTAATAAGATCTCTTTAGACTAGGATTTGCTTAGCCATTGTGCATCCATACCTTCCTACCAAATCTAAGGCTTTATGACTTTGATTTCTAAGATGCAGTGTGTATATAATCTTTTGGTGCCTTCTTTTTGCACAAGTAAGGAGAGAACTAACATGGTGAGCCAAAGGTACCTCTTCCTCATTTATTATATATGTTAAAGGAAAAGGACACACTTTAAATTTTTTTTCATCCATTTAGTCTATAGATACCTACATCAGGTTAATTTTTGTAACATTAATGGTAGTTCAATTGTCAACTTAATGGAAAGAGGGTTAAGAGTACATGTTGACAACCTTGAGTTGACTATAGTTGTTAATCCCATTCCTATCACAATTGGTAGCTTATAGGCTATACAAATGGTGTAGCTATAGACTAAAAGTAGAAGATTACGCTAATTGGTGCCCAACCATGAGTAGTAGAGGAGCCTCCAACCCAGTTAAAATGGATTATAAGAGTAGAGTGAGCATCAAATCCACCTACACCATAATACTTTACATTAGTGCCCTAGCTAGTCACTCTTACATATATGGGGCACGATATGGAGGTAACATAATGAGATTATACAATCTCTTGAGATAAAGATCCTACCTCCACTAGTGCAACTTTTAGACAATGAGTAGTCAATTTAACATTAGGAGCTAGCGCACTAATATAATGAGAATGATTCATTCTAGTTCGAGGCAAAAACCTGAGGAATTATTTAGAAAGGAGACAGAGAATGCACTTATTATAGACCCAAAGGAGAATATCGCAACACTAGGAGAGGAGTCTATTTTCTCATCTTATAGGGAGAGATTGAGGAAAAAATGATATATGGATAGCAACTACTAAGTCATTTATTGGAAGCCTTATTGATGTGATAAACTTTGATGACCAAGAGGATATATAGGTGAAAGTCCCCTACATGCCACCACATATACCTCCACTTCCTCCACGGGATTGCCTTGACTATCTTTTCTACTTTTGTTTTCAATTTTTTGTTAACACCCTTGATCATATGTATATATTTTTTGACATTTTTTCTTTTGACTTCCATCTTTCCAACTTTTTAAAATTCCAATCCATACCTTAATAGACAAACTAGTGTAATTTAATTTCATCTAAAATTGGATCGTTTGTCTTAAATTAGGGAAGTTCAAGTCCTTTACTATATCCTTTCCCTTGTTTTCTAATTTTTATTGCTATTCTGTGATTAAAATCTTAATTCGAATGTTTTTCTTAAGTGTAGGGAAGGGATTATAAGATTATATACCATGCTCAATCTTATAATGTTTATCATTAATTTCTTAATTGGAAGTAATTCTTGAAATTTTCTTTTCCCTTTATAGCATATTAATGGATCAAATTCATTATGAGTTTGATTGCTTTAGTGATTTGTAATATCTAAGTAACTAGTTATGAGTTCTGGTGAATAAGTCAAAATTTTCTTTATGAATTTGGAGAGTGAATACTTGATTAGCATTATGATATTATTTGTATTATATGTACATATATCAAGTAATTATGACTTCTTTTAAACATTTTCATTATCCCACATAGAAAAGAAAAGGTGAAAAAATTGGAATAATTTCATTATGATGGCTTTATACCAAATAAAACGTTTGAAGTTAAAAAGTGGTGCTAGTAGTAATTTGAGATAGTGATGTAGTTGAATAAGTAGTAGTATTCATGACAAGGTGTTTAGTCTTACATAAAAAGGCTAAGTGACTTTTCAAACAATTTTCTAAATGCTTTTATTTTCTTTAGTTTTATGTCTTATTAATAAGGGGTGTGAATATGTTCCAAGGTTGGAGCATTTTATCTTGTAGAAGTTCATTTTATCTACATAACTGAATTATATGATTCAGATTAAAGTTTCAAAGATTATAGAGAGAATTGAATCATCTTATAAATTGATATAAGTAGTTAGTTAGTTAGCAGTCTAATAACCCCTATGGTTAGATGATTAATGGAGAATCTTCATTGGTACATTTGATTTGTGTGGCATTTTTTCAAAATTATTTCTTATTTAAGAAGGAATTATGAAATTGGTTTGCTTAAGGATAACAATTTCTTAAATGTTGTGGAGTTTGATGCATGCTAGACATACATTACTTTTAGCATTATTTTTATAGCAAATTGCCTATATTTTGGATGCTTCTGAAGAATTTTATACTTAAGATAAAAATTATTTTTATTTCAAGTCTTATTTCTACCTCTTCAAGGAAAAGGAACAAAGTTGGAGAAAAATCAGACCAATTCAGAGGAAACTTGGAAGAATTAAAGAAGGATCCAAGATCACAGCACTGATACGTCTCTTTATTAAGGTCATATTCCAAGGAGGTTAATTACGCTTCTCCTTCATAACCTTACACACCATGTGTTAGTATATGGATTAAGCATTAAATCACTTAGACATCCTTATATAGGTCTTATATTGGCAGTGGAAATTTTTATAGAAGTTATAGAACGTGCCAAACACAATACAACATGATACATAAACCTATGTTGGGACTGTTTTGCTCATTAAATATAAGGTTTTTTTATTTAAAAAGAGAGAAAGAAACAAATAGAGAGACTTTAGGGAAGGTTATGCTTTGAAAGCATTGAAAAGTCATTAGGAAGCTTATCTACATTGGTTATTAATTATAAATAAATAAATCTTGGGAGAAACAAAAAGATACAATAAAATATACCAAAGATTCAACACTCATAACAATGATATCTTATTCTTATTTTTTGTTGTTTTTATATTATTATTGCTTGTTTATTTATAAACTAATTAGGATATAGATTTAAGTGGGATGAGTCCTAGGATTTGATATGTTAAATTGATCAATCTTTTGTTTTCAGGAATTCCTATTTTTCTGAGATTTATCCATGTCCTTATAATTGATTGAATTAAAGGAGTGGAAGTGAAAGATTCAATTCAATTATTTGATTCGTGAATCAAGATTTGAGAGATAGATGTATGATTAAATCATAATATGGATAAAGAGTTTTAGGTTTGAATTAATTGAGGGAGAACCACAAGATCCTCTTAGGTTAGAGTAAAACTTAGCAAGAGAGTTCACAAATAGAATTAATGCATTCGTCAGTTGTTTTAATTTGAAACAAATTTCAATTGACTAATCTAAGAGTAGGAGTCAAACTATTGGATCCTAATTTTTTTGTGCTAAATTACTTATTATTTGCTTAATTATTTATTTATGTTGTTTGTTGGCTTAATTGTTTATTTTTAGAATTGGGTCATAAATTTAGTGGGCCTAAGTAGAAATTAGAATTTTTAATGGGCATGTTAGAATTAA